>CM040471.1:4949725-4964688 GCA_022758105.1 Pangasianodon gigas | reverse complement strand
TTGTTATGTAGTTATGTTTGTTATGTTTGTTATGTACCATTAAAGTATAACATCTTACAACATTCACAAGAATAAACAAATACTAAATTTATTACGTGTTTATTCTTGTGAATGTTGTAAGATGTTATACTTTAATGGTTTAATCTCCTAAATACATACAATATTTTTTAAACTTGTCATTTAGACATGACACCCTGAATATAAATGATTATAAATACATAATAAATTTATTATTTTTACACATTAAAGAGGATCTGAAAAACCGGCACTGTTATTCCAGTGTTTTGTTTCAAGTCGGACATCATTTTATGAACCATTCCGTGGCTCCGTCCCAAATGACTCCCTGTTATTCACGGAGTGCACTAGGTAGGGTGCAGGACCCGTTACGTCACGTAAGTGCACTTCTACAGGAAATACGCGGCGGTTTGGAATCCAGCCCATAATTTCTCTTAGCAACCGGTTGGTGGCTCGGCTCGAGGCTTCTTACTGACTTTGTCGCTAGATTTGGCGAGTTTTTGGACTGATTTAGTGACTTTATTTAAGAAAAAAAAGAGACTAGACACAAATTTGGCGCCATTTTGAGCAGACATTATGGTTATTCAAGCTGAGAGACCAGCTTCACTCGACTCACCACTAGAGTGTAAACGCAACGACCAATCACTGATCACGCTTGTTCGAAACGACCAATCACTGATCATTCATGTTCGAAACGACCAATCACTGATGAGCATTGTTACCGATGACCAATCACTGATCAGAATTGTTTGTCCCACCCACCCAAACACGTCCTAGTTGTTCTTTTTTTTTTTTTTTAAGAATTTTTTACGTAAATACGTAAATAGTTACGCTGTGGTGCTGTAACCAGATATTTATTTTTCTTATAAGAAATGTTACAATGCCTATTCAAAAAATTCGTTATATGCAAATGAGCGTGACGCTTCAATGAATATGCAAATTAGTCCATGGCGCCCTCTAGCGACTGTATGAGTATTAGCGTTAGCATTAGCATTAGCGATTTTCCCCGTGTGAAACAGTGAGCAGCGCTGTTCCGGTGTAGCTGCAGCCGGTGGCACAGCACTTTGCACTGGGTGCGCGGCTCTTCGTTAAGCTCTCCGCGTCAGGAAATCCACCTTTAGTGCTCTGTCCTGCCTGGAGAAACCGTTGTCGTGTTGTTTACGTTGCTGTCTGCGTGGACAGGTGCTCTAATGCTAATGCTAATGCTAGGTGCCTCGCTGGGTTACTAGCCTGGGTGTTAAGCTAATAAGTTAATAAGCTAGCGTGGCTAGCTTATTATTACCTAGCTTAGCGAGGATTTGTGTGATTTGTTTTACAAAATTCACAAAAGCACAGATGCCCTTGTGAATGTTTTGGATATATTTGATTTGTTTAAAATAATAATTTGCTCTTAATGTCCTGACCAGACGCATCCTCATCAGGCCCAGTCTGCTCTCTCTCTCTGTCTCTCTCTCTGTCTGTAGCTTTCTAACCTCATTTTCTTCTTTTTCCCTTCATTTCCGGTTTATCTCCAAGGTTTACTCTGGAGAAATGGCTATGAGGCAGACTCCTCTCACATGCTCCGGTCACACCAGGCCTGTTGTGGATCTGGCCTTCAGTGGAATCACTCCTTATGGCTATTTTCTCATCAGTGCTTGTAAAGGTGGGTCTGAATGAGCTCCCCTTCTTTAGTAATGTCAGATGGTCACTGTATCATCACCTAGTCTGGAAAAAAAACAACAACAATATCAAACTTTTCACATCATAGTATCAGACTTTTTAAAGACACAAACCTGAGCTGGAAAAAATGAAAGGAAACTCTTCAGAAGAACTTTTTCATGTTGTCTGAGATGTGACTTCATAGGAAATCTTTCGTCCAGCACAAGAATCGTAAAAGAATCCTTGTCGTGAGTCGAAATCGGTGGATTATGGACACATAACGAGTCGTCATGTTGTTTCCATCACGACGTAAGATGGCCGACGAACATCTTTGTTCAGTCAGTGCGAGGAATTTCTTGTTAAAATCTCAACCTGAGAGCTTCACTACAACTACGACTACGACAATGACGCTCGTCTAAAACCCACCGATAGGATGACGTGTCATTGCGCAAGTCTCTGTGACAGAGATTTTTATCGTACAGTGAGACAAAAAATATCACGGTTTCGCAGTAACGGACGTTTAAAAACACAAGCGTGATCTGAAAAATGAAAGCAAACGCTTAAGCAAGAAGAACTTCTTCGTTGTTGGGAAGATGTTTTTCAGATGTGACTTTCTTTTCGAATACAAAAATCGTGAAAGAATTCTTGTCGTGAGTCGAAATCGGTGGACTTCCAATGTTGTTGCCATGACGACCCAAGATGGCAGACGAACATCTTCGTTCAGTCAGTGTGAGAAATTTCTGGTTAAAATCTCAACCGGAGAGCTGCTACGACTACGATTACGACTAAGACTCTTGTCTAAAATCTACCGATAGGAGGACGGCAAACTCAAAGACAGCTACGAAATACCGGCGCGATGATGCAGAAACTTGTTCATTTGTGTTTTTACGCAAGATTATGACATAAACACGCAAGAACGTAATTGAATTGTAGGTCTACCGTCAGAGGATCTTCACGGATAACACGCGTTATCACGCAGTCTGTTAGAAAGTTTGGACGAGATTTTATTGTGATGTCACAGTTTGACCGTATCAGAAGTTTAAGAAGCTGAAAAATGAAAGGAAACGCTAAGAAAGAAGAACCTCTTCGGTCTTAGACAGATGTTTTTGAGACGCGACTCTTTTGTCGAACACAAAAATCGCAGATCGTTACAGAATTCTTTGGCTGAATTTATTTGTCGTGAATATATAATGGCTGATGACCATCTTGGTTTTGTCAGTGTGATGAATTCCTGGTTAAAATTCGAACTAGTGCGTGACTGAGTCTACGGTGTTCGTCTAAAATCCACCAATAGGAGGACGGCAAACTCGCCATATAGCTACGAAATACGGTAGCTGTGATGGAGAAACGTAAAAAAAAAAAACTTGTTAATGGACATGAAAAAAAAATCTTTATTACATAAAAAATATTTGTGTGGTTTTTTTATTATTATTATTCGTTTTTTTATGCGAAACCATTTTCCGCACTGATTGATGACGTAAGAGCGTAGTCGTTACCTTTTATCGTAGATTTATCTTTAAAAGATCTTCATGAAGAACAAACGTTGTCACACAGTCTGCTATAGAGTTCGATTTTATTGCGATCTCGTGCAGCGTGACGAGCCTAAAACCATCTTCACCCTGTCAGTATTTATCACGTTGTTGTTGTTTTAGGCGACCTGCTTAGCACCGTGACACCTGTATGCAAATCTATGCAAATTTATGCAAATCGGAACAACACATTGATGACTGCATGCTGTGACGGTGTTTTTAGTATGACGTAACCTCCTCTGTTTTCTTTCCTCATGGGCAGATGGTAAACCAATGTTGCGCCAGGGAGACACAGGGGACTGGATCGGGACGTTCTTGGGTCACAAAGGTGCTGTTTGGGGCGCCACCTTAAATAAAGAAGCCACGAAGGCAGCTACTGCGGCTGCCGATTTCTCTGCGTAAGGAAACACTCCACACTCTACAGCATTAAATGCGTTTTTTTTTTTTTTAATTGAAATATTTCTGAGGTGTTTAGCGATTCTGGAGGATGTTGTTAAATCTAGCGCAGTTACAATTACAGTTTAATAGAAGAAAAAATTTAAACAGTCTCAAACATTTTCTTCACTTCTCTCACCATTTTCCTAGCGATCAGCTTAATCAGAAATCCAGCATAGAAGTCGTGGAGACGTCCCAGAATGCAATGCAGCTATACGACGCATATATTTACTTGGCTAGTTAGAGATCTACGAGATAACGGCGACGTTAGCATAAAAGTTGAAGCTTTGGAAGCTGATCATTTTGAGCAGAGTGTGAGATAGCCGGACAGACCGAAGCGCTAAAGCTCCGCCGCATCGCTGTCTTTAGTTAGAGATGAAGCGAGGGCTTAATCCCACTGCACCGCTATGAGCAGAACAGCATTGTGGGTAATTTAGGATGTGAAAATAGACCGACTCAATGAAGGAAGTTTAATCTCATGAGGATAAGTTTATTGGTGCGCTTCTTCAAACAAAATCTCCTCCATTCAGGTTATTTTACCTCACACTCACTGCAGAACTCCTGTTGCGCTGGATGTTGCATTTGTTTAACAAATCGATCAGTTTGTCTGAATCGGGTTATAAACACTCAAGTTTGTTTATCACCTGTTAGGTCAAGATCCGAGTTTGCTACAGATTCAGTCATGAATAATCGCGTTCTGTAAACGTTCTGATGAAATGCGATGGAAAAAACCCACCTGAGAGCCAGAGAGTCGTTGTTTAGACATCGGGATCATTTATCAATCTTTTAGTAAAGTTGCGTGTAAATGTTTTCACGTAAGCCAAACCAAACCGCAATTTTCTTCGAAATTGTAAAGTGCAAAGTGCGTTCCTGACACAGCTCATTTGCATGTAGTGACGCCCACAAAACTCCATAAAAGGTCAAGAGCACAGAGAGCTGGGACATGAAATGAACAATCAGGGTAAATGCTGAAACACAGTATTTGGAAGTTATTTTGACTCACTTCTATACCAATAAAAACATTTAATTATATATATATATATATAATAAAACAATAATAATAATAAGCGAGCACAAAATCTTATCATTATTATTATTATTATTATTATTATTATTATTATTATTATTAGAAGTTTCTTTACGGCTCTATGTAGACAGATCGTCCAGTCCTCCGTTTAAACGCCTCCATTTCTTTTATCATAACTGAATGATTAGTTTTATTTGTCTTAATTTAATTTATTATTATTTTTTAAATAATCTTTAATTAATGCTAATAATATTGAAGGCCTGGTTTCCCAAAAAAAAATGTTCTGGATGGTGCTTTTACTCCCTGACCGAGTGAACTAGCATGAGGATGTGTTTCAGATCGAGACTCCTCTATAAGCTCCTCTATAAGTCGCTCTGGATAAAAGCGTCTGCTGAACGCTGTAAACTTAATAAAAATATGCAATTTAAACGCCACAGTATATTCCAGATATAAAAGTGCAGTAATAAATGCAGATTATATGATGTGAAGTCGATCAAGTCGAGGTTTACGTCAGTTAGTGTTCTTACGGGTAAATTTACACACACTAAGGAGCACGAGTAGGATACGAAAGTTTTTTTTCTGAATTTATAGGATTTTCACGAATACTAAACGCTCGTACGAACGATTTACGAATAAATCCGTTCGTATCCAGTTTGATAAACGTTTTGAATTTAAAGGAGCATTTCACTTTTAATTTAGCATTAAAGGAGGTTTGTTTTATGTTGCAGAAAGGTGTGGGACGCAGTCACGGGAGACGAGGTCCTCACCCTGGCGCACAAGCACATTGTCAAATCTGTTAACTTCACGCAGGTGAGAACACTTCAGCGTGCACACGTCTGATTTCATCAGAAGGAAACAACCGCTCCCGCACCTCGTGGTTCTGTATTTTAGGAAAAACCTGTACATGGGTGTTGCCTTGGTGTTTTTTTGTTTTGTTTGTTTTGTTTTGTTTGTTTGTTTTTGTGCCGTAGAATATGCATCGCAAAGTAAAACACCATGTGTGTAGTGCTGTTATGGTAAAATAATCAACGATGGCGTGGTTAATTTTACTTGGTAAATTTAACGATTAATTTCCTGTACTGATGTAAGCATGTCCTGAAGTGTTTTATTCCTCTTACACCACAGCAATACGATAACGTATTAGAAGGAGCGCTTGAATATAATGAATAAAAAGCTGCACTACTGTCAGAGCTTCTGTTACAGGAAATTAATCAACACGTTATGATTCTGACCAATCACAATCCAGAATTCTCTTTAGATTTACATCACTCTAAATATGTTCATTTCAAAAAAGCAAGAAATTACAGAAACATGAGCGCTCTCTTTACCTGTGAGTCAACATTCTGTGTCACCTGTGTCTTTTTTTGTTTTTAGATGTCGGATGAAACTCACTTTCTCATGACTCATACAAACGATCTATAATCTCTAAAAGTTTCCCTTATGAGCGTGCTTACACGAAGGCATTCAAATTACGTTGCAAAACGTCTATTTGCATCTGTTTATTTTTTGCACGGCGATGTACGGGGCTGTGCGAGTTAAATTCGTCACGTCTAAACGGCTCTGGTGCTGCCAGATTTTAAACAATTATTAATAATAACAATCCTTCTACTGAGATAATGTATTACGCTGCACTTTCTCACCCACCTACTTTGCATTTTCCCCGTCGCCGAGGTAACCCTGTCAGTCAAACCCTGCTGCTGTGGACGGGGCTTAACTTGGTGGAGGCAAATGTTCTTGTAAAGCACGAGGGAACGCTGGCGTAGGTGGAGATTATACCGTATATGGAGTTAAGTAACGCATTGGAATCTGCTGACAACGATATCCCCTAGTATGATTGGTCCTGGCTGGAACCACAAGGGTTTTTGGGTAATAGACTGCGCTAGGGCAATCAAAATATCATATTACAGTTGAGTATCACAACTTTGGTGATACTTTATTTACTGTTTACAAAAATAACACTGAAACAAAGAGGAAAGAAATAAAAATGTGTAAAATTTTTTAACCCATTTAAACCCAACGCAGCATTCACTGCTTCCAGAAAAATACATTTATAAAACGATATCACACAATCTCAGAGAAGCGTTTTGTGAAGTAATTTATCACGATATCCAGCACTTGGATGAAGGATTCACCAAAAGGTGCACCTTTAAATCCTGAAATGATAAATAGGACACTCTACAGCAGAGATCTTCAGCGAGTGGGGTGTGAGCGAGGGATCAGATAGAGACAATACCAAAAAATTTAAATTGAATTTATTTAAAAGTTTGTATCAGACCTGCCAGTCTTAGCGCATTTTGCATAGGAGCTCATGGAATTAACATCGGAGTACGCTAGTATGAGTTATCACAGAACGGCGTGTCGACGTATGAATCTGCAATGATTGGTCTCGCCGATATGAACTGACCCACGGGAAGCTCCGCCCCCTTTCTGCCATCACACATTATCCTGCGTTCACACGAGCAAGCAACAAAGCAACAAGCGAACACTTATTTCCTACGTACGCCACGATTTCAGCAACAAAGCGACATGTGAGTTCAGATTTTTCTAAACTTTATGCAAATTAGTAAAGCCACAAATCCACATGATTGGCTCAGCACGGTTGTAAAGAGTGATTATATGAGTTACTACAGTATATCCTTGTAGGCAGCTCGAACCAGTCTGGCCATTTTCCTCTGACCTCTCTTATCATCCCCACAGAACTGTCGCTCACTCAGTGTTTTTGTTTTTCACACCATTCTGTGTAAACTCTAGAGACTGTTGTGTGTGAAATTCCCAGGAAATCAGCAGTTTCTGAAAAACTCACACCAGCCCATCTGACACCAACAACCGTGCCACGGTTAAAGTCACAGAGATCACACTTTTTCTTCATTCTGATGTTTGACGTGAACATTAACTGAAGCTCTTGACCTGCATCTGCATGAGTTTATGCATTGAGCTGCTGCCACATGATTGGCTGATTAGATAACTGCATGAATGAGCAGGTGTTCCTAATAAAGTGGACAGTGAGTGTAGCTAACATTAGACAATTGTATAGCTAACATCAGCTAGTTAGATTTATTACGGTCTAGCTAATACTCCAAAACAACAGTTTCTGGTTTGTTTTGTTTGTTTGTTTGTTTGTTTTTTCAACCGAGGGAGAAAAATTGATGAACACTTTGAGCGGAAAAAATTTAAAAGAGCTACAGCGAGGTGCCAGATCTACCAATTTACATATAATGTTAATGATGAGATAAAAATTATAATCTTTGGCAGACTGATTTGGTGTAAAAGGAATAAAACACTTCCGAATGTGGTAACTTTTACGCTTCGTCACATGGCCCAGTTGTTGATTATTTTCCTGTATTTAACTATAACATCACGACACGGAGTGTTTTATTCATTAACGTATATGTTGTCAACCTGTGTGTGTTTTTATTTTTGTGTGCATACGAACAGGACAGTAACTGCCTTTTGACCGGAGGAAATGATAAAGTGCTGCGTATTTATGACCTCAGCAAGCCGGAAGCAGGTACGGAAAATAACCAATCAGCTTTCTTAGAGAGAGAGAGAGAGAGAGAGAGAGAGAGAGAGAGATCCTAAACAATATTGTGAATACCTCGATTATATTTGTGTAAACATGAACAAGCCTTGTGTGTCGTGAACGAAACTGTTGTGCTTCCCCTGTAGAGCCGCGAGAGATCTCGGGCCACACCGCAGCCATTAAGAAAGCGCTGTGGTGTAACAGCGACCAGCAGATCCTCTCTGCGGCGGAGGATAAAACCATACGGTAACGTCCCTTCATCTCTGCACAATGTATATATTTACAGTGCAGTGTTTGAGTCTTATGACTCAAAGTCAATAAAGGGGTGACGCCTCCTCCTCGCCCCGAGAGTCAATATTTGCTCTTGTGTCTCGTTCAGTCTCTGGGACAGAAACACAGGAGAGGTGGTGAAGACGCTGTCGTTCGAGGCGTCCGTGGGCAGCATGGAGTACGTCCCCGATGGCGAGATCCTCGTCATCACCTACGGAAGGACCATCGCCTTCTACAAAGCTCAAACGTAAATGACTCGCTCGCTCCGAATAGCCAAATGCGGCGGTCGCGAGGGCAGATGACCTGTAAAGCGCATGCTACTTGTCAAACACGAGTTTGCATGAAAGACAACAGGTGTTGGAGTGCGAGTGTGAGTGACGGATGTCGTGTGTGTGTGTGCACGCGTGTGTGTGTGTGTGTGTGCGCATAACGCTTCCCTTGTGCCATTGCACGTGAGCGGTCTTAAAGCAATACTCCATGTGAACAGGGTTTAAGCAGTGAGACCCGTATCGTAGAATATGATGTGTCTCTAAAGAGAAATCAGATTGGACGTATTTTTTTCAAATGAAAGCTACTACACAGGATAGAGCAGGTTAAAAAAATAAATTCATAAGCTCTTAAATAGCCGTTATGACTTTTATAACACACTCAAATAAGGGACTGAAATGCTAGTCTCATTTCTTGACAAGATCTGTACAGTTTCAGTAAACGGCGTTATTGAATTCTTCATGCGTATCGGTTAATTTATCTTTATCTATAGTTTAAAATCAGGATATTAGTATGATCATATGCTTCTTTTTTAAACGTAAGATGATGAATTTCATTCAAAACGAAAAGCGACTTTAGTGCTGCAAACGCAACTTTCACTCTTTAGAAACCTACTCGGAATCTGTATAATATTTACATTTTCAAAGACAAATAAAAGCTACTTTCACGTTAGCAGGTGACGAGTCACTCGTGTCGCGTGCAGTTCGTCTCTTCTGGGTGTGTATTAGCTGCGTGCTCTCACCAGAGGCACCAGCGATCTCTGTGCTACTTCCTTCCAAGCTTTATTTTTCTCCGTTACACCTCTGTAGACAGGATAAGCTGAAACCACGGTTAGAAGTTTTTCCTCCAGTTTTGTGCGATAAACAGTAAATGGGAACTGACTGCAGGTAGGAACTAAAGTCGTGAGCGGGGAACTGAAGAAACGTCGGACCACGCGCCATAAGATCAGTCCAAGGATTCGTTCGTTTGTTTTTGTTGCTTTGCAGCGCTGTACCTAATTTGCACAGATTTGAGAAAATCTCATTTCAAATGCCACTTGTCGGTGAAATCGCGGCTCCGCTTCTCGCACACAATCAATGATGGCCTGTTCCTGTTCACCTAAGATCTATACTTTTATTATTGTACTCTTACGCCACACTTAAGTCTCTAAATATGTGTGTGTGTGTGTGTGTGTGTGTGTGTGTGTACAGTACTGTGCAAAAGTCTTAGGCACCCTATTTTTGTTTTAGTACAAACTTTGTCATAGATTTGTATTTTCTGACTTCTACATTATTGATTCAGTACAAAAACATGTTAGATTGCAAACATTAGTTTTCCAGCACAAAGTTAAATATTACAGAAAAATGTTTGTATGTCAGTAAAGAAAGCAGCAGATTCCATAAGAAACACTTTTATATTTATATATATATATATATATATATATATATATATATATATATTCCTAAACCATTATGCTTGATGACTTGATCTACAAAAAAAAAAGGTCTGTATAAACATGTATAATTTATGGCAATTTCTTGTCAGTTTAAATAACGTTTATCTGTTTGTTTTCATTGATTGCTGTGGAACATCCATGATGCAAGTTAGTTCCTGTTCTCACTTACGTTATAGCAGCTAGAAACCGTCTTTCCCTCATCAGCCTCTATTTATTCTCTCTCTTGAAGTCAATAAAGGGAAAAAAAACGCAGCTTGTCACGTTACAGAGAACCCACAAAAAAAAATGTAAACTCCTCTGTCCTGAAGAAAACCTGACCTCTGACACTAGAGACTCCTTCCATAAATGTTGGAAAAACATCTCCTCACCACATCAACGATTAAATGTTCTTTAAACCTGTTTATTATCAGCGGAGCGTCCGCTGTACAAGTCCCTGTGAATGAGCTGTTACTAAAAAAACGATAACGTCTTAAAACGAGCGTGTTAATCTATAAACCTGAGATTCGCAGCTCTACTACTGTAGAAACTGAATCCTTCTGACCAATCAGAATGCAGAATTAAACAGCGCTGTGCTGTAAGGAAGTTGTTGCATGTTATATAGTGAGCATCTGTAGTTAATAGGAAGCCACGTGTGATGATGTGCTGCATGTTGCATGGAAAAAGCGAGAGAGGGAGAGAGAGAGAGAAGTGATCATTTTTTTCCCACCTCTAATGATATTCCTAATGACTGTGCATGAATTTTAAATATGGCGGATGTTTATATAAATATATAATTTCTCATATAACTGATTATTCACGATGTCCGCTGTGTCTGTAGCCTGGACCTGATCAAGACCGTGGATGCTCCGGCCTCCATTCACTCCGCCTCCCTGCATCCTGACAAAGACTTCTTTGTCGCAGGAGGAGACGACTTCAAGCTCTACAAATACGACTACGCCACCAAGGAGGAAATGGGTAGGAGCTTACAGGAACATCCTGTCCAAAAAAAAAACCCTCTAATGAGAGCCAGTTAACTTTTAGCATATTCACATGACCGTAGTGCAGAGGCTCTCAGCCTCGAGGGTCGCAGGAGATGTTTATCACCAGCCGGTGTTTACAGAGTAGCCCTGAGACTTAAAAACAATAATTACAACTACAATTTAAAATTCCTCTTTATTCAATACCACATCAGACCACAGTGGTGCCGCATCCAACACGCTGTCGTGATAATCAAAGGAGTGGTCTGAGTCTCTCACACACACGCTCACATGCATACACACACGTAAATATTTAAATGGCACGGTCATGTTTTTTAGATAGATAAAACACAATAATCTAATAATCTAAACTCCAGCAGCGCCGCTCGGGCGTCGATTAAAAATCCAAACTTGGTGAAAGTTCTAAGAGCGTAAAAGTGAAAATCTTATTAGATTAGATTAACCAACTTTGTGATAATAGACAGTGATTTAAAAAAAAAAAAAAAAAGCACGAATCAGACACGTCTGCGCCAGGGCAACGATTAGACGCGGTTGATTAGACGATCCTTAGTTGCTCTCCGGGACGCATCCGGATGCTCTCACATTCACGCTACAAACGTTAGTAAGTAAGTAAGTAACCTTAAATAACCAGGATAAAAACTCATTGAAATAAAATCTCTTTAACAAGAGTGACCTGGCCAAGAAGGCAGCGAAAGACAACAACAACAAACACGACAATTATTAAGCAAACAACAACAACAAAATAATAATAAATAAATAAAAAACACCAGATGGGAAGAATTAGTGGAAAAATAAAAATCAATCAAAAGTGGTCATCTGGACATTTCCGAATGTGGTTTGAGTGATCGGATCACAAGGAGAAACATCAGACCACGTTCACACCTCTACCTAACGCTGTCCACTTACAACCGGATCACACAGGACACATTGTCATACCGGCGACTGATGCTGCGTTCGAGGCGAGTAATTCCCCGCCTACAACCAATAAAAACCACCGAAAACACCCTTGAAATTTCAACTCATCAATTTCTCGCTGTTCAACTAGCCATTCCTCGCCCGTTTACGGAGTGACGTCAAATCAACATGGCCGCTCACGCTCAAGTTCAAATTCTAATTTTATTTGTTAACACACAACCATACACAGTACGACGTGTAGAGAAATGCTTTTTCACGACTGTCCAGTGACATAAAAACAGAATTTACTTGCATAGAAAAGGGAAAACTATTTATAAAAATATAATATAAAGGCTTTTCAGAAAAAGCCTGGACTGTATGTGGAATAAAGTGCAGATATGTGCAGTTGTATGTGCAGTACAATGCTGTGCAACATCGGGCTGAGGTAGTTGCGATGAAAAAGCTAACGTGTAAAATAAATATATGTTAATAAAGTTATATAAATATATAAAGTCCTCCTTCTTTACTTTTAAATGAGTTTATAGCAGTACTGGCTTTAGATTAGTTCATATACAGACACAGCACTCGGTTAAATCTATAACACTGACCAAACTGACCGTAATAATCACTGCTTTGAGAACATGATCATCAACATTAGACTGATCGCTAACGTTAGCCAGCTAGCTTGTTGCTAAGCTACTCGCTATTGTCCTCTGTTGTTACTGAACTTCAATTTCAGTCCCAAATTCAGTTTCAAGTTCACTACAGTAGAACAGAACCAGTAGACACTCAGGCCTGTAACTGTAAAAGTGCAGTTAAAGTATTTTTATGAGCGTAACGCTTACTCTGACGTAGAGGCGTCCATGTTTCCTTTTCCACTTCGCACGTAGAACGTCCCGAGGTGAGAAACGACGCCATTACAGCTTGCAAATTAGAGCTTACAAGATGCCACGAACACAGCGTTTGCAGTGTGATGCACAATCCCAGTCCTCTCATTAAACACACTGAATGCAGATCATCTGTTAATAATGTAGAAATAAATAAATAAATATGATGTGTGATGCGTGTGTTTTTGTATTTAGATTGTGTGGTTAAGATCAGTTATAATCTTTGTGTCCTTCAAATGGAGTCGCTGGCTAAATAAAGGTTTGAAAACCCCTGCCAGAGTGACACCAAGCGCAGTGTATAAACCGGCAGTTATTTTGAGCCTTGTGACTTCATTGTTGCTGGATTTGCATATGCAAATCAACAAGGAATGAAACAGAGCGTGAGGTTAAAGTGTAATCGCTTTTACTTTGAAAAAAATTTACATTTCCATTAGAATCGCAGCTTTCTGCACCACATAGTCGCTCTTTCTTCTTTAGGTTTATAGCGTTCATGTACTATACTGAAAATGCAGCTACAGATCCACTGTGTTGGTCAGTCGAGCACTGAAGATTTGTTCTTCCTCTCTCGCAGAGTCGTATAAGGGTCACTTTGGGCCTGTGCACTGTGTGCGCTTCAGTCCTGACGGAGAGCTGTACGCCAGCGGCTCTGAGGACGGGACGCTGCGCCTGTGGCAGACTGCCGTAGGGAAAACGTACGGACTGTGGAAGTGCGTGCTGCCCGGTGAGTCCTCGTCACACGTCACCTAAACCATATTAATCCCTTTCACTTGGATCTAACGCTGACGACACCCCAAAATATCTCCATACGGTACCTCAGAAATGACCAAGCTAGCAACGTAACATGTGCTAGCATAACACTGCTATGCTACATGCTAGCTAGCTAGCTAGCTAACCACGAACATTTTCCATTTCAGTTACATCAGCAAGCGAAAGTAGGAAAGCAGAACAATCCTAAAAATTAGTATTAATTTCTTACCGGTGTTATGGGTACGTTCCTGCTCTTCTGCTTTTTCTTCCTTTTTTTGTTTTTCCACCACAAATACAAACAACGAACGCTTCCTGATCACCGCTTCATCGCAACTCACAGACTGTCCTTTTCGCACCACAAGGCCGCTCCCTGTGACTCTCTGATACGTAAACCTTTTCTCTTTTCTTTTCAATATCTAATGTTAAATTCATGGTGCCTCCTGGTGGTCTGGAGTCTCTAGATTTATAGCTTTTTTTATCCAGAAAGAGCCCTGCTGTCATATCAGTCTCATAAAGGGAGTTTTTTAGATCAGTGTATCTTAATTATCAGTATAAAAAGTTCAGTGACGGAATATGTGCAAAGCTGAGAGATTAATACGTTCGAAAGCATCCTAACTCTGAGAAGTACTTCTTTTTCAACTCTGGTCACCGAGCAAGGCTCTCGCTCTCTCTCTCTCTCTCTCTCTCTCTCTCTCTTTCTATATATATATAGTCAAAGTCAAAGTCAACTTTATTGTCAATTCTGCTCTATGTACAGAACACACAGAGGATTGAAATTTTGTTTCCATCAGACCCATGGTGTGAGAAACCAACATAACAAGACAAGTAATTAGAAAAAAGTAAAATAAAATACAATAAGATAAAATACAATATGTACACTTTTAATATTATATATATTATATATATACAGTGAGGTCAATAAGTATTTGATCACCCTGTGATTTTGCAAGTTCTCCTACTTAGAAATCATGGAGGGGTCTAGAATTTTCAGCATAGGTGCATTTCCACTGTGAGAGACAGAATCTAAAAATAAAAATCCGGAAATCACATTGTATGATTTTTTTAAACAATTTATTTGTGAATTACTGTGTCAAATAAGTATTTGATCACTTGAGTCAAAAATTTTTAATATTTGGTACAGAAGCCTTTGTTAACAATTACAGAGGTCAAACGGTTCCTGTAGTTCTTCACCAGGTTTGCACACACTGCAGGAGGGATTTTGGCCCACTCCTCCATACAGATCTTCTCTAGATCTGTCAGGTTTCAGGGCTGTCGCTGAGCAACACGGAGTTTCAGCTCCCTCCAAAGATTTTCTATTGGAT
>CM040471.1:4919935-4937203 GCA_022758105.1 Pangasianodon gigas | reverse complement strand
CATCAGCCAAATGATTTAAATCTAAACTAATCCTAATCTTACACTGTTTCTCTCTTTCTTGAAAAAATCCATCAAATGTAAAACCACATTGTACTTGTTTGTGTCTTGACCTTTTGTCTAACAGTTTATCTTTACACAATACAGCTCAAGCTGTAATACGCTCACTTGAGGTTGAGGGTGTGGTGATGGGATTGAGGAAAGCACTTTTTTTCTCCCATCTGTTCTCCCTCTCTTCCTCCCTCCCTCTCTTCCTCCCTCTCTTCTTCCCTCCCTTTCTCTCTTCCCCTTTAAAACGTTTGTGAAATCTGTTTAAAATACACGTCACTCTTGATCACCCCACGAGGGCCTCAGGGTTTTTTCTCTGAAGAACCCTATAAAGTGAAAACTTCTCAACCCTACTTTAAACACACACACACCTCCTCTACACACACACACACACACACACACAACTCCTCCTTTTCTTTTGCTCTGTTTCTGTTCCACTTTATCAGGATCACATGTTTTTGTTTCTGCGGAGTGAGACGTGGCTGAGCTCCAGGAGAACGTGGCTGTATTTTCACTCGCAGCACACGTGACCCCATTACTGAGGAATTTGCTTGGGTTGAATCTGATCTTATGTTTTCTTTAATTTTAAAAACTTAAAACCTTGATTTTAGAGACAGATCGACATCTTGGGGGCCGGGGGGGTAATGAGAGAGTGGGAACGGGTTTTATAGCTTCCTGCAAATTCCTCCAAATTCCCTTTTTCCCAGATGGCGTGTATAACACGAGTGTGTTCGTGGAGAGAGAGAAACTTGCTTCATTTGTAAAATTCACTTCACTTTTAATTCTATGTACAGATTAGCTCTCATTGGTCAGTATGTTACTGATATCGCCTTATATTAGCATCACAGCTGAAATCAATTTCTGTCCTGATGGTTTAATTTGTTCTTGTTTTAGTACTACTTTTTTTTTTTTTTTTAATGAACATGGATTTAAATAGTTTTTCAAAATGGCGTCACTGGATATCTCACAGTACATGTACACAGTTTTAGCTGATGATTGTAATTAAAGATCGTCTTTTCCCTCCGACTTCATCAAGTTTAAGCACCACAGCGCTGTTCCTGTATTCTGCACTCTGATTAGTCAGAAGAAGGTGTGGATGAGTTTTCTATAACAGCAGCTCTGACAGTAGTACAGGTTTATATTAATGCACTCCTTCTAGGCGATTGATCGATTGATGATGTTATCAGGAATCGCTAATAGATTCCAGCTTCTCATGCTGGCTCTCAAGTCGGACGATTTGAATGTCCGTGAGAAAGCGTGATGTCTGCAGCTTCAAGATCGACAAAAATAAAGAGCGCTGTATCTCGTAATATGCGTTTCCTTTTCTCCTCGTTTTCTTATCCTATACAAACCTGCTGTCTGACTTCAGAGCAGAGCATCAATGCAGCTTATCTTCCTGTATCCATGTTGCTGAACAGATAGAGCCCTAAACGTTTTTTCACTTGAAACATGAAGAAAATAAAACGGCACGTAACTCATTCTTCACAGCATTCATGAGTTAATGAGGAATTAATTGAAAAAAAAAAAAAAAAAGACTAAGTGCTAGAAACTAGCAGCTACAGTTGTCTTAACAAGCTTCCGGTATTTTTTTTCTGCTGTAATGACGTAACATGTACACGGTACAGTACGTACACATCTGGCCACGCCCCCTCCGCCCCCCTCAAAGCCACAGCTGACGCTATCATCCATCGGCGATAGTTAGGAGGCACGATACGGCGATGGCATTTTATACACAGTCTCACATGCCTCGCTCGTTCTAATACGTTATCGTTTCTATAACAACAGCTCGCTCACACACGAACTTATTAAAAAAAATTCTTTGATGTGGTGAAGTTTTCTATAAGGAGACATTTGTTTGACTTTATGGAAGGAGTCTCCAGTGTCAGTGCTTTGTAACAGTCAGAGGTAAAGCACAGAGGAGTTTATGCCTTTTTTTTTTTTTTTTTTTGTAGTTTCTTAGTAACCAGCTAACTTCAGGAGAAAGTAAGAAAATATCAGTTTTTTTAGAGCTGCTATAGCAAAAGTGATAACAGGAACGTGTTTGTTTTTTTATTCATTCAGCCCGTCGCTGTGATGATGTTTTTCTTAGTTATATGTTTGGCCACGCCCCCTTCTGTTCATGCTGTGTGTCGTTATTCTTAGCCACAGCTGAAGTATATTTTTAACAAAACTCAGTTGTATTAAGTTGTTTACTAAACGCTTTCAGTTACAGAAGATTTAACAGTTAGCTCATGATCATTTACTACAGAATGTTCATTTGAGCAGCCGATCAAACTCGGACCAGAAGAGCTTCTGCAGTTTATTCCAAGACGAATTAAAGTGAATTGTAGCCCAGTGCTCTATTTCTGAAACCTGTCTGACGTGACGCTTTCTCTTCTGCAGAAGGCCACAAGGAAAACTGACCGAGTTCGTCCTGAGGAGATCGACGTGACCGAACTGACCAACGAGGAGCTGAAGGACCAGCTGCTGAAGTACGGAGTCAACGCCGGACCCATCGTAGGTGAGACGACACGGTCCAGGAGGAGCAGCTCCAAGTGTCCGATCCAGAAACTGACTGGAATCAGAGCAGCTCTCTCAAACCCACATCATGATGATGATGATGATGATGATGATGATGATGATGTTAGGTTTTCATATTGCAGTTTGATTATTATTGACTGCTCTCTTATTATTATTTTCCTATAACAGCATGTCCCGTAGTGTTTTGTTCCTCTTATACAGTACCACTGCAATTTGCCACAATGCTTATTAACTAAAGAACGACACGTGGTACTTTTTATCCGTTTGTAGTTACGTTTAATGTCCATGGAACACGTTAGTTCCTGTTCTCGCTTGCGTTATAGCAGCTATAAACAGTCGTCCCCTCACCAACCTCTCGTTTTTTTCTCTCTCTCTCTCTCTCTCTTGAAGTTAATAAGAAATCGCAAAAGTAAACTCCGCTGTTCTGAAGACGTCAGAAAACTTAGTTACAGCTTTACCTCTGACACTGGAGACTCCTTCCATAAATGTTAAATAAACACTCTGACAATTACATGTTTTTTTAATCTGTTTATTATTAGCACAGCATCCGCTGTACAAGTCCCTGTGAACGAGCTGTTACTATAGAAACGATAATGTATAAGAATTATAAATATAAACCTGTGGTTTGTCAGAGCTGCTGTTACAAACAATTAATCAACACCTTGTCTATTTTTTTTTTTTATTTTTTTTTTTTTACTTTCTAGCATCCACCCGTAAAGTGTACGAGAAGAAGCTGCAGAAGTTACTGGACCAGGGTCCTCCTCAGACCAGCGTCATCGCCGTCTCCGAGCCGGTTCTGACCCACAACAGCCGTAACGGGAATGCAGACTCGGATCAGTACAGCGATAAAGAGGAAGGTAAAACCGTAAACTCGAGCACGTTTCAAACTGCGACACGTTTCCATTTATTGAGAAAAGAACAGAAAACCTGTTTAATCCAAAACTCACTCAGGATAGAAGTCTAAGGACAGTTGTTGAATTCTGTGAGTAAATGTTTAAAATACGACACTAAAAAATGAAAATAAATTCAAAACCACAAGACCATGAAAGAACTCTGTTGTCATGGAGATTTATCTAACTTTAATCCATCACTGGAGCAGGTCGTTCAGTTTAATTTACACTTTAATGAAGGTTTTGTCGTCTTCATGAGTTATCACGTCCACAACTACTTTCCAAAGACCCGCTAGCTATTTATTTATTTATTTATTTATTTATTTATTTAAGAAGATAAGGATAAGAATCCTTAATTATCTGAGAGTGCATGTATGACACTCTAAATTATTGCTAATTAATTTCTTTTTAATATCTAGACACACTCAGAGGAAACCACTATCTGCCCTCTTCCACATACATGAGCTCACAGGCACACACGATTGGCTAGTGTTGGTGTGATTGACAGGGAAGAGAGAGTGTATGCCCCTCCCACCCTGAGAGCACGGCTCATCACGCTCTTCAAATTCAGATTTAAATTCAAATTTTATTTGTCACATGCATAACCATACACAGTACGACTTGGAGTGAAATGCTTTATGCAACTGTTCCGATATAGAATAAGAAAATACAGAAAAATATTAAATATAAAGAGAAATATATACATAAAAAAATATATGAAAGGATTAAAAAAACGTGTGTAAGAATATAAAAGATTATAAAAGAATATGTATGATCGTACTGTAAATACTGTAAACCTGTTGTAAACATACAATATAGTGCAATACAGTATGTGTAGTGTTGGATGTTGGCAGCAGCAGTCTGACAGAACAGATATAAAGTGCGGATATGTGCAGTTTTGTGCAAATAATGTGCCGTTTGTGCGATATAATGTGCAATAATGTGCAACGTGCAATAAATGGTCACTGTACAGTACGATGTGCAGCATTAGGTGAGGCAGTCGTGTGTGAGATTATCCACACGCTCTCTTAGATTCCTGACTTTTTATCAGGATTCGAAATTGCGTTTGAGGTTTGTTTTTGGATCATTAAAGTTTATTCGCTTAGAGACAGGGATAGGGAACATCTCAGCTGTAACTGTATCTTCATGGGTTTCTCCAGAGGTCTGAAATCAGTAATGAGTAAATTGAGGGCATGTTAGCGTTAGCTAGAAATTGAGAGCGCTTTTTTTTCCTAAGATTTCTAAGAGTGCAGACGTTTCTCTCCACTCGAACGACAGCTACCGCTCGACGAAAAGCAGACATTTTGAGCTCTCGGGATGTAGCTTCATAGGAGAGCAGTTTCTTGAATCCAGTTGGGAGCCTCGTAATACGAATAACGTCGAGTGATAGTTTTACAAACATCTACGTTATGAATGTAGTGTTACAGATTCTTACTATAACATGAAAAGAATCTGCTGATGCCAACAAAATGGCTTTTTGGTTGTTGCGATGGTCGCGGTGGCTCAGCATGGAAAAATGCTTTTACTGAAATCATAATATCTGGTAAAGAAAGGGTTAATCTGTTTTTTGCAAAGAATTCTACACATTTATAAAAGCGTATACTGAACGTAACACTTCCATTATACTCCGATTTTGAGTAAACGCGCTTCCTGTTCTTTTCGCACCGTGAGGAAATGTCCTCGTTGTTGTTCTCTCTAGTAAACACACACACGCTAAATGGAGAAAAAAAAAAAAAAGTATTTCTTTAACTAACCTATGTAGAAATTTATTCATTGCATCTGAAATGTAAATGAAATGATTTTGGTGATTTGTGGATCAGAAACAACAGCAGCAGCACCAGTTCCAGAACCAGAACCCGAGCCAGAACCGGAACCGGAGCCTGTCCCCGTGGTGGAGCGGCCGCTGAGGAGCCGAGGAAAAACACCAGTGACCACCCGAACTCGAAGCAGCCAGAACAAGGTGAGGAGGAGAAGCAGAAATACTGCTCTCACACACACACACACACACACACACACACACACACACACACACACACACACACATGATATCTCTAATTAGATTTTCAGCCTCACAAATGAACCTAAAGTATCAAACCCAAAGCCCTAAACTCCTGCTCTTATCGTTTAAAAAAAAAATTCACTGCACATTCAGAGGATTTCAGGTGTTTCAGATTCACGTGTCATTAATTATTCCGGCTTTCTGACCGAAGGCTTCCGCGTGTGTTTGGAGTGTGTGTGTGTGTGTGTGTGTGTTCGAGCAGGTGAGCAGCACCACCGTGTGTTTAATCGGCAGTGCACCGGTAGTGTTGCACATTTTCAGATACAGTTGAGTGCAAAAGTTTGCGTCCCCTTTACCTGTTTCCTCATTGCCATTTTTCTTCTTTGTGTGTTTCATTTCTGAACAATGGTGTTTCACTGAGAGTGGTCTCACAAACACTTCTTTTTGTACATATAATTCAATCCTGGGTTTGTTTTGGCTATTTTATTTATTAATTAATTAATATATTTATTTATTGAATAAGTTCACATCGACTTAACTTGACCGCTCGTGGAAAACTCTGAGAGTTTGAAACTTTGTGAGCTTTTCATGGCTTAGATAAGATTTTAATCTGCTACCTCTGCTGCTGATCCCAACATGTTCCTGACTTTATCATACGCTAGCAAACACGCAGAAGAAGAACACCTAACAACTGAAAAAAACAACGCTCTATTGTCTTTTCTCACAACCTCTCTCTCTCTCTCTCTCTCTCTCTCTTTCTCTCATGAACATGGTAAATACTGACAGCGTAAGAGATTTTATGTTAAAATCATTATTAAAAATATCTTCCTGAGAAGAAAGAACAGTTTATGGGATGTGATCCTTTTCTTTCCGTTTGGTCTTTGTTTTATGCACACAAGGATGTTCCAAGTGACTTTTGTACAAACTTATTTTAAACTAACATCTTTCCTTTCATTTTCACCACCGGCTTGTGTTTTGTTTTGTTTTGTTTTTCCCTCCAGAGGTCGATTAATACGGATTAGAGACTGTAATATTTTTTAGATTAGATTTTCACACCGTGAAAACTCTGAAGCGTGACACTTCAAATATCAGCACAGCTGCAAACTTTTGAGCTTTTAGATTCGATTGCTGTAATATTTAGGCTCCATGTTGTAACAAATGTTCGAAAGAAAACATGGTTAATTAATTAAACGCGGAATTCTGGTTTATAGATTAGGGCTGGGCGATACAACAAAAATATTATATCGTATATACAATATATGTATCACGATATATAGGTTTGATAACAAACTGCCAGCAAAACACTAGTGTTGCTGAAAAAAAAAAACCTGACTGAGACAATACTTTTATTTAATGTCTGCAAAAAAGTAGTTTTAAAAATTGTAAAAATATAAACATTCTAACAGAGTTTATAACTTATTTATTAAAAAAAAAGTTAAAAATTTAGAAAAATATATCACAATATTCATGATATATCAAAAGTGTATTATGTAATTTATCCTGTGTCTTTTAGCCAATGTGTTGTGTGAAGTGTGCGAGAAGAAAACGACTCGGAGAGCGTTGCGTTGTCGTGTGTGTGTGTGTGTGTGTGTGTGTGTGTGTGTGTGTGTGTGTATAAGGAAGAAGACGATGAGTCGGAGGAAGAAGAGCTTCAGGTGGTGAATGTTGAGAGAAAATCGAGGAGGTCTTCTCGCCGGCTGGATCACGCTGTTCCTGACGCTGTAACATCATGTCTTCTTGTTTTTCACATCTGCTTTCTCTGGGCTGCTTTATAGCTTCACAAAGGGCTCTCGGATTTTCCGTTCAGCACATCGTGTCTGTTCTTGTGCACCTTTCCTGGGATCTTTCCTGGAGCACGTTTTATCTGAGCCGTAGCCTTTTTACGACTGCATTATACTTTTTTTTTTTTTTTCTTGTATGTCTTCTTGTACTCTCGAAGGTTTCGGCATCTGAGATGCTGCCAGTCCCTCGGGAGAGAAAAAGATTTTCGGTATGTAAATGAAGAACACTTGCGCAGCCTTGGATTCATCGGTTTACTTTCTTAGAATCATGAACGATTTTCTTCTATCGAAGGCGATACCTAAAGATCCGAAGCCGCTGCTCGCGGACATGCTGCCGATATTTCCCTCAGGCAGCGAGGACGGCTTGTCCGGGTCTCCTGAACATCGTCCGGCTTCAGTCCACGCCGCTTTGGATGATTACGACGAAGCCTTTTCCACTGACAAGGTGCTGTGTGAAGTAGATCTGTTTTTAATTTTTTTCATTTTCCAGCACTGGGTGAAGGGAACTGATTTCTCAAGCTCGTTACTGTCTGATAAACTCTTCCTCAGTTTTATAAAAGGGTTCAGCTCCCTGTGAAGACCGTGGAGCCACATCGTACACCATCACCTTCCTGGCAGCAAGAAAGAAACAAAGCAAGAAAGGTGCTTTTATATAAATCACCGAGTCTTTTTATTATTATTCTTCTTACTGGCAGAAATGAGATCCAAACCTGACACGATCACTTTGGCGAATTTAGTTCGGAAAGTTGTTTATGTTCCTGAAGTTTTATTCCTCTTATATCACAGCAATTTTTCGCCACCAACATTTTTTTTTAATTTATTAAAGAACGACACTTCGTACTTTATCCATTTGTAGTTACATTTAATGTTGTGGAACATCTATAAAACAAGATGGTTCCTCTTATCACTTACATTAAAGCAGCTATAAATCACTAGCCTCTTTTTTTTCTCCCCCCTTTTGCTTGACGTTTAGACAAAATTTGCGGCTTGTCATGTTAGCAAGAAACCGCAAAGCGTAAACTCCTCTGTGAACTGTTCTTCTTGACTTCTTGACTGTTCCAAAGCACTGGCACTGGAGACTCCTTCCATAAATGTTAAATAAATGTCTCCTTACTTTAAGAAAACGTTCACCATATCAACTTATATCACCATATTGGTTACTATAGAAACGATAACGTATTAGAACGAGCACATTAATAGAAACCTGTTGCAGAAAATTGATCAGCACCTTCTTCTGACCAATCAGAATCCAGAATTCAGCAGCTCTAACTGGTGATGAGTAAAATTAGGCATGGGTAATATGCAATCATGGAATTGGTTAGATGTTATGATGTGCAGAATCACTATCTTGCCTCGTTTGTAATATTATAACGCACAAAATTACCCATTTATATAGGAATAAATGTATGTTTTTTCTTCTCTAAAGCTTAGTGAAAGTGCTGCTGCTCTGCCTAAAGCGTCCGGTGAGGAAGCACAGCTTTCTCTCTTCGATACCGCTCTCCTCGAGGTGATTTCTTCATGCACCTTCTTCCTCATTGTAGTTTTACTGGAACACTACAGAAGCTCACAATCCGTCTTTACTGAAGCAAAATGGTTTTTATTTTATGTATTTCTATATCAGGTTGGTCCACATGAAGTTCTGGGCTCTAGACCTGGTCATGTGGTAGGTACTGAGATTCTTAGACATGGTTTTATGAGATTGGGAAAGTTTCTTTACATTTTTTTGATCATCCTTGTGCTAAAGGAGCTTCAATCCGTCTCATCGTTCAAGCGCACAAAACAGCCCAATTCACCTTGTTCAGCTTCAGCTCATCCATCCAGAGATCTGATCCACATGATGTGCCGCCTTTCACCTTCTCGAGCTAGTCAAGGCAAAGATTCCCCCCGTTCTCTCTCTCTAACGGATTCTCCCCATCGTTCAACTCGTGATCTTCCCATCGCAAAGAGCTCGCCTGACGTAAAGGTTTGATGCTATGGTGATACTTTTGTGGTTTGGTTTGCACACGGTGGTGGAGGGTGTCAGTTTTGCTAGTACACACTGTAGGTGGTATGAAATTATTTTGAAACAGAGTTGTTGTTCATGTTGATGGATTCTGACAGCTTTTCATCCACCATATTAGGACCATTTCTGACCGGTTTGTAGGGGTTTCCTGCTTTTTCAGTTCTATGGTAGTTAATAACAAACAACACTTAGCATTTAGATAAGATTATGTATAAGATTAAGTTTTAAGATTTGGATTAAGGATTGGGTTTCATGATTAAGATTATCTTCTAAAATTAATTTTAGCTTCTAAGATTAGGCTTCAGGATTAGGTTTTAAGATTAAGATTAGGTATTACGATTAGGGTTCAAGATTAAGATTAGTTTCAAAAATTATGATTAGGTTCCAAGCTTAAGATGAGGTTTGAGGACTAAAATTAGGTTTTAAATTGGTTTTCAATATTAAGATTGGGTTTCAGGATTAAGATTAGGCTTCAAGATTAATCTCAAATTCTAAGCTAAGGTTCCAAAATTAAGATTAGATTTTGAGATTAAGGTATTAAGATTAGGTTTCCAAATTAATATTAGGTTCCAAGGTTAAGATTCAAGATTAAAACTCAAGATTAGGTTTCAAGACAAGAATTCGGTTTCAATATTAGGATTAGATTTCAAGATTAATGTTAGGTTTTGAGATTAAGGGTTTGAGATTAGGATTCAAGATTAAAATGAGGTTCTGCAGTTTAGGATTAGGTTTCCAGATTAAGATTCAAGATTAGGTTTCAAGCTTAAAGTTCCAGTTTAACAATTTGTTGGGTGTTACTGTGAAACCGAATCAGCGCTGCTGTTGTTGAGGATCTCTGACGGCTTCTGCTTCACCACATTAGGAGCGATCAGGTGGTTCTGCTGCAGCAGTACAGAGCAGAATCGATGGGTTCTTCTCTCCAGTTACCCCTGTGCGGGGGCAGGACGACAGCCCCAGAGATCAGACACCAGGAGGACTGGTAATGCAGCAGAGGAGGATGATCAATAACGGGGCTGCACGTGTGAATAAGGGCTGATGCACCAAACGTCCTGTTACACTTTCACTTTGTTCCTCAGCTGTGGTTCTCGCCATCTTTAGTTCTCTCACCCGTTGGTGTGGTTCTGATGTTTACAAAGTTTCTTCTGTGGTTAATAATAAGCAAGATGCATTCTGCAAGTCTTTGACTTTTTTTTTTGCGACCTGCATTTATTTAGTGTTGTTACTGTGATGTTACTTCATCACATGTTCTGTGTTTGAGTGCAGATTGAGAAGTTATCAGCCGTTGAGCAGACCCCAAAAACAGCAGAGAGAGACGTGCTGAAGGAATTGTTCCCTAACGAGGTCCTCAACACTCCCACGGGAATCAGGTGAGTGCTCGATAATGCATCTAAATGGAATTGTTTTGCTTCTTAAATTGAATTGCTTTTGCATCTTAAATTGAATCGTTTTGCTTCTTAAATTGAATCATTTTCTCCTTAAATTGAATCGTTTTGCATTTGAAATTGAATTACATTGAATCATCGTAAGGAATAAGAATAGTTTTCCAGATTAAAATTAGGTTTCAAGATTAGGATTCAGGATTAAGATTAGGATTCAGGATTAAGATTAGGATTTGAAATTAAGGGTTCGAGATAAAGATTGAGATGAGGTTCCACACTTAGGATTAGATGTCGAGATTAAGGTTAAAGTTTTGAGATAAAGATTTAAGATTAGGTTTTTAAGATTAGGTTTCAGGAGGATAGTTCTGATATTTGATATGTTGCCTTAAGAAGCACTGTGTGACTAATACAGTTTTAATGAACTTAGTATTTCTTTTTCCTGGATTCTCTCAGCGCCACTCGTCGGCAGCCGATTAAAGGAGCAGCGGGCCGGCCCTTCAGCAGCCCCTGGCAGGACAGCCTGCGTCCACGTCTCACCGAGCACAGATACACCAGTTCATCCTACACGGAGACCCGATCTGTCCCTCGCATCAGCGCCGTCCCTCGCGTCAGCGCCGTCCCCCTGTCCGTCCCCAAACCCGCAGCGCCCCCGAGTGTCCCGGCCAAAGCGAGGCGCCGAGTGCCCGTGTGGGTGCAGCTGCTGCTCCTCAGTGCCGTCGCCGGCTTCCTGCTGTTCGTCTACCAGGCCATGGAGAGCAACCAGATGAGTCCGTTTGGGCAGCCGGGCCGCACCGGCGCGCTAGATAACGCCTGAGAGTGAACAGTCTGTCTTTAACGTACCTTCAGACCACCGGAGTTTAAAGACTTCTCTCTTCCCTGTACATCGATTTTCTAACTCGCCCAGTCCAGAGAACCATCCAGAACCAAACGAGATCGCCAGAACCCGTTTGCGATTCTTTTCTGATCAGTTTTCGAGGGCTCTGTTTGGTGCTAGGTTTCTAAGAAGCTTCTGAATGAAAGCTAGAATTAAGGACAAGCCAAAGGAGTAATGTCTCTATGTATTTTTATGTTTTGTGAATATAATATCTAGGGGGGGAAAAAACCTAATTAATCTGATTTAGGAGTTTAATAATCAGTCACAAGACGGCCTTAAACTGAACTCGGGATGCATCGATGCACTTTGTTTAAAATCAACTCGCTAACGTTATAAAGAACGAGCCCAGTAGTGCATGAACACACACGTGTACACACGTTTCATGACCACTATTTAAACCAGGGAAAGGTAAACAGAGCCAAATCAAATGTTCCATGGCGCTCCTGACTGGTTAATACTAACTAGGTTACTCATTTTGGTATCATCGAGTAACAAAAAGAAAAAGTTTACTCGTACTCGTTCTGAAAAATTTAGTACCGATGCATCCCTAAACCGAACCCGAACCCGTCTCCTCACTAACTCATCGTTTCACATAGTGTTATCGTGTCGAGTCTTATAATATTTATGTATGTAAATTGTGTTTGCAATGTAATAAGACATAAACTCACTGGCCACTTTATTAGGAACACCTGCACGTTCACGTACTCGGCCAATCACGTTGCAGAAACGCAATGCGTAAAATCATGCAGATGCACGTCAGCCTCAGATTCCTGTTCTTGGCTGACGGAAGTGGAACCCGGTGTGGTCTTTCTGCTCTTGTAGCTCATCCACCTTAAAGTTTTGTCGTGTGGAGATGCTTTTCTGCTCACCACGGTTGTAAAGAGTGGTTATTCGAGTTACCGTAGCCTTCCTGTCAGCTCGAACCAGTCTGACCGTTCTCCTCTGACCTCTCTCATCTCATGGGTTTTGTTTCTCGCACCATTCTGCGTAAACTCTAGAGACGTCTTTTGTGTGTGTGTGTGTGTGTGTGTGTGTGTGTGGAAATCCCAGGAGATTTTCTGAATCTTTATTAGGTGTTCCTAATAAAGTGGACAATGAGTGTATATTGCAACTCACTTTTGATTATATGCAACATATTTGTACGTGTTTATTCATTAGAAATTCCAAAAAAAAATGTCAACAGCACAAAAAAAAAATCCTAATTGTTTTTAATCTCTTCTTATCATTGAAAGGAAATTGACCTCATTGATGATTTATAAGCAGTGTATCGACTTTAAAAGATTTGGTAAATAATAATAGAATAATTTAAAAAAATAATAATAAAAAAAACTTTATTAAAATCAGAATATATTGGCTTGCAACCCACCAGACATGACGGAAGCTCAGCGCTTCGTCTAGCCATCGTATTTTCCTCACGTATAGAATATTTACTCCTCCTTATCGTATTTATTGTTGTTTATGTTTATTTGGGAGAACGGAGCGTGGATTACGACTGAGATGGAGAACAGGGCTTCTTTTGAATTAAACCGTGGGGATTTTTTTATACTGTAGACAGCATCATGTGATTTGTAGAAATGAAATAAAACAGTTAACTTCATATCAAACGTTTCTGTTGTGTGTGTGTGTGTCGTTATTTCCCACTCTCCTGTTCTTCAGATGTTCTCGTCACACACTGAGGGCTGATCACAATGCTGGGGATAAACACAGACGACTAATCCCCTTACAGCTCGAACTCCACGTTACCGCTAATCAGTGTTTAATATAAACACTCCAACAATTACTGAGGAGGTTTTAATCTGTTTCCAAGACATTTCTCTTCAAAGCTTTAACAGCTGGACAGCCAGATTTGACTTTATTTTATTCTTTATTTTATTTATTTTTCTCAATTTTTTACATTTATTTTATTTTAATTTTGATGAATACGGAATAATATTTGTGCCACCAGAGTTTGAGTTTTAATATTTTTACAAATCTGATTTTCTTTTCTACATTTAAAAAAAAAATTGTTTATCAAATTTTTTATAAAAATTGAATGTAGTTCATTCTTTACTAAATAAATTCAATTTCCCTGCTGTAGTCTGAATTTGTATATGAATATCATTTTTAATAAAATTAAACTCTGATGTACAAAATTCAAACTAATTTTGGCAGAAGAAGAATTTTCAGATTTATTTTCTTAAAATTAATAGAAATTTGATAAATTACACTTTTTTAAAATAAATATTTAAATAATCTGAGAGCTTTGGGATAGCAAACAAGCACAAGTTTGATTGTTGGTTCTCTTTTCAGCCAATCAGAAGTCTTCTCCATTGTGAACTTGATTAAATGAATTTAAAATTTAATTTGCGCCACCAAAGATTTGTTTTTTTTTTTTAAACCGTTGGATTACTTTAGAATTGATTCGAGTCCTAAAGCCGTATGTATTAATCAGTTTTAAAACATAATAACTTAATAACGTAATAGCAATAAGAGAACCTGTTAGCAGAAACGGTTCCATCTAGCACCCTAAAGCATTCTTCGTCTGAGGGGAACCTCCTAAAGGTTTCATGTAGAACCCTGCGAGCTTCAGAAAAGGTTCTGAGTAGAACCCTTAAGCATCCGAGGAACCTTTGTGGAAACCTCAAAGTGTAAAATGTGAGTGTAAATTTCCAAAAATAAAGCCTAAATTCTATTATTTCTAAAACTGCAGTCCGAGTGCTTAGAGGCACGGATGTTGACCAGGTGAAGCTGTGAGCAGGTGCGAGCTCCGTCTTCACCTCGCCGCTCTGACGTCACTGAAGGACACGGAGGATTTAGCGTGAGCTCCGTGTGACGCTGAAACTTGCCGACTGTCTGAAGTGTCTCTGTGTCTGACAGGTGAGTATTTAATCAACTCTACAGTCTTTACATGTCTGAGTATCTTTATTTAGTTTAAGCTTTAATTCAGGAGCATGTATTTAGACTGATTTGGGTTCAGAGAGCAAAATATATTGTGACATTACTGCAAATTTAAACATTATATATAGATTCTTGTTCGTTTCTATTGTTTTTTTATTTTCTAACTGAACCGTTTGATTGTTTATGGATTTACAGTGAGTCCTTGGTGCAGGTGAAAATGTACCCATCAGGACTAAAGTGTTTATCCCGGGTGAAGCTGTTCCACTCGCCGCTAATCTCCTTACAGCAGCGTGGAGATGAACAGAGACGCCGCACCCTGACCGCAGCCTCCTACCACGGTAGCTTATTTACAGACACGACGATCATTAGCACATTAAACACTGTTTATAAATGCACTGAATGGGGGATTAATATAATGTCGAGTATATGCGAATAGGTTTGTGAGCACATGTAAAGGACACGTCTATTATCACTGTTGAATTCTGGATTCTGATTGGTCAGAAGGTGTTGATTCATTTGCTAGAACAGCTACTCTGATCGTAGCGCAGGTTTATATTAAAGCGCTCCTTCTAATACGTTACGGTTTCTATAGTAACAGCTCATTCACAGGGACTTGCACGGCGGACGCGCTGCTATTAATAATAAACAGATTTTAAAAATGTGTATAATCGTTGATATGATGAAGTTTGATGAAAAAGTAAGGAGATGTTTATTTGACATTTATAGAAGGAGTCTCCGGTGTCATGACCAGAAGGTGTAAGTTTTCCGAGTAAAGTTTCTGACACGGTCAGGATAGGGAAGGTGACGCTTTTTGCGGTTTCTCGGTAACATGACAAGCTGCGAGAGAGAAAAAAACAGAGGCTGGTGAGGGAATGACTGTTCATCGCTGCTATAACGTAAGCGAGAAACAGAAACTAGCTTCTCTCACTGCGTTAAATGGATGAAAAGTATGACATGATGTTGTTTAATGAGTAAAAAATGTCATAGTTGGCAGATTGCTGTGGTATAAAAGGAATAAAACACTGGGTGGTAACCAGAGCTCTGCTTTATCACACCAACCCGTTGTTGATTAGTTTCCTGTAACAGCACAGCAGAGTGTTTTATTCCTCTTACACCACGGCAGTTTGCAGATCTGTGAGCAGCTCTAACTTGAATGGGCTACACTGCAAAGAAAAAAGAAAGATTATTGTCAAATGTACAGTAAGCTGAAATACACAGTTCATACATTTATTTGAAAATTGTAAATGTGGTATAAATATTAAATTACTGTTAAAATTGTTAACCTTTAAGGAATTGATTATGTGGAAGTACTATGTGGAAGTTCACACAGCTTTAATAAAATCTATTTTTGTGCCACTTTCCTCGTTTTTGGAGTTTTTAGTTGCAGAAATCATTATAAATAACATGTTTATTGCAATTTATTGCTTTGTGTCCTGTTATAAATGTTAGAAATAACATGTTTATTGCTTTGTGTCTTGTTATAAATGTTAGAAATAACATGTTTATTGCTTTGTGTCTTGTTATAAATGTTATGAACAACATGTTTATTGCTTTGTGTTCTGTTCCTTGCTTCCTTTTTAAGAGGCTGATGTGAGCTGTGAGTACGGCTCATATAAATACTACGCGCTGTGCGGTTTCGGAGGCGTCCTGAGCTGTGGGCTCACACACACCGCCGTCGTGCCTCTCGACCTGGTCAAATGTCGCATCCAGGTTCGTATCTACACTGTGATCCAAAACGTCTGCAAACTCGTACGGCGCTCCAGAATGCGTTATGCATCGTGTGTTTCAGGTAAACCCGGGTAAATACAAGTCCATCTTTAACGGCTTTTCCGTAACCGTGAGGGAGGACGGGCTCCGGGGTCTGGCTCGAGGATGGGCTCCTACGTTTATTGGCTACTCCATGCAGGGGCTCTGCAAGTTCGGCTTCTACGAGCTCTTCAAAGCGCTCTATAATGACATGCTAGGAGAGGCGAGTGTGATACGCAGCTGCAGTCTCGCTGACACTGAATCATGTATCGTTGTGTCGTCAGTGATGTTTGACCAGCTTGTTTCTGTCTGGAACCACAGGAGAACGCTTACCTCTGGAGAACGTCTGTGTACTTGGCCGCTTCTGCCAGCGCTGAGTTCTTTGCTGATGTTGCTCTGGCCCCCATGGAGGCGTGTAAAGTGCGGATCCAGACACAGCCAGGTTACGCCAGAACCCTGAGAGAGTGCGCCCCAAAGATGCATGCAGAAGAGGGGCTGTGGGCGTGAGTACAACGCACAGTACAACAACCACAGTACAACAACCACAGTACAACGCGGAGTACAACAACCACAGTACAACAACACACAGTACAACAACCACAGTACAACAACCACAGTACAACATGCGCAGTACAACAACACACAGTACAACAACCACAGTACAACGCGCAGTACAACACGCACAGTACAACGCACGCAGTACAACACTCCCAGTACAACGCACAGTACAACAACCATAGTACAAAATGCAGTACAACACACTCAGTACAACGCACCAAGTACAACACACGCAGTGCAACACTCCCAGTACAACACTCCCAGTACAACACTCCCAGTACAACACACACAGTGCAACACTCCCAGTACAACACTCCCAGTACAACACGCGCAGTACAACACACACAGTACAACACACGCAGTACAACACACGCAGTGCAACACTCCCAGTACAACACGCGCAGTACAACACACGCAGTACAACACACGCAGTACAACACACACAGTGCAACACTCCCAGTACAACATGTGCAGTACAACACACACAGTGCAACACACGCAGTACAACACACGCAGTACAACACACACAGTGCAACACTCCCAGTACAACACGCGCAGTACAACACACGCAGTACAATACGCAGTGCAACATGCGCA
>CM040471.1:4901575-4919835 GCA_022758105.1 Pangasianodon gigas | reverse complement strand
CCCAGTACAACACACGCAGTACAACACACACAGTGCAACACTCCCAGTACAACACGCGCAGTACAACACACACAGTGCAACACTCCCAGTACAACACACGCAGTACAACACACACAGTGCAACACTCCCAGTACAACACACGCAGTACAACACACACAGTGCAACACTCCCAGTACAACACGCGCAGTACAACACACACAGTACAATACGCAGTGCAACATGCGCAGTACAACACACTCAGTACAACACACGCAGTACAACACTCCCAGTACAACACTCCCAGTACAACACGCGCAGTACAACACACGCAGTACAATACGCAGTTCAACATGCGCAGTATAACACACGCAGTATAACAGAGAGAAACTGGGACACATTTCCTACTCTGAATTAGAGTGAGAGTATCAGAGAACCTTAACGATAAGGTTAGCTAACAGATGGGAGTAACAGTAAGTTTAGCTAACAGATCAGAGTAACAGTAAGGTTAGCTAACAGATCAGAGTGACAGTAAGGTTAGCTAACAGATCAGAGTGACAGTAATGTTAGCTAACAGATCAGAGTGACAGTAAGGTTAGCTAACAGATCAGAGTGACAGTAAGGTTAGCTAACAGATCAGAGTGACAGTAATGTTAGCTAACAGATCAGAGTAACAGTAAGGTTAGCTAACAGATCAGAGTGACAGTAATGTTAGCTAACAGATCGGAGTAACAGTAAGGTTAGCTAACAGATCAGAGTGACAGTAAGGTTAGCTAACAGATCAGAGTGACAGTAAGGTTAGCTAACAGATCAGAGTGACAGTAAGGTTAGCTAACAGATCAGAGTGACAGTAAGGTTAGCTAACAGATCAGAGTGACAGTAAGGTTAGCTAACAGATCAGAGTGACAGTAAGGTTAGCTAACAGATCAGAGTAACAGTAAGGTTAGCTAACAGATCAGGCTAACGATAAGGTTAGCTAACAGGAGTATCAGTATTCAGTCCACAAATAAGTGACCAGATGAAGTAGAAAAGATCTTTCAGCTAGCTGTTGATACACAACATGAATAATGGACATTTTCCTCAAAGGTTCTACAAAGGCGTGTATCCTCTGTGGCTGCGTCAGATCCCCTACACCATGATGAAGTTTGCGTGTTTCGAGCGTACGGTGGAGATGCTGTACAAGTACGTGGTGCCCAAACCTCGCAGCTCCTGCTCCAAACCCGAGCAGCTCGTCGTCACCTTCATCGCTGGGTACATCGGTGAGTGAGACCACGCAGGACCTGGAGTTTGTGTGTGTGTGTGTGTGTGTGTGTTCATCGCTGGGGACATCGGTGAGTGAGACCACGCAGGACCTGGAGTTTACTGTGTGTGTGTGTGTGTGTGTTCATCGCTGGGTACATCAGTGAGTGAGACCACGCAGGACCTGGAGTTTACTGTGTGTGTGTGTGTGTTTGTGTGTGTGTGTGTGTGTGTGTGTGTGTGTGTTCATCGCTGGGTACATCGGTGAGTGAGACCACGCAGGACCTGGAGTTTACTGTGTGCTGAGACCTGTGTGTGTGTGTGTGTGTGTGTGTGTTTTTTTCTAATTAGCAAGTTTTTTTAAAATAACTTTTCTATAACTAGCAGGTATTAAATTGAAAAAAAAAAAGATTGCTGCTTGTCTCACAGGTAAAGAGAGAAGTCTATAGAAATGCTTTGCTTCTCTTGTCTGATTAGCACTTTATTTTTCTATTTATTTCTACACACTACACTTTTTGTTCCACATCACAGTTCCTAGCAGAAAAATGTATAAAATGGAAGAATAAAGAATAATCCTGACAAAACTAAAGGGTTTTCACACACTAGGTGTTTGGACCCCTAATGATAGTAATAATAATAATAATAATAATAATAATAATAATAATAATAAAGTGGGTCTCAGATCTCTAATGGATGGTTGAGAAACGCGTTAGAGGAGCGCTGAAAAGAACGCGTGATGTTTTGATAGTCATGTGAGCATCATTTCTTCTTCTCTCTTCATTTAGCTGGTGTGTTCTGCGCTGTGGTTTCCCATCCTGCCGACTCGGTGGTGTCTGTGCTGAACAAGGAGAAAGGAAGCTCAGCCACACAGGTGCTTAAGAGACTGGGACCTCGGGGTGAGTCTTTCTTCACACACACACACACACACACACACACACACACACACACAGATCTGTTTGAGATGCTGTGAGGATGCAGTACCTCTCAGTCACCACCTGGAGGTGCCCTTATACCACAGCTGCTAACATTAAACCCTCTCTGTGGTTCAGATGGCTCAACTTCCCCAAGTTCGATAAAGAATTAGAACTTGTGATCTGTGGTAGAAAGAAATATAAAGATATGGTGCGTCTCAATCAGCTCCCTCGCTCACTAGGTGGTGAATCAGTAGATCGTGTACGCGAGTTCGGGCGCTGATAAGGACCCTGACTCATTACACACTGATGTAGTGACGCTGATGACTCAATTTCCGGTGACATGACTACGTACTCGCGCTGTAAAACATCACCATGTGCGTTTATCACCAACAGACAGTATATATCTTATATATCTTATATATCTTATAAATGTGTTAGCTTAATCACACGTGTTTCTGTCATGGTGCTTCAAGCAGGATCCTAGGCTAGCTAGTGGATATTTTAAAAATCATTAAACCCTTAGAAGTCGTTCGACTCAAACACACCGTGGATAGAACGTCAAATAAAGTTAAAAATCCCTAATCATGTGAGAGCTCCAACAATGATAACAAGCTTCTTACGTTTGTAGACGAAGTTGGCTGAGAGTTCGTCCGCCATTGTTTTCGAGCTGAAATGCTTCAGAAAAAATGACGTCATTTCCAGTAAGGGAGCATAGTGAGCATCGAGGCCCCCTGGTTTTTGCTGTGCATTGTGGGATATTTTTAGGGAGCGAACATCTGCACTGGAAGTTTGTTTGCGATTGAGACAGCCGTTAAAATGGCCGACTCCCTGATCAGCGCCCTGACTCCTGAACTAGAGAGCTGACTGAGACGCACTCCATATTTAATCTGGACTCTCTGACCTGCAGGCGTGTGGAAGGGGCTGTTTGCTCGCATCATCATGATCGGCACACTCACCGCCCTGCAGTGGTTCATCTACGATTCGGTGAAGGTTTATTTCCGCCTGCCGCGCCCGCCTCCCCCGGAGATGCCCGAGTCTCTGAAGAGGAAGATGAGTTTGGCGGGCCAGTAGAGGAAAACACACACACAAACACACACACACCTCAAGGTCTACCAAAATCTACCAAAACGTTGCGTGTGATTTCACCAGTGAATGACAGTGACATTAATTCTGGAGTAAAGTTGAAGATATTAAAAGCCACAAAGCCTCAGTTATGCTTCAGTGGTCTGGTTTGTTATCGTTCTAGTTCCAGGGAATGACTAGAACATCGAGCTGTCACACACAACACGATACATACAACACAAGCCAGTGAATGTCACAGAACCTTAAATAAATTCGTAAATTTTACTGGGTTTTAACTGGAGCTAGAGAAACAGATGATCATGGATAACCATGAATCGTGAACTAAATGTGAGATGTCTGAAATGTCAGTTTTTTCTAATACGTTGGATTTAAATACAACTAAGAACTAAAGTGGGCCAGAGCGTTAGTTAAAGAGCTGATGATTTGGTGGACGAGTTTGTGAGCAGAAAAGCAAGAAAGAAGCTAGCATGATGTAAGACTTCTTTCTGTATAGCGCATAAAGGACGTATAATATGGTAACGTACACCTTTTATTCGTCTTTTAATGTGAAATACTGTGGAAATTCTGAGTGAAGGAGGAGTGCAAAGGTTTGTGCACCCCCAATGGTTACTGGGTGCAAAAAAAAGGAAAATGTACCTGTCTGTTACAATTTATCTACAAACTAATAAAATTACAAATGATTAAGGAATGAGAAGTTTCATGTTTATAGTCATGTGCATAAAGAGTGCTTGAGCTTCTACAGTATATACAATGAAATTGTATTGCTACAGTTGCACACTTCAACCCAGACACAGTGCAAAAATGATAAATGAACTCTTATGTAGTACAAAAAGTAGCAAACTGTAAACCTTGAACACAGACAAAAGACCGTGCAAGATTATTAATGTGCTCTAAGCAAGTAAAAATAATAATAAACTGTAAACTTTTTGACTGCATACAATGTTTCCAAAGTGACATACTGCACATACAGTACAAGGACAATCAGAGTCTGATATCAGTTCAATTCAATTTAATTTGTATAGTGCTTTTAACAATGGACATTTTCACAAAGCAGCTTTACAGAAATAAATACATTCAAATTAAATCACAATAAATTGTAAATGTTTGAATTTATCCCTAATGAGTGAGCCAGAAGTGACGATGGTGAGGAAAAACTCACTGAGACGATATGAGGGAGAAACCTTGAGAGGAACCAGACTCAAAAGGGAACCCATCCTCATCTGGGTGATCAGTCTGTCCATCAGTCAGAGTCCAGAGTAAATGTAAATGATAAAGTGCGGTACATGGAAGGTAGAGTGGGTTGTGCTTGTGGTGGTGGTGGTGTTGGATAGAGTTTAACAGCCTGCTGGTGCGGGATCTGATGCTGCGATACCTTCTGCCTGATGGTAACAGCGAGAGCAGTCCATGGCCCGGGCGAGTCAAATGAAAACCTGTAAAGTGCGACATTGAGAAACAGTACACTTCATTTGTGGTTGCAAAAGTAACAAATGTACTACTGACACGTTGTTCTCTATTGCCCCTTCTACTGCTACCTTAAACCTCATACACTTTTCTGAAACCTATCTGCCAAAAACAATGCAACATACAGAAAATAAAATAAGGGCTTCCTTTGACTTAGCCTTGTAAGTAGTAGTGAAAAGTAATTTTACCATGAACCTCTTGGTCTCTAGACCTGATCTGATCTGATCTGATTTGAAGAAGGCAGTGTATGATGTCTGATGGTTACAGCAGATATGTCCGGACAAAATGATCATAAAGTCAGTCATAAAGCCTTGTTAGAGAATATATAACAATTAGAAAGGGAGAATATGAAGAAACATCTGTGAAACTGAACACACTAAATGTCTTGTTTCTATAAATTACAGTATTAAACTACTACGTGTTCATTCTTAAGGGTGCACAAACTTTTGCATTCAACTATACATGGATGAAATTTTACGGCTACACAGTTTACCCAAGATTTTACAGCTACCGTGTTCAAGGCGAGACAGTGCAGGTAGAAATGACAATTTAGGTCATGTTAATCATTTTAAAAGATTTTTTCAAATAAATCAAAACACAAAAGTAAAACTACCTGAAGCTTAGCAAGTCTGAAGAAGTCTTTAAGCCACGCCCACTTTACAATCCCGTCATGTCTCACATCCCTGAAAAGCTTGTTTCCTTATAGACATGTCAGTGTCATTATGATGTACACGTCAATTTCCTTTATAAACCTTATTAAGCACACTAACTAGAGCGAAAACACATTAAAAAACACATTATATTTTAAAACCATTTTCCTCAGAATCATTTGAACCAAAAATCTCAGTTTCGAGATGAATTGTTGCATTCGTGAAATTTTTTAGAAATTCATTTTGATCCCTGATTAGAAGTATATTACAGAGGATTTTATTTTAATCCCAAAACTGTAACTTGTAATTGTAATTGAAATGCAAATGTAATTGTTTTTAAAGGCAACTCTTACCCCTAGTAAGTTCAAAATGTAAATGTATTAGTTTGTGCATCCCTGACCATCACACTCATATGTGGTTCTTCCCCAAACTGTTGCCACAAACTCTGAAGCGCACAAATGTATAGAATGTCTTTGTGTGCTGTAGCTTTACAATTTCCTTTCACTGGAACTGAGAGGCTCAAACCTGTTCCAGCATGACAATGCCCCTGTGCACAAAGCGAGCTCCATGAAGACATGGTGTGTGAAGGTTGGAGTGGAAGAACTCGAGTGTCCTGCACAGAGTCCTGACCTCAACCCCACTGAACACCTTTGGGATGAACTGGAACACCGACTGCACCCCAGACCTCCTCACCCAACATCAGCGCCTGACCTCACTAATGCTCTTGTAGCTGAATGATCACAAATCCCCACAGCCACGCTCCAAAATCTAGTGGAAAGCTTCCCAGAAGAGTGGAGCTTATTATAACAACAAAAGGGGAATAAATCTGGGTTGTTCAACAAGCAGGGGTGCACATACTTTTGACTATATAGTGTACACTACTAGGGCTGTAGGGTTGAAGTCCAGTCTCGAGATGTTTTCTGTAGTGACTTGGACTTATCTCAGATTCACTGGCATTTGTATTCGGACCACGGATAAATGCGGTCTTGTTCTCAACTGAGAGTTTGTACAAAAAAATTTTTTTTTTAAAGTTTTTTTTCTCCTTTCCATATCAAGTTTGACAAGAATTAATTCCTTCTTCCAGAAAACAGCCTAACCACTGGCACAATGCAGCTGAAGTAAAGGCTTGGCCTACTGAAATGGTTTTCGGTCTCGATCTTGACTTGATCTCGTCTAGTCCTGGTCTTGGACTTAATAGCGGTCTTGACAAGATCCCTATACACCACAGAAAAAAAAATGATTTAATGTTTAATATTCAGATACTTTTGTCAGCTTCCAAGCTCCATAATCATCTCACAATTCTAACAATGTACATTTTTCCAACACAAAAAATCCTAGTAAGAATATCAGCAATTAATAGGCAATGATATGTGATTTTTTTAAATTATTATATTCACTTGTAGTGACATTTAGACCATATTAATATTTTTAGTTAGTTTAGTCAATACAGCAGCTGAGTGCTAAATAAATGTTAGAATGTCGCTAGAATCCGAAACAAATGCTTATTAGGAATATTTTGTCACATTGTGTCTGTCCTCATATCACAATTTTGACAAAATGACGCGTCCACGGCTGTCCGGAAACGATTTCCAGGTATTTGGATCACCATTTTGTTCCGTGATACAGAAGAAACTTGAAAATGGGATCTGATGTGTGTGTGTGTCAGAGTGCACTTTGTTCCCTCTATCCTGTTTTTTTTTTTTCTCTCATCAGCTCTGAGTACGAGCTCTGCTGACCCCGACAGTGCCAGCTCGGCGAACACAGATGGAGCTTATCACAGCCGCCGAGCTTCCAGGTCACCTGCTGCACATGCGAGCGAGAGTGTGTGGTGCTTTTGCGGCTGTGTGTGAGTGCTCATGCGTGTTCGGAGTTCACACGATCTCCAGGCACTAATGGAGACACCCATGCATCACGCTATTTAGCGAGGGGGAACGTGTGCTACGAGTTACACGCAGTTATGGGCGACTGTTGTCATTATAATCCATTTGGTTTCACCGGTTAATGCGGGTTTTCATGACAGTTCAGAGAAATGGAGTCTGTTAACACTCTCTTCCATGTTGAAGGTTAGAGGATGTGCAGCAAACCGGTTCCTGTGACGTTTTTTTAATCAGTAATCGCAGAAAAGAAAGCCAGGGGTGAAAAATAACACATCGTTATTCATCATGATGTTCTGTATTTTGTCTGAAAATGATTTGTGTGTGATGTTGTTTAAGTGTGACTAACTCTCACTGTGGAACTTTCACCAACTCACACTCTCGCTATATTTATAATACATCAGCCCACTTTAGTTCTATTTTTATAGACAGATGGAGGGTTTAAACGCCAGCTTTCCACTACACACCACACTCATTACAGCCTTCACATCCACTGAGTGTGTACAGCTACAGAAGCTGGGAGTCTCTAGTGCTTTTCTTCCTAAATTCTTAATAATCACAAACGCGTTTTGCTTGCAGTTCTATACATATACAAGTGTGACAAAAACATAAAATAAATAACATATAAAAAAAAAAAAATTAGCCCAAAACGCAAAATATTCCTCTCAAAATATTATTGACATGTATAGTAATATTTAAATTAACATTATACATTTTAACAAAGCAGTTAAAACATGGTTTCTGTAAATATTCCTTTCAACAAGGTACAGTCATGCAGGTGATTCAGCAAAGGAAGAACAAATGCTAATTTTTTAAAAGGGTTTAAATATATAGTCATAGATAAAGTATAAAGAATGAGTCGAGCAAATCACTGAGAGGTTTGGATGAGTTTGAGCTTTACACTGTATGATTTTCAGTGTGCGTCATAAAAGAATTCCTTGTTGTGATTGAAGTGTTCACAGCGGGCCTCATTTGTCGATCTTTTAGTAAATTTGTGTGTAAATGTTTTTGCGTAAGCTAAACTGAACTAAAATTTTCCACCGGATTTACAGAAGCTTTGGAAACGCTGATTTTCTTCGTACTCGTGTGCGTATGTTGATCACCTGTAAAGTGCAAAGTGCGTTCCTGACACAGCTCATTTGCATGTAGTGACGCCCACAAAACTCCATAAAAGGTCAAATGCACAGAGAGCTGGGACATGAAATGAACAATCAGGGTAAATGCTGAAACACAGAAGTGAAAATTATTTTGATTCATGTCTATGCCAATAAAAATATTATTATTATTATTATTATTATTATTATTATTATCATTATTATTAATCATCATCATCATCATCATAAGTGAGCACTAAATCTTCCGTCAGCTGAGGCGTTTGTTTCTTTTATCAAAACTGAATGATGAATTTAATTTGTCTTTTATTTTGGCATTTATGGGATTCTGTTGGGTCGCTTTCTTTTTTTATTTTTATTCCATATTCTTTAATTAATGCCAATAATATAAAACAACTAGTTTTCACAAAATGTTCTGGATGGTGCTTTTACTCCCTACCTGAGTGAACTAGCATGAGGATGTGTTTCAGATCGAGACTCCTCTATAAGCTCCTCTATAAGTTGCTCTGGATAAAAGCGTCTGCTGAACGCTGAAAACTTAATAAAAATATGCAATTTATTAAGCCACAGTATATTCCAGATATAAAAGTGCAGTAATAAATGCAGATTATATGATTATATGATTTAAAATTGAACTAGTCAAGGTTTATATTAGTTAGTTTTATGTGTAAATTTACACACGCGAGTAGAACACAAACATTTTCAAAATTTACGAGATTTTTCATGAATATTAAATTTCTTGTGTAAACTCTCGTACAAACGATTTACGAATAAATCCATTCGCATCCAGCTTGATAAACAGGACCCAATATCGGCAACTAATTTAGTGCCATTGTGACTAAAGACAAAGTTCTATTAGTGTGAGACATTTTTCTTTATTAAGATATCAGGGTGTGAGCACTGCAACGACTACGACACTCATCTGAAATCCACCAATAGGAGGACGGCAAACTCACAGGACAGCTACAAATACGTCAATAAACAAAACATGCTAATCGACAGAAAACGTCTCCATATTACCTCAAGCCCACTTCGTTTTTATTCGAGTCTGGTTTCTGCACGAGCTGATTCCTAGATCACGCTGATCGATTACATAAGCAGAGCGTAGTGACGTTACTTTAATCACAGATCTATCGTTAGAGGATCTTCATCGTATAATCTGACATGGAGAATGCAGACCAGATTTTATTGAGATCTCGTACAGTGTGATGAAAAAGAGTGCTGAAATTACAAAGTGTTAAAGCAGATTTAGTTAGTTCACCTGAAATGGGAATGCATTTTAATTTACAGGGAAAAAAAGGCAAACAGAAATTCAAATGAAAACAAATTTGGTCCCACTGGATCAGGAGTTCTGTGTGACAGTCCTGGATGGCTGATGTCCAGGATAGTTTATTGAATTTCCTGCTCACGTTATTCAGCTCGCAGGTTGAAATTACCAGGTTCATTCAGTGTGTTGAACAAGATTAAACCTGATGGAGGGCGAAATGAAACAAAAGCTCCTCTTACACGGTGAGAACGTATTAATTATCTCCCTGCCTGTGAAATACTGCTAACAGGATCAAACTTGCCTGGCTTTACCATGTGACCTAACTGGTAATTCTAGTCATTGGAATCCTGTGTGCCTTTTTTTTCCCCCTTGTCAATAAAAATTTAATCTTCTAATGATAATGATGGCAGGTGACACGTTTTTACCTAAAAATTAACCTGTAAAAATTATACTAATTTCCTCAGCACCTGTAATACTGTAATATAATAATAGTAGAATTTAGTTTATTGGCATTCAGGATATAAATTAAGAGTTATGGCTTTAACATGCAAACTTGCCATTTCACAGGACCGTATGTGTGTCCTAGTGATGGGAATTCTGGCTCTTTTCAGTGACTCGGATCATTTGATTCACTGAATCATTTGACTCAATAATCTGACTCGACTCTTTCAACTTCCCAAAAAAACATTGAGTAATGGTCGTGCTGTGGATGCTGGTATTTTCTCTAATAAATGATCTGCTTTTTTTTTTGGATAATGACTAATGTGTAGATAAAAATGCAGTGCTTTGCATAAGTATTTGCTCCCATGAGCTTTTCCTGTGCGACACTTTTTTTATTTAATTTAATTTAATTTATTTTTTTTTTACTGATTCTTCTACTGAACTACATACATATTCTTAACTAAAAACGACCCTGTAAAGAATGTTAATAATTTTATAATGATTATAATGATCATGTAACCGTTCCACTGATTGGAATTCTGGTCTGTTCAGTGTGTCAAATCATTTGATTCATCTCATCAACAAGAGCCAACTCATTCAACTCTCAAACGATTCATTTACCTGTTTTATTTTCTGAAATCTTTCTCTACCTTCTAATTAACAGTCTAAAATTACTTTACCATTAGCCTCCTGAGGATCATCCCTGTCATGCTGCCTGATTCACACTGCTGAGAGTCAAACACACGACTCACTATTCACTCTAATCACATGATCACGATTTTTTAAATGTTTTGCATTGATTAATTCCATTTTTGATTTGATTACACTGCATATATGAGTTGTTTTTTTTTCTCTTTTTCGCCCATTTTCTTTCCTTTTTCATTCTTTTTTTCCTAAGATCCATGCCAATGCCATGTCTCTTGTAGTGTAACTCAACTACAAACAGCTCATATATGCAGCTCGGCTCTCATCCAAAAGAGCCGACTCAAAGAGCCGACTCACAAAATGAGTCATTTGCATTTTTTAACTCCTTTATTTTCTTATGTTTTGAAAAAGATGTAGGCAATGTCGTGTCCTTTACAGCATATTTTAACCGCAAATGACTCATATATGCGACTCGGCCCTCAACATTCACTTCAATACTCTGACTTAAAGAACCGATTCAAAGAACCGACTCATTTGCAAATGACACATTACTAGTAATCTGATTATAAAGCGTTCTGATGAACTCCAGTCCAGTGACAGATGCTTTTTTGCAACTAAACTAGATTTGGTCAGTCTCTGTTATATGATAGTAAATGCATGTTACAGTAATCTCATATTAATCTCAGGGGATTCTTCTGAACATTTATTAATGTTGATAAAATTACTTTTTATTATTTTGCATGTCACATTACATGCTGTATTGTGTTACAGTGTGTTTTGTTCAGTCGCACAATCTCAGTGTGTAACAATGCTCTGATTATGTTTCATATTATACACTGAGCAATGGTAGCAATGTTGGCTCCGAGCCCATCTTGTGTCCTTTTGTCCTGAATCATGGCACGTACACTGATCCAGACCCTCTCAGGCAGGACAAACCAGCCATTTATACACAGCCCTCTGATTGGCCACCATTCAACTGGATGGCAGAATCGAGGTCACTGATTGGTCAGGGTGTGCAAACTGAACCACAGAGGTCAAATTGTTCATGTGATGAGTGTGTGATGAGTGTTTGTTATTCAAAGTCTACATTTCTACTCACCAACCAGTTTGTTAGTAACAGAGCTAAAATTGTAATCTGAGGATTCAGTCAGATGCAAAAGTTTTCACACCCTTAGTACAAAATGAAGACTTTAACTTCAGCTTGCAATCCTTTTACGACAATCTCAGTCTTCTGGCAGCGTTTGGACCCTCTCAGGTGTAATATTGTGATATTTCAGTTGTAACTCAGCCTGCTTCAGATGAATCCAAAAGGTTTATGACAAAAAAAAAAATGTATTTTTCTGTTTTTGTAAGATTCTTCTTTATGGTTTAGATAGTTGTCTAATTGCAGGATACACCCAAGTCATTTTTACAGCTTTCTTCATTTCACAACTCTCACTCCAAATTTGAATAAAATCCCAAAAATCTGAGCGTTGCAAAAAAAAAACCTGAATTTAAAACACTGAGTCACAAAAATATTAAACTTTTTCCATTGGTAGATCATAGTTTATCAAACATTTTACAGATCATCATCAGTGCATGAAAAAAAAAAAAAAAAAATCCCACAAACTATAATCTTAAGTGCCGAGGCTTCATCACATGACCGTTTATTATGACCGTTAGTGAACAGGCTAGATAAATAAATCGGTTATAAATTATAAAATCATATTGCAGTTGATAGTTTAACCTGGTTTAAAGAATGGTAGATGGGGGGGCACAAACTTTTCTTCTCAACGTTAGAATTGTATTTCTGATTGTTAGCACTGACCTGTTGATCTGATTGCTTGTGTGTGATTTTTTTTTTCCTTTATTTTCTACAGCTGAGTAGTTTTGAGTTTGCTGTGTGAACTCTGTTCTAGTCAGTGTTCATTCTGAGGATTAGGAAATAAATGTTATTCATTGACACGCTTACTTTTTACTTTTTACTTTTCCCTCTGTCCCACAGCTCGCCTCCATCTCCACTGCTTTTCGCTGAACTGAGATTTGCCTATTTGTACTCTGTAAGGCGTTTATACACACAGAACTACTGGTTTAGGATCATTTTATGTTATTTATTTGGAAATCTGCCACAGTAAGGTGAGCTTCTCTTCTTTTTTTTTTCTTTTTTTTTCTTTTTTTTTTTGCAGTCAGTGAATCCTTTAAAAATTCCCATGGACCTCCTCAGTACAGATTTATTTCCCAATTATTCAAATATTAGATTATTTTACTAATTGTTGATGTAATGTTTTTATTAATGTTGTTATTTTTTAATTATTGTACAAACGCCTTTTACCATTTATCTTCCTGTTTTTCTTTAATTTTGTGTACTTTTAATTGTTAAACTTGCTATCCTTTTACATTTGTTTCATGTTTAATCTTTTATGTAAAGCATTTTGAGAGTTTGACTTAAAATGAAAAGTGTTATAGAAACAACTATTATTATTATTATTATTATTATTATTATTATTATTATTATTAGGGGGCCAAGCACTGAAGGTGCCTCCTATGGAACTGTATATTTGCTTGTTGTTGGGAGTCTACAGCAGCCCATACGGCACTTCGTACATTTTTAATGAAATTTGGCACAGCGATAGAGGACAGTCTCAGCTACCAGCACAGCAGTTTTGGTGTACACCACTCAAGCTCTCTAGCACCACCAATATGCAAAATTTGGACATACATTTACATTTACATTTATGGCATTTGGCAGACGCTCTTATCCAGAGCGACCTACAGAAGTGCTTCGAAGTCTTTATCAATAAATACATTGTGATACTGGTTCACTAGGTCAGGGACTAATAATACCATCAGTCTAAAAACTCTGTTGGGGAGGTAATATAGTAAAATGCACTCAGACAACACAAAGTTGCTGTTTTTTAACAATATTTTTTACGTTTACAATAATAACTCCCAATGTTCCTCTGACTCTTTGGGTCAAGCCGAGTTCAAGGGACACCACGATGTTTTCCACCATACAATTATACACATTATCATGACACCAATCTGAACAAAACTTAATTCTCAGATTTTCGATATGTGGGAAGTTTCATCCATAACGTGGATATGAATTTGGTAGTGAAGTCACCAAACAGGAAGTGAGGTTATGTCTCAATAATGATTTCACATATTGAAAGAAACTTGTCACATATGTTTAGCAAAACGAAACTAGCTTTGAGTTCATTTGCAACATGGAAGGGCTCCTGAAAACAGGAAGTGAGGTAATATCTCAACAAAGAATTTATTTTTAACCTTCAAATTTACTATCGGGAACAAATCCTGATGAAGTCAATGGCTTCAGTGCTATGGGATGAGGCCGAAAAGTGCTTGGCCCCCTTAATCATCGCTTGCCATTATTATTATTATTATTATTAGTATTACTAGTAGTAGTAGTAGTAGTATATTCGGCTCTTTTTTAAAAAAACAAATTAATGCAATAATATAATCAAGCTTAAAATTGTTTTATTCTAGCGGCTTTGCTTCTTTCCAGAAATAAATGCTTGAAATAAGCAAAGTTATCTGCCAATTAAACGCTATTTCAAGTTTGAAATGAGTAAAAGACTATGTAGAAATAGTCTTAGTATTCTTATGAGTTTTAAAACAATCTAATCAAGAGAAACATCAGTTGAATTTGCGTATGTTCAAGATATTTTACATGAAAATATATCAATTTTTTACATTTTTAACTTGAAGTGGAGAATAAACACATACTTCTTTTTCAGCACTGACTTTTCTTTAAACAATCCATGCCATCAGTTCACTGATCAGACCAGAGAGAGAGATGAAGCATCTATGAAAGTCTGAAAATTCCAAGCTAATGTGTCTAGCCCTGTAGCTAGCCTCCTACATTTCTGATACATTTCCCACATGACGTGTTTCATGTGTGATTATGTCAGTAATATGAAATCACATGTGAAAAAACATGAGAAGGTGCATTTTATCCCTGCACATGGAGACACATAGGACCACATGTTAGAAATGAACTAATGGCATGAGCGAAAAAAAGAAAAAAAGTATGAAACATAACATGAAGTGACTAAATGTGAAGAGGTGAAGCTTGTGTGACTTCTCTGTAAGGCTTTCTCCTACTCTCTAAGCTGGAATTCTTTAAATCACTCCCATCCCATTCCAGGATCCCTGCTCTCGAATCTTATTGGAGGACGTAGTAGGTGGAGTGGTGGCTCCTCCTGCTCGTGTCTGGGAGGCGGACGTGAATAACGTGTCATGTTTCTCCAGCTGTGAGAGCAGGGGATTATTGAAAAGCTCCTGGATGCTAAGAGCATTTCATTGTGCTCTGTTTAAACTGTGCGCTGAGTCTGTTAAACAAACACACAAACTCACGTAACCATTTAACCGAACAAACAGTTTCGCTCTTTTTTCAGTCCACAGAAAGGTGACCGAGCAGCAGATTGACAGCTAAACTATATTTCTTTTTCATGGGTTTGCATGGTTGTGCTGAAGCCTCTAAACAGTACAGCTCTTTCAGCTTGTACCGGATTTTTCCGGGATTTGACCATCGGATTTGACCAGCTGTCCTGTTAACCCTGTATGCCACACTTCATCTGAGCTTCAAATATAATAAAGCTTTAACCCTTTTAAAAAGCATGTGCCACTGATTTATTAAAGAATTTCTACTAAAGAGTTCAAAGGTTACTTAAATATTACTGGATAAAGGTATATGAGTTTAGGAATCTGTCTGGTTTTTTTTTTCTTTTTGTCATAAACTCATATAGATGTATTATTCTACTATAATGTTAATGCTCATTAATGTAGTGCTCGTCCATTTTAAACCATTTTTCTGGTTAATTTTTTAGGTCTATGAACCAAGTCTATGTGATCAGACAAGGTCATTTACATTTTATTTAAATACAAACCACAAGCTTCGCATTACATATCAGCTGTGACCTTCAAAGTCTGGACACTGATGAGAAATTATTCCACTTAAAGTCTGTGATTCATCCGTCTGTCTGCATGTTCAGGCTGGTGTTTGTTTCATAAAGGGTGAAAATAAAGGGTAAGGGCCACACCTTGGCTTTTCTGGGATTTAGATAATTAATATCAGTGCATCACCAGTTCAGACAGGACAGCCACAGGACATACTCTCCAAAAACCTGGCAAGAAAAGAAAAAAAAAGTCATATGTTACAGCAAACATGTAGAAAAAGGTTCTCTGGTCAGATGAGAACAAAATGCAACTTAATTGTCACAATATGCTACATTTTCTGATCATCAGCCTGAGAACACCATTCCCACAGAGAAGCATGGTGGTGGTAGCATCATGTTGTGGGATTGAGGGCAAGATGGATGGAGCCAAATATATAATCTGAGAAGAAAACCTGTTCTAGTCTGCAAGAGTCTAGATGCTAAGGGTACTGCCAAAGCTACACTGGAGTGGTTCAAAACCAAGAACGTGAAGACTATTGACTCTTAATCGCACTATCCATGTCACCAGAAGAGGATGGATTCCTTTTTGAGTCTGGTTCCTCTCATGGTTTCTTCCTCATGTCGCTTTGTCATTAAGGATCTAATTTCTAAATCTGTATCTGGATTTGTGTAAAGCTGCTTTGTGACAGTGTTCATTGTTGAAAGTAATATATTAATAAAATTGAATTGAACTGAATTGAGTATGGTAGAACGTCCTAGTCCTCAAGCCGATTGGGAATCTGTGGCAAGACTTGAAGATTCTTGCCAATCTGACAGAGCTTTAGCAATTTTGACATGAAGAATTGGCCAAAAAGCTAAGAATCCAGATGTGAAAGCTGATCGAGACACATCCCAGAAGACTTGAAGCTATAATTGCAACCAAAGGTCTTTCTACTGAGTATTGACCAATGCGGTGAATATTTATGCAACTCACAAAGGTCTGCTTTTTTTAAAAAAAATTTATTAATGTTTGTGTCGCAATAAAGAATTTTTTTGCACCTTCAAATGTTAGACTTATTGTGGAATTCAAATGGTAAAACTTCAAGTTAATTCCATTTCTAACAGTACAAAATGTGGTAAAGTTCAATGGGGGGTGAAAACTTATGCAAGGCACTGTATATAGTGTGTGATCTGAGGAGTCATTCTAAACGCTCTTATTGATGGGATCTGAACCAAGAAAAAGTCAGATCAGTAATGATTAAAGAGCTTTTCCAGCCTATTTGTCAGACAATTTGTCATCTGATGCTGCCCTAAGAAGTACACTCTCAGAAAAAAGGGTACCATTTTTACCACTAAACAGTACCATTCCTTATCACTAGGGCAGTACCCTCAAGGGTAGACCTTTTATACCTTTAATATGTATCTTTCACCTGGATATGTGGATATAGTGTACCTTTAAAAATGATGAATGATTAAGGGTAAAGTTTTACAGCTACATTACATGCACCTTACTATAGAAAAGACACCCGGTGACAAGACATGGTACCATTTAGTACCTTTTTTCTGTCAGTGTAGCTTTGAAGTTTTGACAACCCTACATGCTTGCTACCAAATTATAAACAAACTAGTAGCCTAATGTAAACCACCATCACTCTGACCAGGCAGTTACTAAGGATGAACAAATAAACGCTGTAAATTCATTAGGCAGTGCCGGACTTCATTTGTTTGCTCGCTCACGCCCACATGGAAGTAAAAACCTTCCACTTGCAAGACTTTTTGTGGGGTTCTGATGCACAACTATAATCTCAACCAGACATCATGTGATCCTTTAAAAAAAATTTTTAAACCTAATCATGTTCCTCGTATTTGTATCAATAATGTATTCCTACTGGGTTATACGTCCCTACTACACACTTAGAAAAAAGGGTACTAAACTGTACTTTTCTTGGTATGGTTCCCGCAAACATTCACCATTTGTACCTTTAAAATGTACTTATTACTTACAAAGGTCCATGTAGTGTAGCTTTAAAGCTTAACTCTAAATCATTACACTTAAATAAATTTTAAAGGTACACTACATCCACATTCCCAGGTGAAATATACAGTATATAGTAAACGTACAAAAGATAAGTGTTCTGACATTTTGTACCTTTAGAGGAGGAGTCCAAGAAAGCGTGATTGGCCATGCTGTCTGTGTGGGAGGGGCATAGTATGTCTCCCATGTCAATCACAGCAACACTAGCCAATCGCAGGCATCTTTGAGCTCTCATGTATGTGGAAGAGGGTAGATAGCGCTTTCCTCTGAGTGTGGCTGGAGGAAGCACGTGTTACGTACATGTTGATGATACCACAAGGAAAAGTACAGTTTGGCACCTTTATTTCTGAGAGTGTAGTAGTTTTAAATTCGTAAACATAGTACACTATATGGCCAAAAGTATGTGCACCCCTGACCATCACACTCATATGTGTTTGTTGAACATCCCATTCCAGATTTATTCCCTCTTTGCTGTTATAATAAGCTTCACTCTTCTGGGAAGGCTTTCCACTAGATGTTGGAGCGTGGCTGTGGGGATTTGTGTTCATTCAGCTACAAGAGCATTAGTGAGGTCAGGCGCTGATGTTGGGTGAGGAGGTCTGGGGTGCAGTCGGTGTTCCAGTTCATCCCAAAGGTGTTCAGTGGGGTTGAGGTCAGGGCTCTGTGCAGGACACTCGAGTTCTTCC
>CM040471.1:4883710-4896676 GCA_022758105.1 Pangasianodon gigas | reverse complement strand
GCGGTAATGTGACGTCACGTAGAGGGTTAACGGCAGCAGAGGCAGGAATGTGACGTCACGCAGACGGTTAAACAGAAACAGAAGTTGCTGTAATGTGATTCAGGATGAGTCCAAATGAAGAGGAAAAATAAGTGTAATCGACAGGAATGTTGAAAAAGCCAACGATCCGGTCGTATACCGTGACTAACCGTGAAACCGTAATACAAAATAAATTGAATGCAGTTCAGGAATCTATTTGCACAACAAACGATATCTGTAAACAGCGCTGTTTGTTCTCCTTTCACCCACTTCTGCTGGTTTACATTTACCGTGACGTCAGCTTCATTTCCTGGCATCAGACTCTTCATCTCTGCAGGCTATAAAACAGAGCCTTTGTAAATGCAAACTCGGTTATGGCACAGTTTCAGTGCAGAGTAGTTCAGGTACCTTTTACCCAGAAAGGATCATGTAGCTTTACTGTATAATGTAATGATGGTCCAATTAAGTAGCTTTTCAAAAGTACACTCTATTCACATTTCCAGGTGAAAGGTATAAAAGATAAAGGTATGGGTTGGTACATTTTGAAATGAGGGTGCGTCCTGTAACAAAACATCAGCATAAGTAGTGTGAAAAGAAGTATAGTCTCGGCTTTGACGTGATTCCCCTCGGCCTGGTATGAAGAAGATTGTGTATAACGTGGAGCAGAATGTGTAATGCTTGTAATGTAATGATGTTACATTGTGTTATGTATTTAAATGTAAAGAGACCTTGTGTGGTAGAAAGGCCCCATAAATAAAAAAACTGAAAACATAAAAAATAAACGTAACTTGACACATTAAGGACGCTTTGACGTCTGCAGTGTTTAGACCAGAACCCTTGTGTGTTCTCCGTTCTCCGTGCGGCTCTTTAGGTGAGAACACAGCAATCACACTCGGGTCCGAGAGAGCCGAGCGATGCGGTCTCACTCCACTTCTGAGCAAACTCTAGCGAGAACGTGATTTGACTCTGAATCGACTCGCTGCAGGAAGTGAATCCAACACGCCGTGTGTTTTTGGATTGCAGCGTTTTTCCGTAGACGTGAGCCGCTAAAACTGAGCCAAAGCACAGAGCTGTAGCGCTGCACAAATATATGTGTGTGCTGGATAAAGAGAAAAGAGAAAATAAACACTGGATGTTGCAGACAAAATGTCTTCAACTATTATTTGTAGAATCTAATGATCTAATCATTTATTGAGCGCCGGCTCCGTGTTCTCTGTTCTCCTGCACACACCTAGTAATGGTTTGTTTATCTGTTTTGATCTCTGTATCTCTGACCAGTGTATGAAAGATTTTTTCAGGACATTTTCAGCCCTTTACACCCCTCAGACAATGTTTTTTTAGTTATGTATGGTGACAGTAAAGTATAGTATGTAAAGTATTCGGCAAACGCACTAATAGGTGTGAAAGTGTCCTTAATATATACGTTCAGCTTCATTGCTGCCTTCATTCTGTACTAAGGGTGTACAAACTTTTGCACTCAGCTGTGCTTCATGACTATATACACCAGAGTGGGTTTTATTAGGCAAGTGAAACCTGATTGAGGAGGAATTTGAAGGAATTTACATTGCAAAAAGGTGTGTGTGTGTGTTTTTCACAGAACTGCATACACACTACCGTAGCATATTAAAATCCTTATTTATAAATAGTGCTCAAATGAATAACCTGCTAGCAATGTTCTTATATGTAGCTTTGTACACAATACTATTCTACTCTCTCTCTCTCATGCACACATACACACACACACACACACACACACACACACACACAGAGCTCAGAGCGAGCTTCATGCCTGTGCCCTGTTCTCCTTTTGTCCTTTTTTGTTGGCGCCGTGTCATTTCAGGATTAGCGAGTCCCCGGCACTCAGCGGATGGAAAAGAACGAGGCGGATTAGCAGCACATTGGCTCACACACGTTTCACGTTTAGCTCACATGCATGCTGAAGTCAGCCTTTCAACTCTGAACTTTAACACGTGATTCAGAATCGGTCCTATCAGTGTACTGCATTACAGTTACAGCTCGAAGTAAGGAATAAAACACTCCGTGTCATGCTGTTATGGCAAAATAATCAACACCTCGGTGTTTTATTCCTGTTGTATCACAGCAATTTGCAGATGAGTACGGTTTTTCTATCTTGTAAAATGTAATACATTTTATCTATGTGTCATTACAAAAGCAAGAAATCCAAACGGATCGCTGATGATTCCTCAGACCAATCCGATGTCGCAATGTTTCTTCAGCTCACAGCTTTAGTTCCTACCTGTGGTTAGTTCCCATTTAGTGTTTGAAGTAAAATTAGTAGAAAAGCGTATAACCATGGTTTCATCTTATCCTGTCGTTAAATGCGTATAGAGACAAAGAAAAATAAAGCTTGGAAGGAAGTAGCAGAGATCGTTGGGGTCTCAGGTGAGTGTACGTAGCTAGTGCAGTTAGCTTGCTTTGCTAATCTAATCTGAGAACACAGCTACTACGAAGCCGAGCACATAACACGTAAATCAAACAAACTATTTTTCACAGTGCTTTAGAAGCTATATATAGCTACTTACGTTTTCCATCTGAACAATGATAGCAGTATCAGTCGCTACACGCCCACAAAAGACAAGCTGCATGTGAGACGAGCGACTTGTCACATGCTGGTGTGAACGAAGATTACGAACTGTTAATGAGGTGTAATGCAGGAGGCGGAGTTTCATTAAAGCGTGTATCAATACGCTAGCGCTGTGATAGGAGGGAAAAACGACTATAAATAAATCTGGAAATGTTCTGTAATAAATGCTGTAACTCTCTGTGTAGATCATGGCCTCAGTCCTGGAGAAACTCATCACCTCCGTGAGCAGTGGTCCTGCTGACCCACCCACCAGCAAGGTGACTGTGGTGGGAGTGGGGCAAGTGGGCATGGCCTGCGCTGTCAGCATCCTGCTGAAGGTGAGAGCCCTCACACACACACACACGCACACACACAGCTCCAGTGTTGGACCTTAGGACCTGATTGTGCTAGATAGTGCAGTTTGAGCTGAGTGAATTTCCCCTGACTGACTCAGGTTCTCTCTTTCTCTCTCTCTCTCTCTCTCTCTCTCTCTCTCTGTAGGACTTGTGTGACGAACTGGCGCTGGTTGATGTGCTGGAGGACAAGCTGAAAGGAGAGATGATGGACCTGCAGCATGGCAGCCTCTTCCTCAAGACCCACAAGATCATCGCTGATAAGGGTGAGAGACCTGTAAATGACTGAATCTTTTTCACTGAATCTTTAAACTCTTCTGAATCATTATCTAAATGATTCGTTTGTTCAACTTTGAAAAATGATTCGCTTCGACCTGTTGTCAAACGATTCTTTAAAAACAATTCAGCAGTTCACAGAACGTTGTATTTTATATCTTAAAAAAAATAAAAGTCAGTTATAAACACCAGACTTTAATGAATCAGTCAGTAAAAGATTCAAATCATTTTTAAGTACTAAAGTAAATTGTGACTCACTTAAGACTCACTTACTTCCTTGCAAACTTCCTTCCTTCCTTTTTTAGTTATTTATTTCATTTTTACTTTGTTCCTTCCTTCCTTACTCCTGTACTTCCTTCCTTCATTCCTTTCTTCCTTACTTTCTTTGTACGTCCATACAGTTTTCCCTACTTACTTCCTTTCATACTTCCTTCATTCCCATCCTTCCGTACATCCATACTTTTTATGTACTTCCATAAATCCTTCCATACTTCCCTCTGTACTTCCTTCCTTCCTTGCATCCTTTGATATAAAAATAGATAAATACTCATCATATGAATAAATATTCAATATAATTCCTATAGATAACTAATATAAAATAAACAAACAAATACGTAAATACTAATTTTTTATTTTCTATAGTTGTTTATTTTTATCTCTTTACACACATTTATTGAACTTATATTTTCACTTCCTTTTTTATTTTACTTTTCTGCATTCTATTATCAGATGTCGGTGTTCATATAACTCCATAGCTATTTCATAACTGTCTCTTTATAACGTCTCGGTACATGCTGTTGATTGACAGACTACTCTGTGACGGCGAACTCGCGCATCGTGGTGGTGACGGCTGGCGTTCGTCAGCAGGAGGGCGAAAGCCGCCTCAACCTGGTGCAGAGGAACGTCAACATCTTCAAGCACATCATCCCTCAGATCGTCAAACACAGTCCCAACTGCATCCTCGTCGTCGTCTCCAACCCAGGTGAGACACAGCTTCAGCACACAACTGCCCAGTTTTATTACCTATACATGTTAGTCAACTTCAGAACTATTGGCACCCTTCAAGAAAACAGGCAAAATGGTTGTATTAAATAAAGATTACGCACAATTATTAAAAATGTCTACTCAGATGTTTAGAAAAGCTACTGACATTTCCTCAACGTGAATAATTCTCAAAAAAAAATCCTAAATAAATGCCAAAAAAATCTCTTCACCATTGGGGGGAAAAAAAAACAAAGAGAATTACGATTGTAGGTCTGCAAAAGTAAAGTAATGGATATGAAAAAAAATTCAGTTAAAATACCACTAGTGCCATTATAATAGTTAGAACTTACTTGATAATTTAATAGTTTTTAACATCAGCACTACCACCACCATGCTTCAAAGTGAGGAAGTGAATTAAACATATCTTAAAACGCATCTTTTGACATTACTTGCCGTATATGTTCATTTTTGCTCATTTTTATGAAAGGTGCCAGTAATTCTGGACAAAATGGCGGACAAATTTGTTTTGTTTTTGAAAGTGCTTTGTATAAAGCTGTTCATTTTAACCCCCGTACAGTGGACATCATGACTTACGTGACTTGGAAGCTCAGCGGCCTTCCCAAGCACCGCGTCATTGGCAGCGGCACCAACCTGGACTCGGCCCGTTTCCGCTTCATCATGGCCGAGAAGCTGGGCATCCACGCAAGCAGCTTCAACGGCTACATCCTGGGAGAGCACGGAGACTCCAGCGGTGAGCCTCTGAGAGAGAGGAGTAGATGGTGGAGGAGATTGAGCGAGGTGTCGTGGATGGTCAGGGCTAAAGATTTGGTTTTTTGTATCCTAAACACACCAAACCATAAACGTGGAAGCTAGTTATATAAACACTTTGACTCTATATACTGCAAGGTGCTTTTATGTTGTAGTGGTGTATAATTTTAGATGGAAAGGAAATCTGAGATCTTCCCGGTTCCTGTGTTCCTCAGTGCCTGTATGGAGCGGCGCTAACGTCGCCGGAGTGAACCTGCAGAAGCTCAACCCGGCCATCGGGACGGATCAGGACAGCGAGAACTGGAAGGAGGCTCACAAGCTGGTGGTGGACAGGTAAAATAAAATCACATCATAATGGTTAATTTTATAAACAAATACACATGTATAGAGAAGATGAATGCAGACAAGCGAAACTGCTTAACATATTTTACATTTATAAGATTGCGAGAGTTCATGAGTTCATTTATAAGATTTGAGTTCATGCCTGTGTTCTTCAGTATTATTAGTTTTAATTCTTTACATATATTTCGCTTTCAGTATTCATTGTAAATGCAATTTAATTTAGTTCATTTAAGTAATTCTGTTATTTTTATAGAGTTTAATTTTATTAATTTGAGTTGTTCAGACAGATTAACAGTTGAAAGTAAAGCTGTCTGATCTACTTTAGATGATTAACCGACTGCAATTTAGCCATGATTACTTAACAAAAATAAATAAATAAAAAAAAGGAAAATCTGTATTTGATTTCAAAATTGTTTTATTAAATAAATCATATGCAGTTTTAATGTCGCTATTAATAATGTAGCTAGTACTAATGTAGCCTACGTTTCTCACTCCTGTTCAGTAAAGGAGAAATGTAAACCTCAGGCTTTCACACGATACAATCACAATGCAATTTAGATTTTTATTAGAATGGTTCGATATTTGGCGATACCACTGAATCCAATACGATACGATTAGATTCAGAAAGCAACACTTCGATATTTGATGAACACTGAATCTGCTATGATACAATTCGATTTAGATTCACAAGGCAACGATTCAGTATTTCACGACATCACTGAATCTGCTCCGATAAGAAACGATTTCAGTTCTTAAAGGGGAAGGAAACTGTGTTCATACCAAGAATAGATTTTATTCCTTTGGGTCTTGATGTCTCGTGTTAAGCGTAATTATTCCCTGCAGCTGAACGCTCTGTAACACGATGCTGAGCACTTGACCCTTGCGCTTCGGTGCTGCGGTTACCCTGACAGGCTGGCTTGTGTTTACACGCTCTCGAACTCTAAACAGCGAGTAAAGCTCCACTCCACAAGAAGATAAAAACGTCTGAAGCTGACTGTATAGCGGCCGGCTGCACAAATCACTCCTACACTAACTCGAGTGTGAGTTAGCACAGCGAGGCACGTCTGAGGGAGGCGCTCTCAGTACGGTTCCAGCGCAGTGACAAAGTGATTCGATCCTAAATAATGAAAGGGAACCATATACATGCGTGTGTTTGGGTTGTTCTTCTGTAGATTTGAGCTGCAAACATGAGCCATGAAGCACAAACTGAGGCAGAACAACCACGTTCTCCAGATAGGTGATGTTTTCTAGAGATTTGAATTGACAGATAAATCCCACATATATACCTTGCATTGAAAGCAGTGCTACATCTGGAACTTCCCTATCCACACACACACACACACACACATAAAACTAGCATTTTCCTTAATCCACCTTGGACTTTGGTCTTGTACACAAACAGGAGTATGATGGCTCGTTTGATTTCCCTACAGCAGATACACGCTGTCCCAGCTGGCATTAATGCACGTGCCCCAAAACAAATCCGTTCCTCTGTCTCAGTCAGGTCCAAGGTCCAGATCAGACTCGGTGATGTTTACAGATGCTTCACGTGAATTTGGGGATGTTTCTGCTTTAGCTAGAAACATACGCCGCTTTGGCGCAAACACGTGTTCCTGTGGAATCGTGGGTTTTATTTCCATGGCATCTGTTTCAGAGGAATAATCTTCACAAACAGAACTGCTGATTTCTTCACAAAATGTTGCCATATCTCTTGTTAAAATGTGCGCAGATGTAAAACAGATGCCAAATTCTGATGTCGTTAAGACGTATGCCCTGGATGTAAATGCTAATGGCGCCATGCAGTGGCAGAGAGGGAGAGTTTATCAGGATTTATTTACAGACCAGCCACCTGCAAGAAAATGTGTTGCTTTGATTACAATTCGATTTCATTTCATAAGGCAACAATTCGTGTTTTTTAATGATACTGCTGAATCTACTACGATGATGATGACATGGGGAAGGACTATTTTAAAAGTTACGAGCAAATCACATTGCTAGCCAATATGAATTATTGTTTACACACTATTTATCTGTCCTTCTTCAGTAATATTTGATTTATGATTTTTGCATCAATTCATTGCAATCGTTTCCTTTTAAATCGATGCATCGATCAGAATCTTCGGGTCGTTACACTCTTACAGTAACGGCGTTAGTAGATACAGTATTAGAGATAAAGACGGACTTAAATTTATTTTACAGAAACAAGTGTCTGTAACTTTATCTTATCTTTCTGTTAAGTTATCTGCATCCAGCGAGAAGCAATAATGCTGACTAAATAATGAAATCTGTTATTGGATCAGTGCTACTGCAAACATTTACATCGTTAAACCTCTAACTCCTTGTGCTTGAACATTAACTTTTTAACCAGCAGCACTGATCAAGCGGTTCAGGTTAATGATTAACTGTTTAACTCTTAACATGCAGAGAGTTAAATGAACAGTACACTCACATCTTTACCGTTGTGTTATTTCATTTCAGAGGTAATGGTTTAAGTTTTGGTTTGTGTTTTCATTCTTTTTATACTTAAGTATATTTCATTTCAGTGTATGAAACTATTTTTCTTCCTTATAGTTTTAGGTGTGTATAGTGCTGGCCTTGGTGCAGTTTGGTTAATTGTGAATGTACATGAAAGTTTTTAACTAAAATGCAGATTTTAATGCAGTAAATGATGATCACGGTGTTAGTAATGATAGGATAGGGCTTTGAACATGTCTTTACCCCAAAACCACCCTCAAACCCCACCAAACAAGCCCCCCGTGAGCCATGCTAGTCCCCGCCCACTTCCCATGCTTAGAAATTCAGGAAAGGGTTCTTGGGCCGAGTGTAGACTTTTCCCTTTATAAATAATCAGTGTTTCAGGGAGTCTGTCTCTTTCTCTTCTCTTCCTGTTCTGTCCTCTATGGTCATGTCTTCCTTAGGTAAGGAAAATGGTCTCTCTCTCTCTGTCTGTCTGTCTCTCTCTCTGCAATAAAATGTCTCGGCTCAGAGTTTTATTCAGTGTATGAAGCTAAACAGCCATTTTAGAAACATATTGATGCTCACACTGAATCTGTAGCCTTAGTGTCCAGATAAAGCTTTATTTTAATAACAATATTAGCATGAGCACATTAGCATTAACAGACTTTCTCACACACACACACACACACATACACACACTAACTGTCGGAACGATGAGGGCAGCAGTGGTTGTATGTAAACAGTGTTTCAGGTTGAGCAGGTGACTGAACGTGTGTGTGTGTGTGTGTGTGTTTTGTTGTTGTGTCACAGTGCCTACGAGGTGATTAAGCTGAAGGGTTACACTAACTGGGCCATCGGAATGAGCGTCGCTGATCTGACCGAGAGCCTGGTGAAGAACCTGAGCAGAGTTCATCCTGTCTCCACCATGGTCAAGGTGACGAGCACACACACAAACACACAAACACACAAGGAGTGAAGGAGAAATATAGGCAGGGGTGTTTGACCTGAGAGCACCACCTAGTGTTCAAACGAAGAACTGTTGTGTTTTTTTCTTAATTTTAATGTAACCTAAAGACAGCATCTGGAGAATATGACACGGATATCGTTATTCATTTTCTTCTTTTGTAACCCGCTATATTTCTGAGTGAATCGGAGGCTTATGCATGTTACACCACAAGATTTCCAACATCTGCAGGACAGAGGAGTTTACACTGGAGAGGGAACGACTGCTTATAGCTGTGTGTGTGTGTGTGTGTGTGTGTGTGTGTGTGTGTGTGTGTGTGTGTAGGGCATGTACGGGATCGGTGAGGAGGTGTATCTCAGCCTGCCCTGCGTCCTGAACTCCAGCGGCGTGACCAGCGTGATCAACATGACCCTGACTGACGGTGAGGTGGGGCAGATCAGGAAGAGCGCCGACACTCTGTGGAACATCCAGAAAGATCTGAAGGACCTGTGAAGTCATCCTATAGTGGCCACACACACATTCTCACACACACACACACACACTCCACCCATATCATACACATGCTTCTAACCCCTCCACTTAACACACGCGTCCTCCGTAGGTGTAAAACGTGGATCTATTTTTGTGTCTTGGTCATTTTTTTCTTTTTTGCTTTTGTCGTTTGAAAGATCAAGCTCCAGAATCCTTTCTTTTCTTTTCTACTGAGGTGTGAATAAAATGTTGTAAGATCAGTTTTTTCACAAATGTAGTAGGAGCGAAGGGGTTTTGTGGTCTTTCTGTCGACAGGAGCCAGACTGAAATATAGAGATATATTTCCCTAAAAAAAAAAAAAAAAAAAATCAAACATGTGTTTAAAATGAGAAGCAATAAATCATTAATTAAATCCCACTCATGAATGTTCATGATCGTTGTTTTTGATTTTTTTAAGCACACTAGACACTTTGCTGAAAATTAAATGCAACTTTTAAGTAATGAAATATGAATATATTTGAGATATTTTAAAATGATTTTAGTCTCTAACCCGTTCAACAATTTAGAAAAAAAGCTTTTATTGCACACACATGATTAACACCGTACACAGAACAAACCTGTGCATTAAATTAACAGGCCAAAATGTCCATCACAACAAGATCTCCAGTTAATCCAGAGTTAATCCAGCTCTTAAAGATGGCACTTTTTTGCAGATTTTTTTTGTTTGTGTGTGTGTGTGTGTGTATATGTGTGTGTGTGTGTGTTCATGATGCTTCCTCCAGTTCTCTCAGAAGCAGCAGAACCGGGAGCATCTTCCTCATTCCTGATCTGTCTGATTTTAAGCGTCCGTCTCTCTTCCCAAAGCGCAGCCCGAACGGGTTGTAGTTAAATTTACTGCGGGTTAAACGATGCTTGCAGGAAATGTGGCTCTCCGAATCCTTCTCCTTTAACAAGAAGCAAATGCTGTCATCTTCTGAGGTGCTGCGCTCGTCCACGCCTCTCTGATCCGGCTCTCTGAGTCCAACAAAATCTACAATACGTACAGAAAAAAACCATCTTAGACTTTAATTTTTAAAAAATTAACATTTTTTGTTAACACTTTATTTTAAGGAACACGTAAAAGAGGTTTAATTAAAATCTTGTTCTTGTTTAATGCTAAATATGTTATAGCATTTTATAATTATTTTATTATATCTGTATTCTAGATAACACGAGATCTGTTAGATTGCATTATTAGCTGTGATAATGTTTAATACTTTATACAAACTACCAAGCATAAATTAATAACCGAAATTCACATCTTGTTAGAATTAATCCTTCGTTTTAGACTTTTAGGCTCTACGACTTTTAATGCATTTAACCTGAATAACTCCTGAATATGTTAATTTCTGCTCCATATATTTTAATATAGAATTTTATTCATCACTATTTAGCGACCAAAAAGTTTTCAATAAGTCAATTTCTGTCTCATAATCTAAAGTCAAGATTGAATAATGTGTTATTCTGCAAACATCTGAACATGAATAAATAATAATTAAAAAAAATAAAACCAGTGTAATATGTTGCATTTTAAAATCCATTTTGATGCATCTTGATTTATTATTTTACATTTTTGTAGCATAAATGTAGTATAATATTTTTTCTAATAGAACCATAATTTAATCCATCATGAAAGTTTTTTGCATTAGATTTATTATTTTTTATTATTATTTTAGATTATTGCACAGTTTTATACTTAAACGGTTTTTGTATAAGTGTGAGATAAAAGCCTCGGTGCTTCCTTTTATTGTTTATATTAGTACAGACTCCCGCAAACTGGACAGTTGAAGCCTGGAAAAAGACCAGGTGATTTTTTTCCCTTATCTTCAACTGTCCAGTTTGGGTGAGTCTGTGCCCATGATCGCCTCAGTTTCCTGTTCTTGGCTGATAGGAGTGGAACCTGATGTGGTCTTCTGCTGTTGTGGCTCATTCACCTCAAGGTTTGGCTGATTAGATAACTGCATGAATGTACAGGTGTTCCTATTAAAGTGGAAGGTGAGTGTGTATGTTAATGTATTTATTTAGTTAGTTTTCCTACACCTCACAGAGAGATGAACACTGCAGAGGTGACCTGATGCTACCCCGAACCTAAAATGATAATGTGTAATGTACAGCATTGGAAAATACTTCAGTACTACTGCTTTCTTACTGTACTTAAGTACTGTTTTTAAAGTACTTACTTTTTACTCTTACTTTTTACTCCTCACATTTTCATTTTCACTTTTTACTCTGACATTATCATTAAAAAAAAAAAAAAAACAGCATAACTATAATTTGTACTTGTATATATAGTATTTATATTTATACTATAAAAAACTAGAGTACTGAAATGCACTGAAGCTTTTAAGGATATTTAATGACATCATCAATTTCTCATTTTATAGAAATTCAGAAAAGGAAAGATTTAAATAGAAACACATACTGTATTAGGAGTTAATCAAGGTCTTGTTCTGTGTTCAGTAAAACCCAAATGAAACACTCTTAAACATTTTATTCACTATGAATTAAACTTTTATGAATTCTTAAACACTTGTATTTGTTTGTAATCAGGGGTCTGTGTGAATATGAGTAATAAATGCAGTATTAGTTGGCATAATGTGCAGTTAATGCTTTAAGACTTTGTAATGCAGACAATGGAGCGTAAATGAACTTTATTAGTTTATAATAAATATGCCTGTAGATTCCAGGTAGCATCAAGTGACCTGCAGTTTATCACTTTAAGAGCTTAATTAAGTCATTAATATTACAACATGTGTTCTATATAAACGCTAAAAAGCACTAAACAAGTTTTCAATAAGTCAATTCATGTCCCATATTCTAAAGTCGTATTGAAGACGTATAAACATATGAATATTTTACATGCACAAAACAGAGAGCTCCAAAGCCGACATATCAACTGTCTCATATCTCTGATGAAATATAACACTACAGAGCATGACCTTAACAGCATTTAAATTTTAGTTTAAAGAATTAATATTGACTGTGAAATGCTGTAAAGCAAAGATGCCTTCAGAAATAATGAAATGAAACTTTTTCTGCATCTACAGCTACAGTAAGGAGCAGTAAACAGTAGACTAAACTAAACAAAGTCAGTATTTGGTGTGATGATGCATTGCTTTTTAAAAATGCATCAGTAGGCTCAGGTGCACTTGGTGCAGTTTTATAAGGAAATTGGACAATTTTTTGTACTAAAAAATGCAGAAATCATCAAATAAACATCAAAGACAAAATGTATATATGTATAATTAGGGTGTGTAAGACTTTTGCAGTCAGTACTGAATACTCAGTATTGTATATGAATATTGTATACTCAGTACTGAATACTCAGTACTGTATATGAATACTGGGACTCAGTACTGAATACTCAGTATTGTATATGAATATCGTATATGAATATTGTATACTCAGTACTGAATACTCAGTATTGTATATGAATACTGAATACTCAGTACTGAATACTCAGTACTGTATATGAATACTGTATACTCAGTACTGAATACTCAGTACTGTATATGAATACTGTATACTCAGTACTGAATACTCAGTATTGTATATGAATACTGGGACTCAGTACTGAATACTCAGTATTGTATATGAATATTGTATACTCAGTACTGAATACTCAGTATTGTATATGAATACTGAATACTCAGTACTGAATACTCAGTACTGTATATGAATACTGTATACTCAGTACTGAATACTCAGTA
>CM040471.1:4852468-4875555 GCA_022758105.1 Pangasianodon gigas | reverse complement strand
CTTCAGTTTAGCATCCAATCACTTCAGTTCAGCATCCGATCACTTCAGTTTAGCATCTGATCACTTCAGTTTAGCATCCTTAGCGTCCGATCATTTCAGTTTAGCATCTGATCGCTTCAGTTTAGCATCCAATCATTTCAGTTTAGAGTCCAATCACTTCAGTTTAGCGTCCAATCACTTCAGTTTAGAGTCCAATCACTTCAGTTTAGTGTCCAATCATTTCAGTTTAGCATTTGTTTATTTCAGTTTAGCATCCGATCACTTCAGTGTAGTGTCCGATCATTTCGCTTTAGCATCCGATCACTTCATTTTAGCATCCATTTACTGGCTATATTTAACTAAGTTAGCCTGTTTTTTGCTAATGCCAGGTTTTACTAGCAAGTCAAATTGTAGCTGCAGGTAAATATTGCAAACTTTTTTGAGACTGAATGATGTTTTCAGGCAAAATGACGTAGCTGCTTTAAAACAAAAACTCTTTAACAGTTTTAGAGAAGTAATAAAGGTTTCTTTACACATAAAATATGACTAACTAAATTTCATCAGTTAAAAACATTTACTTTTTAATACTCGAGTACATTTAAAACTAGCAACTTTTTGACTTTCACTTGAGTGTAATTTCGCAGTGATTATTCAGACTTCAAAAAAATGACGTCTTAGCAAGTGAAAATATCTTGAATAAAGTCAGATTTATCTATAATTTCCTATTATAAGATTACAATCAACCAAATATAAGATTATTAAACCTGTTTCTAGACATATTTACTCATTTCAAACTTTACATTTTCTTGTTCTATTGGCAGATTATTTAGCTAATTTTAAGCATTTATTTCTAGAAAGAAGCTAAATGATATGCCAGTAGAACAAGATAATGTAAATATAATTTCTAATATAATTTCTAGTAAATATGTCTAGAAATAGGTTTAATAATCTTATATATGGTTGATTTTAATTTTATAATAGGAAATACTATATATATATATATATGTTGTTTTAAGAGTGTGTGAATTTTAGTCAAACTCAGTGGACCTTGACTTTTTTTCACACTACATGCCAGAAGATGGTGCTGAGAGACCTCTACATATCACAATCTCCTTTCACAGTGAATTCAACACACTAGAGAGAGAGATGTTAAATTAAATCATGTCTAAAATAGCGTTGTAAATTCTTAGTCACTATGAAATGCTAATTCTGTATAATATCCTCCGCTGTACATCACGTGTACACTAACCCTAAGCAGCGTGTTGATGGAGAAATAGATAGATAACATGTACCCTTGACTCAATGCTGAGTGTGTGTGTGTGTGTGTGTGTAGGTGACCTTTGGCCGGTGGCTCATAGAAGGCAGCCCGTATGTGATCCTGTTTGATATCGGAGCTGCTGCCTGGAACCTGGACCGCTGGAAGGGAGACTTGTGGGACACTTGTGGTATCGGACTGCCGTACCACGACCGAGAGGCCAATGACTCGCTCATCTTCGGCTCGCTCGTGGCCTGGTTCTTTAAAGAGGTAAAAACATGGATTGAAACCTTTCACTTTCAGTCAGGATCGTAGTGGATCTGGAGTCTAACCCGAGAACACTGGCTGTGAGGCAGGAATACACCATGAAGGGGATTTTAGTCCATCACAGAGCACCACACACACACACACACACACACACACACACACACACACACACACTAGATATCAGAAAACTTAAATTTACAGCTACTGTTGCAAAGCACTAACACTGGAGACTCCTTCCATAAATGTGAAATAAACATCTCCTTACTTTAAGAAAACTTCACTATATCAACAATTACACATTTTTTTTGTAAGTTGTTACTATAGAAATGATAACATATTTACATATATATATATGTGATTTGCAGCTGCACTACTGTCAGAGCTGCTGTTATAGAAAATTAATCAACAGTGCTATGGTATATTATCAGTTTCCCCGTACTATTCTAAGATTTTAATTCTTAAATGCTGTATTTTTTACTTATTCAGCGGTCGGAGCAAGGATTCCTAATTCAACACGATCATTTTGTCAGTGAAATTCCTGACTGTGGTTTTAAGTGTGTATTTGTCTGTGTCTGTAGTTAACAGATCGGCTTCAGGACAAACCCAAAGTCATCGCTCACTTCCACGAGTGGCAGTCGGGAGCCGGCCTCGTGCTCAGTCGCTCCCGTAAGATTCCCATGGCCACCATGTTTACTACACACGCTACACTTCTGGGTCGCTACCTGTGTGCTGGAAATGTGGACTTCTACAACAACCTGGATAAGGTCAGCTCATGTGCTTACACACACACACACACACACACACACACACCACTTCACCAGGAGTGAGTTTACTGGACTAGACAGTTCTGAGTATGACTGGATACGAACAAAATTATTCGTAATTCATTCGCTGGCGAGCGATTTACACAAAAAATGTGGTGCTCCTATGAAATTCCAGTTAGTTTTATCCGTTTACGTATACGTTTGACTACTGAGTTTGTAAATTTACATATAAGGAGATAGACTAACATTCACTAATGTGTACCTCGATTGATCGACTTCAAACCGTATAATTGTCAACAAGTTACAGCGATTTTATATACAGGTTACGACGTTGAGTTTAAATCACTTATGTATTTCAATTACACGCCGGTTTAATGAGCATTTTGTGAAATTCATTTTCATATATTTTCATTTCATGTTAACGACTTGAAAGAAAGCGATTCCAAAAAACAACTCCATAAATTAAGACTAGCTATTCAAAGGCGCTAGTAGCTAGAACAAAAGTAATAGCACCCTATAAAAAAAGGTGTCTGAGGTAGCTGAGGCGCTGCAATGGCTGAGCTGCATTACTGGAAGATTTTACGCACATTGCTCTTAGGAGGCGCTCTTTCACCATTTAGTCGTCATTTTGACGTTTTCAGCTCTCTGTGAGCTTTGTATTTTATGGAGTTTTGTGGGTGTGGTCAATGTAAATCAGCTATGCAGTGAACATGATTGGTAATTTATGGCTGGGAATTTTTAGCTTGTCCAATGAAAACATTTACACAAAACTGTGAAGTAAAAAGAATGCAGAATTCAACATCGCTGTTGTATAAAGCTGTATAGTTTATACCAATTGGAACTGTTACTGTAGGAAATATTTAACATTTTATCCTTACACTCATAGTTAACAGCGTGAATATCGTGTGCAGCTGTAAACCCAAAAGCACAAACGTGGAATAAAGAAAGATCCTGGGTGGATGATGATAAATTCAGCTCATGTTTGTCTATTATATTTGTTTTTTCGTAACTGCACTAGTTCTATAAATTCTATAAATGCACATCTAAAAACTGTTATTAGATCAGGAATCTTCATTAAAATAAAAACTGTTACTGTACAGCTTGGACATTGTTACGGATTCTGCCTTCGTGTAGCAGTTTCCATGGTGACGAGCGTCATCTGTTCATGTTTGTGTTTGCTTCTGTTTTGGTCCTGTCTCCGCCCTCTGTCTTGTCCTTTGTGTGCTACCTGATTGTGTGCACCTGTTAAGTGTTAGTTCTTGATAAGTTTGTCCATTTACACCCTGTTGTGTCTGTAAAACGTTGCAAAGTCTGGTGGTGTTTTTTTTTTTTCGTTAAGTCCGAGCTTTTGTTTCTGTGTCTTAGTTCCCTGTACTTCCTGAATTATTTCATTTCATTTAATTGTTGAGCCTACGTTTTCACTCTGACTATGATTACCAGACCGCCCACAATAAAAATAACGCTGAGTTTACGCACATGTGAGCTTCAAGAATATCAGGACACGTCACAGACATCGCCATTTCAAAAACAAAATCAATTGCGCTGAAACGCTGACATTTATCCGTTCGTTTATCTGAAACAGGAGAGTTACCTGCTCAGTTAAATGCTTATTATTCCACAGTAACAAGCGAAGATGATGTACTTGGCTATGTAGTGATAATTGGGATGTGTAAGGTCATCAGATGCTAAAGGCCATGCGATTTGGCTGAAGGCTAACTGACAGCGTGTTTATGATTGGGAAATGGATTCTCCGTCCTGTAGCCCCCAAGAGGAACCTCCTTTCTCTGTGTGGTTCACAAAGAACTGAAATAAAGAGGCAAACGTTTGCAAAGATTTGAAACTTGCAAATGAAATTAGAACACAGCTCTCCTTTTATTACTTCCTGAATGGGAAAACATTCACTAGCACAACCTGGGCAATCAACCCGAATGGATTTAAACACCCTACATTTCTTATTCCAGATTTATAATTTAGGACTTACATGTGGCCTACATGTCATTCCCAGTAACATTTTGTATGAGTAGCACACCAAATCTGTTGTCATAGTTACAGCAATATTCGAAATATTAATTTGTAAAATATGCTAATAAAATAAAAGGGGAGATTGTAATTCTCTCTCACAGCCATATTTGTAAATCAAGCGGCACCACACGGGGTCGTGACCCCTATTTTCAGAACGATTCCAGGAATTGAAAAAAAACGCTTTTATAATAATAATGTCTGTATACATTTTTCATTCTAGGAACTTTGGCACTAATATTTCTGTAATGTTAGCTCTTTTTTCTAACAGAGAGTATGTTACTGGAATGTTACATTCTAAACGTTCTAATAACGTAATCTCTGTTAGCTGAGGTACATAAAAATCTGCCTCAATGTAGTTACAGTGACGGGATTTACGAGTGTCCACAATGACAATATTGCATTTGTTGAATATATTTGTTTATACTACAGTGCAGTTGAATTCTGGATTCTGATTGGTCCGAAGAAAGTGTTTATTAATTTTCTATAACAGCAGCTTTCAACATATTAATGCACTCATTCTAATACGTTATCGTTTCTATAGTAACAACTCATTCACAGGGACTTGCCACATAAACGGATATAAAGACGTGTAATTGATAATATGGTGACGTTTTTCTTAAAGTAAGGAGATGTTTATTTAACGTTTGTGGAAGGAGTCTCCAGTGTTAGAGGTAAAGCTGCAACTTTAAGTTTTCTTAAATCTTCAGGACAGAGGAGCTTTTTTGTGTTTTTTGTTTTCGTGTTTTTTTTGTCTGATTAACTTCAAGAGAGAGAAAATAATGAAATGTCATTGATTATTTTACTGTAACAGCACCTTGCCATGTAACTGCTGATAAACACATGGCTAATATGTAGCAGAATGTCAGCAGCTAAGCTTTATCCTGCTGTCTCTGTGTGTCAGTTTGATATAGACCGGGAGGCAGGAGAGAGGCAGATCTATCACCGCTACTGTCTGGAGAGAGCTGCAGTGCACTGCTCACACGTTTTCACCACCGTTTCCCGGATCACAGCAGTGGAGGCCGACCACATGCTTCACAGGAAACCCGGTGGGTCTGAACGCAACGACGCCAACGACTGTGGGGTTTAAATATTGCACCTCCTTTATAATACTCAGATCAAGAAAGGTAGCTAAGTCTGAATCGGAGCTTTGGTCACATGATCGAATGGTCACATGATCAAATGACATGCCTTGAATGATAAATGTATTTTTAGGTTTTAATATTAAGTACAAAAGTTTGTGCACCCTTAAGTTTATGACATATGTATAGTGAAAAATATCAGTGCAGATTTTTTTTTATTTTCCTTTTAGAATTTGATATAGGTGTGTTTGGATATAGGAATAAAACACTCTGTGTCATGCTGTTATAGGAAAATAATTAACAACAGGGTGGCGTGATGAAGTGGAGTTCATGTTACCACCCTGAATTTGATTACTTTCCTATAACAGCACATCGCAAAGTGTTTTATTCCTCTTCTACTACAGGAATTCTCCAACGATTACAATTTTTATTAATTAAAGAATGACACATCATAATTTTTATCCATTTATAGTTACATTTATTGTTGTGGAACATCTGGGAAGCAAGTTAGTTCCTGTTCCCACTTATGTTATTGCAGCTACAAACAGCTAAAACTCTCCTTTTTTCTCTCTCTTGAAGTTAATAAGATTAAAAATGCAGCTTATCTTGTTATAGAGAAACAGCAAAGCATAAAACTCCTCTGTTCTGAAGACATCTAACACTGGAGAATCCTTCCATAAATGTTAAATAAACATATTATCATATCAATGATTACACACTTTCATGTGGAGCATCCACTGTAGTCTCTGCGAATGAGCTGTTACTATAGGAACGATTAAAACATATTAAAACGAGTGCATTAATATCAAACTGTGATTTGTAGCTGCACTGCTGTCAGAGCTGCTGTTATAGAAAATTAATCAACACCTTCTTCTGTCCAATCAGAGTCCAGAATTCTACAGTGCTGTGGTATCAGGTGAATAAATTATAGATAATTTCCGGATTGATGTGACTCTCAGTATTGTTGTTGTCTCTGCAGATGTGGTTACACCAAACGGTCTGAATGTAAAAAAGTTTTCAGCTATGCACGAGTTTCAGAACCTGCACTCGCTGAGCAAACTGAAGATCCAGGAGTTTGTGAGAGGACACTTCTACGGGTAAAGTCTTCCTCAAGCTCAGATTAAACACTGCAATATGAAACCACACAGGCCAATATTTCACTCTGGGAATGTTCTACATAATCAGAGAGTTGAGTTTTTTGAGCTTATAGAAATGACCTGCTACTACTGTTGCCAGATTTATCTCGAGTAGCGATTTCGCTTGTTTCTAGACCACACGTGAGTGTTCAACCTACGTTTACGTCTGTAGTTAAAGGAAAAATCCATCCTAAACGGCTTGTATGTTAATGTTTATAATTAACATCTGATTTTCAACAGTGTCCAAGATTCATTTCATAATGAAATTTTTATAATGAAGGTTTTAGTTTAAACTTCTTTCGTTGACACATTGGTCTATTTACACTTTCCTACATTACCCACAATGCCGTCTGACTACTTCCTGATAGTGGCGCCATTAAGGATTTAGCCCTCTCTTTATCTCTACCTAAAGACAGTAATGCAGCGGAGCTTTAGTCCTTTAGATCAGCTTCCACTTCAACTTCCATACTAATACTATCATCTCGCAGATTGCTAACTAGCCAATCTCAGAGTTATCTAGCTGCACTGCATTCTGGGACTTTGAGTCCAGCATTTGCACCAATGTCTCGGCTACTTCTGTGCTGGATTGCTGAAAAATGGCAAAAGAATCTTTTGCTCTTTTCACTTTCAGGAGCTAAAAGTGAAATCTGATCATCTTTACTCATGTTTAAGATCGTAGAAATGAACAATGCCTCCTGTGACATCCGAGCGACACACACTATGCTAACTTCTCACAGAAATAACGAAAATACCGCACCAAGTAACACATTAGCACCAGAATCTCTAAACACATCACAGATATAAATTCAATTCAATTCAATGAATTCATAAATTCAATTCAATACAAATATATTTAACGTGTTTCAGGGCTCAGTTCTGAGCTTTGAATCCAGATGTGTCCAATTTCAGTATTAATTTATTATTACAAGTGCTCAACCGTTATTATGTATAAATCCGTGAGTGTTAGAAATCTTGTTGCTAAAGTGGTTCCAGATCTTGATTTGATCCTGATGAGATTTTTATCTCGTCTCGTGTGCAGGCATCTGGACTTCAATCTGGAGAAAACGCTTTTCTTCTTCATCGCAGGCCGGTACGAGTTTTCCAACAAGGGAGCCGATATCTTCCTGGAAGCGTTGTCCAGACTAAACTACCTGCTTCGGGTAATTTTTATTCTTTCCCAGCACTTACACTGTGTGTATGATAGACAGCCTTAGATCATAGTAGTCTCAGCCTTTTCTCAACAATTTGCAGAATTTCTAATTTCGGATTAATGTCCACTGTGTGTCTGTCAGGTGCATCAGAGTGACGTGACCGTGGTGGTTTTCTTCATCATGCCGGCTAAGACTAACAACTTCAATGTGGAAAGTCTGAAAGGGCAAGCCGTGCGCAAGCAGCTGTGGTGCGTCATCACATGTGGAGTTAATGATCTGTACAACGAGGTGTCCGAAAATCTGAAAGGACACGTTCCTCATGCCTGCTTTTCTAGGCTCAGATTGTAACTAATCCCGGATTAGTGTGTTGAGGGAATTTGTGGTCTTCTATCACTCACAAATAGACATACTGCTTTAACAGGAAGACATGAGACATGCCGTTTATCACGTAAACGAATAGACTCGTATATCATCCTGTAGCATGTAAGGAATAAACCTCTCTGTGTCTTGCTGTTAAAGAAAAATAATCAACGACAGGGTGAGGTGATGAAGCGGAGATACTGTTGAACCACACTGAAGCTGATTATTTTCTAAAACAGCATGTCCTGAAGTGTTTTATTCCTCTTATACCACAGCAACCATTCAAATGTATTATTTATTAAAGATCGACATACTTTTTATCCATTTATATTTACATTTAATGTTGTGGATCGTCCACAAAACAAGTTAGTTCCTGTAATCGCTTACGTTATAGCAGCTATAAACAGCCTCAACCCATTTTTTTTTCTCTCTCTTGAAGTTAATAAGACAAAAATACGTAGCTTGTTGTCTTTTGGTACCGTGAAACCGCAAAGTGTAAACTCCTCTGTCCTGAGCAAATCATAAAACTTAAAGAAACTGAAACTGGAGACTTCCATCACTGGTAAATAAACATCTCCTTACCTTAAGAAAACTTCACCATATCTACGAGTACACACTTTTTTTTTTTTTTTAATAATCTACGTGGCATTTGCTCCGTACATGCGTCCCTGTGAATGAACTGTTACTATAGAAACAATACCATATTAGAGCGTGTGCATTAATATTAATATTAATACAAACCTGTGATTTGCTGCTGCGCTACTGTCAGAGCTGCTGTTATAGAAAATTAATCCATACCTTCCTTCAGCACTGTGGTATTTTTCTGATTTCTAACAATATGAAATGCTGCTTAAAACAGGAACTCCTTAACGCCTGCTGAAACCAAATGCGAGAGTCAGGAGTCTGGATCATTACAGTGACTCCTTCAGTTTTTAACTTGATCTATACGTTTTCTATTATTTTAATTCATATGTTTGTCATCACTCTTTGTCTTTCACCTATTTATGTAATTGTATATAATTTGATTTAATTGTAATTAAAGTAACAGTATAATTAAGTTCCAGTAAGCAGAAATGGGAAGATGATTGTGATAAAACTATCCTGAGGTGTCTCTAATGTCTCGTTTCCTACAGGGACACTGCGCAGTCGGTGAAGGAGAAGTTCGGCAAACGCTTGTATGAGGCCTTGTTAAGGTGAGCTGGTAGTGATGATGGAAGATACGAGTGACTCCATGATTGTGGTGCTGTTTGTGTTTCACTGATATTACATTCACAAATCTGTATGTAGAAAAAAATCAAAAAGACATTTTAAACACAGATCAAGTAGAAACAAATCACTTAAAGCTTCAATAACACCTATGAAAACATGTCTCATCCCAATTTAATGCCACTTTACTTGAAATAAAATAATTTAAATACTTATAAAATCATATTATTTTTGCACTAAAGTGTGAATCTCAGGCTTGAAACATCCATTTCCACGAGTTGTCCATTATAGGTGATGAAAAAATCTACATTTTAGTTCATCCACTCAACCCTGTTTCCTGAACACATTCACCCCCATGAAGTATTTGGAACATTCCATGATGATGTCATGTGTTGAACAGGAAGTTGCATCATCTAATTTTTCTGAAGATCATGAGAAGAAGAAAAATGAATTCTCTTACTAGGTCACTGTGGACGTACAACCCTGCTACCCAAATAATAGACTGAAAGTAAATTATTATTTAAAGAAGTAAATTTTTAGAACGTCTGTAAAGTCTTCGTACCTTTAGCATGGATGCTAGTTGTATTTGCTAATTCTATGCTAACCCTGATACTCATTTAAGAGTAACATGCAGCAGAGAAACCTTGAAAAATGAGATTGTTTGATTAAATAAATGGTTTCTTAGGTTCTAAGTTCAATTTAATAAAAGATAAATGTTTAAGAGTCACAAGAACTAAATCATGGATAAAAAAAAACAAAGCAAACAAAAACCCGCTGGTGACTTTCTGACCTCCTGGTGGTTTACAGTGCTGACGTTTCCGAGACGTGTTAACGCAGGGTGATGATGCGTTATTTGTTAAGATATTTACAGTGGCACGGTGTGATGTCACAGGGTCAGTCCCTCACATCCCGAGGCTACACGACGTCCCTGAAAACACTGATGTGTGTGTTAATCACAGAGCCACCGTGTTTTTCAGGGGCGAGATCCCAGACATGAGCAAGATCTTAGACAAAGACGACTTCACCATAATGAAGAGGGCCATTTACGCAACGCAGGTCAGACCCAACTCACGACACACTTCTTCAATAACTTTAATAACTTTAATGATTAACTCTCTGCAATTCTTTTCACAAATCATGCTCAGGTTTCATATTTATGCCAGATTATTTTTATGTATTAATGTTGTGTCACATATAGACCACCACCTTTAAATAAGAACTTACTTGCTAAAAATCAGGGGATAGAAAATACCGACTCGTAAAGCTAATCATGCATTTTATCCGTTTTTGTGCAGTTATTAGCAATACCATGTAGCATAAAAAGAAAGAGACAGTTAAAATAACACAATATGGACAAATAAGAAATTGTAGGGTCCATATACTGTATATATGTTATACATAAACAGTATGTGAATGAAGAACAGTGACACTTATCAGTGAATCTGTGAATCTTAGCTTAGAGAAAAGGATCAAAGGTCAAGTATACGCCAACAATCAATCGTGAATCAAATCTGACCGGAGTGTATCGTTATACTCCTGTAGATTATACAATCCAAGACAAAGAAGCTGAGAAAGTTCCTTTATTCAAACCACTCTAAACAAGTGTTGGCTCCAGTGCCAGAGCTTTGTAAGTGTCAGGGATAAAGCTGTAACTTCTTCTTGAATCTTGTATCTTGAGGAAAGAGGAGTTTGTGCTGCATTTTTTCAAATCTTATTAACTTCAACAGAGAGAGACAGAGAGAGAGAGAGAGAGAGAGAGGGAAAGGGGGCTGGTGAGGGAACAACTGATTATAGCTGCTATAACGTAAGTGAAAACAGGAACTAACTGATTTCGTAGACATTAAATGTAACTATAAATGGATAAAAAGTACCAAATGGTGCGCTTTAATAAACAAGAACTGTAACTGACAAATTGCTGTGGTATAAGAGGAATAACTCTGCACCGTTGATTGTTTTTCTATAACAGCACCCCGTGGAGTGTTTTGTTCCTTACTTGGATTAGGGAAGCGCTAACTTTTGCACTTGATATTTTATATATCATTGTGAAACATGATCGTCAGTATCCAGAGATGCAGAGCGTGGAGTTTTTCTCTCTCTCTCTTTTCATTCATTGATGTCGTGGTGTTTTTCTGAATGAGCTGAGGTCAGCTCCGGGGCACGGTGATGGATGATCCGTGTCACCTTTCAGAACGTGACGGAATTCCCTGCACCGTCCTCACACAGCTTCCTGCCGCTAGCCTGTGATTCATTTAAACCCCGTTCCCTCGCCAATCCGAGTCAATAGATCGCCTTTGCTTTATATTACTTCTACTTAATAGCAAGACTGCGCATAAAGGGCTCATAAACCACCTCTCAGGTCAGATTTATTTTTACATCAATATTTCAGGGTGTTAAAGACGGAGGTTTATTGCCGGCGCTTGCGTAGGTGGAGGTAATAAATGGACATCACCGGGCCGGCAGTCACATTTCTCCTGCTCTGTCAAAGTGTCAATAATTCACCCAAAAATGCTAACGTTGCTCATTGAAGGCAATTTAAAGAACAGAGAAGAAGTTTTGCAGCCGTAACAGCGGCTCGTGTTTACACGTATCAGTCTAATCTAATTTCATAGTGTTCTACGTCTCGTGTCTCTCATCTCATTCATGGATCAGCGCTCTTATCGATTTCCTCTCATGTTCTTCATTCACACACTTGCAGAGACACACTCTCCCTCCAGTGACCACTCACAACATGCTGGACGACTCGACGGACCCGATCCTGGGCAACATCCGCCGCATCGGCCTCTTCAACAGCCGCAACGACAGAGTCAAGGTCCACAGCACCTTTTAATCACCGCGTCTTTATTGTACAATTAAAAAAAACCATCCTGTTCTGCTTTAATGTGCAGCAAAGCAATTCTAAATACAAAATGAAGTCAGTGAATCTCCCATCGATTGAGTAATTAAGTGTGTAGCTTTACAATGTTCGTAATAATGACTTGTATTGATTTCCTTGTGCATCAGATTGTTTTCCACCCCGAGTTCCTGTCCTCCACCAGCCCACTGCTGCCCATGGACTACGAGGAGTTCGTCCGTGGCTGCCATCTGGGAGTGTTTCCCTCTTATTATGAGCCCTGGGGATACACACCAGGTTACACACTCTCATTTCTCAAACACACACACACACACACAGTAGTTCAGATAGTTCAAACACTTCCTTAGATTTTACATAACTGCTACAATACACTGCCTCTTTACATCCCTACATGCTTAAAAATAAAGCTTGCACTATAGGAGAACAAATATTTGGATCTTTAAAGAATATTTTGTTGGATAATAATCATTTTTGACAATTATTCAGATAAATCTGTAAGTAAATAAGCCTTGGAATAAACAAACTGATACTGATAATAGTCATGTAACTCAGTCACATTATCTGTATCTGTATCTGTATTTGGTTTTAAACCTTAAGTGGGCGTGGCCTAAACCAGAAGTTTTTTTTTTTTCAAATTAAATATGAACCCTATGACTATGACCCTAGAACCACTGAAAAAACAACAACAGCAGCAACAACAACAACAACTCAGGTGTAAAAATATCATATCTGCCACCGGGGGTGTTACTAACTACTGATGTAGTAGGGTGTCCAAACTTTTGCACATTTACTATTTTAAGTTCTTCTATTTTTTTAAAGTTCATCAAATATGAAGTAACTGAAGCATAAAGCATTGACATTTAGAGAAGAAAGTTTTTTTTTTTTAAATAGTTTGCTGTAGAGGTTGAGTTTACTTCTTTTTTATTTCAAACATCAATGAAATATGGCCAAAATTTGGCCAGGGGTGTCAAAACTTTTGCACACCACTGTATAATAATGCAAGACTAGTCATAATACACACCATATTGCTCACACACTACATAATGGCCAAAGTTAAGCAGTGTTTTATAAGATAACAGAGTGGACCATGGCAGAGTGGACATTCTGAGCAAGAGCCGATAAAGAATTCAGTTATTTTTACTGATGCTTTTAAAATGCTTATTGTTCTTATTCTTGTTTTTTTCCTAATGTAACATGGTGGACCTGCTAACGTTGGCCATATCAGACTAACAAGATGAATGGAAAAAAGAGCTGTCACTTACAGGATGTGATGTCATTGCACAAACCAGATTTTTATTTATAGAGACAGAAGTTAGTCCTGGATCAGTGCAAACGTTTAACACACCGTAAATATATTTTAATATAAACTTTATCTTTAATATATTCCGCATTACGACATCAGTAGAAAAGGGCAATGTGTATATTTCTTAACACACCTAATGTTACAGAGCAACGTTACGCTCTTTATACATGAAGTTAAAGAAAGTAATATTAAGTAACAGACCACTTTGTAGTTTTGTAGAACATAATATAGTTATTGGTCAGTTAGGATGGTTACACCGAGTATTAATTTTTTTTTATATATATATATATATTTATTTACTGCCATTTATAATCATTTTTTGATATTCAGAAGCAATTAGTTTAATTACTTTTAAAAGTATCTTCGCTTAAATAAATAAATCTACATATAATAATAATAATAATAATAATAATAATAATTGTTATAAATAAATCATTTATAATTTATCATTTATAAAAAAAATCATTTATAATTATTAATAATTATTAGAAATGGAATAAAATAAAAATATTTATTTATTTATTTGGTTAGTTAGTTAGTTAGTTAGTTAGCCTACCAATTTAGTTGGTTAAAAGAGAAAAAAGTGAAATTCAAAAGTGAAAAAATATTCGCTTATAGGTTGTTTTTTTTTTAATGCCTAAGACTTTCACACAATAATTTTAATAAAATATGTGTAAATGATTCGATTATGTTGGACTGAGCTTGGCCAGTATGATTTCTTGATGATGAAAGAATATTTGTGTCTAATAATTATATGTATAATAATAATAATTATATCTGTGTCAGGCGAGTGCACAGTGATGGGCATCCCGAGTGTGACGACTAACCTCTCTGGCTTCGGCTGCTTCATGGAGGAGCACATATCAGACCCCACTGCCTACGGTCAGCCACTTAACCTTACATTACAAACTGATTTTACTGGACATTATGTAAGGAATAAAACACTTCATGTTGTGCTATTAAAGGAAAATAATCAACGATGGTGTGGGGATGAAGCGGAGTCACTGTTACCATCCCAAAGTTGATTACTTTCCTATAACAGCATGACCTAAACATGTGTTATTCCTTTTATATCACAGCAATTTGCCAGTTTTTTATTTCTTTTTATCCATTTATATGTAGTTACCATGAAACAAGTTATACTGTACACTGTTATCACTTACGTTATAGCAGCTGTGAACAGCCATTTCCTCACCAGCTTCTTTTTCCTCTCTCTTTAAGTTAATAAAATTATTTTTTTAAACACAGCTTGCCATGTTACAGAGAAACAGTAATCTCCTCTGTCCTGAAGATGTCAGAAAAGTTAAAGTTGCAGCTTTACAGCTTTGGAGTAAAGTGCAGTGTCTCCTCTCCACGCAGGGATTTATATCGTGGACCGGCGTTTCCGCTCAGCAGATGAGTCGTGTAATCAGCTCACTCAGTTCATGTTCACGTTCTGCCAGCAGTCACGACGGCAGCGTATCATCCAGCGCAACCGCACCGAGCGCCTGTCAGACCTGCTGGACTGGAGATACCTCGGCCGGGTGAGGAGACATGGCGGCCATGTTCCTGTTTCATGTAGTCGAATTAAAAAAAGAATATAAATAAGTTAAAATAAAGAAACAAAACACAAACAAATAATAATAATAATAACAATAAGAAGAAGAAGAAGAAGAAGTGTACACAAATTAAAATAATTATTGGAATTTTTATACTAAAATGTATACTATTATACTACTACTAATAATAATAATTATTATTATTATTTATGAATTACTGACTAAGAATTATTAAATTATAATTATAAATAAATAGCATTAATAACCAGTACTAGCCCATAATATTTATTTATTTATTTATTTATTTCATTAGTTTTATTTAGTGTATAAATTTAGTTGTAGCCATTTTCTCCCCACTAACTGCATTTCAAATTAAAGGTGGTGATGAATTTATTTAAACTGCAGAAATTCACGATTCACAGAAAAATCCCGATTTCATGATGTTATCTGTGTTTTGTATTGAGATTATTTCAGGGTCATGGATCTGAAGTTTCTACTACATTAATCTCCTGAGCTGGAAATGATTTTATTTATTTATTTTTTTTAACAGTAAAAGCTCTTTGCGTCTCTCTGTGTTTCAGTTCTACATGCACGCCAGACACCTGGCCCTCAGCAGAGCTTTTCCTGAACAATATAAAATCGACACACTCACACTTCCACCGGTGAGCTGCACATCCACATCCCACACACATCTGTGTTCAATCTCATCTCTGTTTACATCAGAATATCACATTTATTCATTTCTAATATCAGAGTGACATCAGATTCCTCTTCGAAAGTATTTTCTACCTCAATCCTGACTCAGTTATCGACTGTTTCTAATCTAACGCTCCTGTAGATGAGGTTAGTGTGTGCTGGTTCAGGTAACGATGTCCTGGTTGTCTAGCTCAAAGGAGAACCTGAACAAGTCCTCAGACTTCTCTTCTCTCTTTTACACTTCCACAATCACTCTTCATGTCATGCCTGCACTGAATCTGCAGAATGAACACTGTCAGATTTACTCAGATGTAGTCTTGAAAAGAAACCAAAAACTTGTTAATACACCAATCCTCGGAACAAGGGTTCCTCAGCAGATCTTTAAATAGGATTTTTTTTTACTGCTTTCTGATGTGGTTCTACCTGGAACCCTTTCTGATTGGAAAACACTTTATTGAAGCGTTATATACAGAACCTTAAAGACAGAGAAACCCAAGAACCATTAGATTGTAGAAGATTGTAGGACCTCTGTAGGAAGCTGAGAACTCTTGACTATCCAAAGAACCCATGAGGAACCGCTTTTCGAAGCGTGTACACAATATAATACGACTACAAAGAATGCTTCATGGGCTTCAGAGCTTCCTGAAATGAAGGTGACAGAAAACTTTTGTTGCTTTTTGATGCTATAGAAGAACCTTTTTTTTTTTTCTAAAGAACCTGATAATTGATGATGTATCTGTTTTTGTTGGTGTCAGAGAGAACTGAAGAACGTCACTACAGATGTTATCCTCTCTGTGGAAGGATTTTATGTGATGGGAAATAATTACGCAAAAATGGTTAAAGGATCATGGACCACTAAGAACCAAAGATGTCTCTCCAATGTCGTCTCTCTAAAGAACCTTTTCTGTCACTTTTTCTTTTTTTTTTTAATGAGGTGATGTAGGAAGCTGAGATCTTTTAACTATTCAGAGAGCCACTGAATGTTTCTATTTTTCAGAAAGCCAATGAACATTTCTTTTTTTCCCCTGAGAATGTGTAGTCCAATAAAACTTTTTTCTTTTCGGTCAAATATAGTGTGTATGCTTACAGAAATGGCTTTCCCAAGGGTTCTAATCTTCCTAAAGAGGTTCTACACTTAACAAAATTTACATCTAGTATTTTTGGCTTGTCTACGTGGAGCACTTTCTGATTGGGTTCTACATGGGGCATTTAAGAGTTTCTCAAAAGAGGCAGAAAACAAAACAAAACAAAATCTTTCAGGTTCTAGATTGAATGTTTTTAGTGTTTAGAGAATATAGTTCCCTGAGAATATCTTTCACATTATAGACACTAGTTAAAAAAAAAAAAAAAAGGAATAATAACTGGAATAAATCCTTAAACCAACTGAAACAGTGATCATGATGGTTGAGTTCTTTGCGTTTTAAACGGCTTGTACTTGGAACCGTCTCTGAAAGGGAAAGCCTGTGTTGTTGAGCTCTACAGAGATCCTGTATACGTTTCCCTAAAATGGGAATAACACTAAATACCCTCTTAACCTTTGTGTTTCTAAAAGCATACGTTTACATAAATGAGTTATCAGCTGTTAAGCTCTACATTCACTCTTTTGTTTCTAATTCACTTTATTTATAGCTGAAGGCACTGCAGTGAAGGAATATTTAAAGGTGTAATAGTCGATTGTTAAAGGTGCAATAGTCGACTTGTGCAAATATGTAGAACGAGATGAAAAAATAATGTTTTAGGTCATGGAATTAGCAAAAGTGTATTAAGTGGCAGAGAAAATCTGTTTGGAAAACTGACTTCCGGTCCGGAATGCTTGTTTGTGATTGGATGCGCCTCCTGTCAGTCATTTATTTCGACACTCTACTATACAGGCCACTGTAGATCCTGGGGGTGGAGCTTTGTGAACATGAGGGGGAATGGGGGCGGGCTCAAGGAGTAAAAAAAAAAAAAAAATCATCCAAATGTCGAACCCACCTACTTAAGCATTAGAGAGCTAATCTTGTAAAAAATAAATGAATAAATAAATAAACAACAACAACAACAAAAAACCTACTAATCTTGCCTAATGCACTTTTAAGTACTATTTTCTCATTCTTATTCTGAAAGGAAACCAGGAACTTTAAATCTGTATTTGGTAAGTTGTGTAACATTTGGCTATTTATTTGTAACATTTGGAACTTATCAGTGGTCTGAGTTGGAAATTTAAAAAAACAGCAGTCATTTTATCTGTGATGTACATGAGAAATTGTGAGGGTATCATGTGATGATGGTGTATTTTGGTGTCAGAATCACTGAAAGTGTGTGAATATCTTTCCAGACTCAAGGATTCCGTTACCCCCGGCCCTCCTCGGTCCCGCCCTCTCCCTCGGCCTCCCTCCACTCCACCCCGCATCACAGTGACGCCGAGGACGAGGACGAAGACACGGACGAGCCCTACGATGAAGACGAGGAGGCCGAGAGGGACAGAGCGAACATCAAGTCGCCCTTCACTCCAAACGCCGTACCAAAGGGTAAGAAGAAGCAACCGGGAGAGTACGGGAATTAGAGATGCCACGCCCCCCCCCCCCACCGCAAACTATATAATACCCCGCCCATTTTCACACATTGCCCCTCCCACTTATTCATCTTAACTTCACTGAGAGACATTTTGGTTCATTAGAAGTATGAAGCAATATGATGTCATGAAGTCGCATTTGATTATAGACTGAATGAAAAAAAAAAACAGAATAAGTTGAGTGCAAAAGTTTGTGCCCCCATGTGTTACAGGTGTTAACGGAGGCTGTACCTCTATTTTACAATTTATCTATAAAAAAAAAAAATGTGTGTATCCATGCAGTAACAAGACTACAATCCAAAACATGCAAAATCACTTACATGAACTTTGACTTTTCATAAAACTTTTCACGATCAGTCTTTTTATCCGCTTTGAGGCAGTGTCGTTTAAATAAACAGTGAAAGTTTGTCATATTTTCAGCAGCAAAAAAATAAACGAAACTTGCCTTAAACATGATGGAGCATTACAGATGCTGTGGATGCAAATCCAGTTTTATTAAACACCACAAACACACAGGAAGTTCAAAATCTGTGTATTGTACATGAAATACTCATTAAATATGAGTTTACATTAAACAAGACTAAATACAGGAAGAACAGAAATAAATAAAACTGTACAGTTCAGTTACATTACACAGGATGTTTCTCAGAAGTAGTCTCTTTTCCAAACTGGTGCGTCTTGCAAAAATAATCCATTATCCATTCCTGAAATGGAAAAAAAGTGTTGGGTTTATCATCACATGCCTTCATTTCATCACAAGCTTATTATATTAAAGAAAATAACAGAGACAACCACCTTCGTCTTTGGCTTGCTGGAGGAAGTTGAGGAGCACCGTAGCCGCCTTGGAGACACTCAGATTCTCCGTGTTTTCATTCTGTGTTTCTGAGAAGAGAAAAAAAAAACAATAAATATAAAGCTAGGATTTATAATATGATTAGAAAACGTGTCAAGGATCAGAATTACGACTGGTACCTAAGTGAAGCGTGTCGAAGACGTCGCCCTCGTTTCTGTCCACCGACACAAAGCGCCGTCCTTCTGCAAGGAACAAGACGTTCACCAAGACGTTAAAGAGCCGTGAGCGTAACTCTGCTGATGAATCTGAGGAAACGGATCAGAAGTTGTACATACGTGTGCCTTTGAGGTACAGCATGGCCTGAGGAGTCCAGTTACGCCGCTGGAATCGGCCCTGAAGTCAAATACAGATCAAAATCATTTTACAGAAAATATAATATTCATTTCAATGCAAGCGATTTGAAATGATAACAGTAAGATTCGTGTGTGTGTGTGTGTGTGTATGTGTGTGTGTGTGTGTTACCTTCGGAGCGCTGCACGCCTGAGAGACGAGCGAAGACAGCAAGAGGAACCCCAGTGCATAAGCTGCAAACATCTTCACACTCTGACACACACACACACACACACACACACACAGAAGGTCTGGTTAGTTTTTTATGAATTACTTTATTATGAATCACTCTCATGACTACATTTATTTCCCATAAATGAATGTAATTACTAAAAATATATATTTATAATTTACAGTTAATAACTAAACAATAAGCTAAGACTTTAAAGGGTTAAACAAAAAGACAGTGTCTCAATTTTTTATTTTTATGAATGAACGCCTGCTGAAAAGGCTTTTCCAGTGAAAAGAAGTAAACGCTCAGCATGAAGAAAAAATGTACAAACTGGAGGAATGTCCCCGGCTAGTGGATTAGTACACGTCAGATTATTACACGTTTCACTCCATTAAAAGGTGTGAAGGTTAAAATAAATACATAAAATCAAATAAAAAATATATATATAAACATAAAAACATCAGGATTCCGTCTGTAATCATGTGCAGGATAAAAGCTAAGATTCAACAATAAATCACATGAAATAATAATAACTAGATAATTAGAGCAATTAAAAGCTGTGACATTTAAAAAAAAAACAAAGAAACAAACCTCTAATTTCCTCCTAATTATATACAAATAAATAAACAACTAAACAGAGAAACAACCAAATAAATAAATAAATAAATAAATAAATAAATGGAGGATTCCCTCTGTGTTCACCTACAAGGTAAAGTTCAAATTCAATAATAAATGACAGAAATATTAATTAATAAATAGGATTATTTATAATAATAATAATAAAAAATGATAAAAGGATTCTGTCTGTAATCATGAGCAAAGATAAATATAAGATAAAAAAATAAATCACATAAAATAGAAATTAACAAATATGACTATTTACTAAATAGGGCTAATACTAATAATTAGATATTTATTATTATTATTATTATTATTATTATTATTTAGACCAAACAAGCAAACCAAATAAATAAATAAATAAATAAATAATCATGTGCAAGATAAAGATAAGATTAAAAATATATATAATTATTAATTACTAGGAGGATTTACTAAATACTACTACTACTACTAATAATAATGACTTTATTAATACCTAATGCAGAATTTCAGTTTGCACAAAATAGTAAAAGTAGAGTTCCTCTGTCTCCTAATGTTCCACAAACTAATTAAAACAACACCCACCCACACCCACCCACACACACACACACACACACACACACAGGTGAGTCTCGTACCTTCATGTCTCTGCTGTGAGCTCCTCAGTGTGTGATCTGATCAGTGTGTTGAGTTTAACGGAGAGCTGAGAGACAGAGAGAGAGAGAGTGTGGATAAAGTCGCTCCTAAACAATCACTCCTATTTATAATAAGAGCGTGGAGGGTGGAGGAATTCTCACACACACACACACACACACACACCGTTATGGTTAATGAGCAGCGTCTATGGCGATAGGTCAAGAAACATTGATTAACATGTGGGAAGGGCTTTTACACCTTTAGCAATGAATGAATGAATAAACAAACAAACAAACAAACAAACAAACAAACAAACAAATAAATAAATAAATAATCAGCACCATCCCTGCAGTACAGTTTACAGTTAAATGATAAAAACATTGTTATGAGATGTTTGTGAAAATCTAATCTTTTCTGATACCCAGTCCTCAGAGATGACGTAATAAACTATTTATTATTATTTCATATAAATATCACAATTCTGAATAAATATGAATAATTAAGTAACATTTAAGTATTTCTTAAATATTGTAATATATTTTATTAATGTTATATAATATTTATTTATTGCTTATTAAATAACTTTTCTGATATCCGGTTCTCAGCGACAATACACTGTTTATAAAATATATATAAATGTAATATTTTGAAATATTATTTGTTACATTAATTAATTAATAATGTAGAATCATTAATTATACATTATAATAATGTATTATAATGTATAATAAATACTTAATGTATTATCATATATTAATAAATTAATTATTAATTAGCTTTTCCGATACTCAGAACGATGTAATAAGATATTTATAAATATTATATAAATATAATATTTAGAAATAATATCAGTAACACTTTGTATGAAGGTTATAAGATGATTATAAGTGGTCATATGGTCAAAGGTTATAATGAACTATGAACATAAACATGTTATAAAGCATTTTAAGGTATTACACACATTGTTATGAAATGTATTTAACACAGTATTTATTACGCATTATGAATTGTTAACATAATTGCTCATGATATAACATCGTTACCATGGAAACCAAGCACTTGGTATTGATATAATGTGTTATAAACACTGCTTACAGTGCATTCGGTTAACAATTTATACATGCATTATAAACAGTGCTATAAACTGTAATGCCTTTTTTTAAATATATCTTTTTTTTTAAAAGATTAATAACGTGATATATGAATAATGCCTTGAATTTATTCAGAGGTCATTATACAACATTATTTATTATAATAAAATAAAAATTATGATATATATATATTTATAAATAGCTTATTATATAGCTTTTCTGGCGCTCAGCACACAGTGATGATGTAATATGAAATATTTAGAAATATACATACAATATACAATATTTCAAAATAATATAGAAATTTTATATATTTTATATTTAAAAATTACAGATTGGTAAATAGCTTTTCTGATACTGATCACTCGGTGATGATTTAGAAGTATTACGAGTTAGAAATATCATTTATTATATTGTATAAATAATATTTTTGATATATTTATCTTGAGAGATAGATTAGATATTAGAAGGTATTTCTATTACGAAGCGGTGCCTCTTACAAAGCACGTCTGTAGACGTCTGACACGTCTGTAGAAATATGAATGTGTTTACAGTGAGATCGGTGAAGCGTCTCTCTCTGTCTCACACACACACACACACACACACACACGGTCTGGTTAGTTTTTTTATGAATGGCCGTCTGATGAAAGGGCTTCCCCACTCTCCCGGGATTGATGACGGTCTCCTCTGGACACTGTATTGACCGTCTCTCTGACCCGAGGTTATTAACGACGCTACACCATTTCCTCTTGCCTTTTTTAGCCAACATCAATCATATTAATAACTGCCGTGGCTCCCTTTATCAATTTCCCTTTCACCTGTAGATTTTATTTCAAACCTAGAATTATGGACTGAGTGGTTGTGTTAGAAGTGGAAAAAAGAACAACGTACCTCCATTTTACAGTTTAACTCTAAAAGTACTGGTGGGTGTGTCCACTAACAAGACCATTATTTCTGTAATGTGTACTTTTTAATTTTTCTGCCTGAGGAATGATTTTTTTGGAATGAATTGAACATTTTGGCCTCGGCACCAAGCTTGTGCAGCATTAGGGCCTTTCGCACCGCGGGAACCTTTTCATAGTACCTGAACTAATTGTGGAACTACCCACTTTTTGGCGTTTTCGCACCTCCGGAACTGGGTGCGATTTTAGTACCGGACTGCCTTTTTCGAGAACCAAATTAGCTCCTACTCCGGAGCAGGGTCTAACCAGCACAACTGGTACTATCCGTGACGTAAGTAGACG
>CM040471.1:4780785-4795666 GCA_022758105.1 Pangasianodon gigas | reverse complement strand
CCAAATACTTATTTTACCGAGGAATTTACCAATTAATTCATTAAAAATCCTACAATGTGATTTCCTGGATTCTTTCCCCCCATTCTGTCTCTCATAGTTGAAGTGTACCTATGATGAAAATTACAGGCCTCTCTCATCTTTTTAAGTGGGAGAACTTGCACAATTGGTGGCTGACTAAATACTTTTTTGCCCCACTGTAGTTACATTTAACGTTCGTGAAACGAGTTACGTTACAGCAGCTATAAACAGTGGGTCCCTCACCAGCCTCGCTTTTTTTCTCTCTTGAAGCTAATGAAGAAAAGAATCAGCTTCAGGGTGCTGTAACAGTAACTCCGCTTCATCACTGAGTCATCATTAGTTTCCTACAACAGCACGACACACAGAGTTGTTTTTTTTATTCCTTGGATAACGACTTGAGTGCTCTAACCTGGAGTGGTGATGGGGTTGTGGCTGTGGGTGGGCGAGGTAGGAAGGCCCAGATGACTGGCACTGACGGAGGGCACGCTGAGCTGGTCTATGCCCACCGGACTGAGGTTCATGTCGTTCATTCTGAGCAGAAATGAGAAGAAATCTCAAAACACGGATGCATTAAAAAAAAAAAAAAAAAAAAAAAGTCTATGACACATTAAAGGAAAACTCCAACAAGTTGCATATTAATCTTTAAGATAAGATACTTTTATTGTCACTGAACATGAACAGTGAGAGATCATTTAGAGTAATCCAGCAGATGCCGTCAGAGTAAAGGATAAGATAATAGATATACAATGTTGTTGTTCCTCTTTCAGCTGCTCCAGTTAGGGGTCGCCACAGCGGATCATTGGTATTTGATTTGGCACGGTTTTTATGCCGGATGCCCTTCCTGACGCAACCCTCCCCAATTTTATCCAGGCTTGGGACCGGCACTGAGAGCGCACTGTTGCACGCAGCCCCAGTGGCTGGTGTTGGAGCCCTGGTTGGGAATCGAACCCGGGGTCGCGGGGGTGAGAGTGCTGTCGCCTAACCACTAGTCCTCCAGGGACCCAAAAATATATAGAAATTATAGAAATAAATATAGAAATAAATAGAAATTCTTCAACAGCAGGCATTTATTTTGCAATGAAGTCCTTCATTGACATGTTGGCCTGTTGAAATTGCCTCCATTTTCCTACCCACAATGCCATTCTCGTTCGCCCTGGCTTCATCTCTACCTAAAGAGAGCAGAGCGATGCAGCGGCGCTTTAATGTTTTAGCCTCTCCAGCTCTCCGTGCTCAAACAGATCAGCTTCTAACACGTCAATGTTCACGCCATCACGCTCGCCATCTCATAGATCACTACATAACGATCTCGCCAAGTCTCTGCATTCTAGAGTGTGTAGCTACAATGCATTCTGGGACTTGGAGTCCAGAGTTTGCTCCAAGGTCTCCACTACTCCTACGCTGGATTTCTCATTCATATGATTGCTCCTTTTATTTATTTTTACAGCAAACTTTGATCATTATAAATGTGTTCGCAGTAACAACGTCCTCCTGTGACTTCAGCGCATCACACAACTGCTAATAAATACTAATTCAATTCAATATAAATAGTCAAGGTATAAGATCATTTAATATAAATATATTTAATGGGTTTCAGAGTGACGTATTGCTTAAATGTTATTCTTTACTTGTACAATATGAGCTCTGTAAAGGATCCATGGCCAAGATCATCACAAACAGTGGAAAAGTCAGTGGTGTGTCCATGTTTCTGAGACATGGGGTGGCCAAGGGGGGGCCAAAAGATCACTATGGGGTGGCAAAGCCTTATTTTAAGGTTGGCCAATGCTTTTGAGAACAATTTATAGTCCATCAACATGTGCAGCATCATGCAAACACACAAATCATGAACATCACTCAGCAATAACACACTGCATTAACATCTGAAACATTTTAAAACCTGTAAATGAAGTCAGTTTCAGCACAACAGCAATGCTTACCTGAAAGGCTGTTCTCACTTATGGCACTGCCAGGTCTAGCTACATCTTTGCAACTAAAAATAAAGGTTTTCTTCAGTTAATAAATTAAATTCAGCACCATATGACACTAAAATATCCAAACATGCATGTAGGATGAATGCACTGGATTTCCTTTAAGCACCTATACTGCTTGTGTTAAACTCAGCACTACACAATTCATTAAATTCATCTGCATATTAACGCATTTACACACCAAACACTTTTTAAATATAATTACAGTCAGATCTAACATTTAGATTTTGCTAATTAAAAAAAAAAATAATCAGAAGAAAACAATAACATGGCTAAAAGGTAAGCGAGACTCCAGGAGGGGCGAAAGAGTAACCGTCTTTCAAAATAAAAGACCTAAACGAAACATTGAACAAGTAATAATGAATTGAAAGAGAGAATGGCTTTTATTTTTTAAACCGGATATTTACACAGCCTACATACAGGAAGTCAACCGGAAGTGAAGCAGTACGCTAGCTAAAAAACCTGCTGTGTAATCTTGCCTCCACAGCCACTGAAGAGAAGCTTAATAAAAATAAATAAATAAATAAATAAAAATGCCGGATTATTTAGGAGCCGAGCAGCGCAAAATCAAAGAGGAGGATAAAGATGACGGGCCAATTCGAGGTATATTTTAAATTTTGTTTAAAAATGTAAAATATTAGCATTTTACGTAGCTAGCATTTACCGCTACATTGCTAACATACATATAAGCGCTTTGTAACCATAGTTACCATGATTTATTTCTTTTTTTCCTGGTATAAGAAGTAAAATATAATTCTAACTGTTTATATAGATATGAAAAATGACTAATATTTGATTGTTACCAGGTAACTAGGGTTAAATAGGACGTTAGCATACTCGGCTAATTCATCAAACCAAACGACTGCATTAGTTACTATTGGGTGCAAAAGTTTGTGCCCCCCGTGTGTTTCGGAATAGAAACGTGTACATTACTTTAGACCATATTTACAAAAGTATTCAATTTATGACCTGGTTCTTATTCAAAATATTGGAGCACTTGAGGTCTTCTTTGTTGTCAAGCTAAAAATTTACACCCCACTTTAAAAAAAAAAAAAAAGTTAATGAACCTGGTTGTGTCTCATTAAAGGGAAACTTCACCCTGAAACCCATTAAACATGTTTATATACAAATATTTCTGATGGGTTTAGTGATCCTGCTGCTGATCTTTTACTTGATGAGGTTTTCACGTTATTTTCGTGAGAAGTTACCGGCTTGTGTGTCTCAGTGACGTCACTTCAGTGTAGAATTCATTGACTCAAAGTCCCAGAATGCAATGCGGCTATACGACCCTGAGTTACGACCAAGACTCATTCGGCTCGTTATCGATCTACGTGAAAGTATTAGTGTGAAAGATGAAGGTTTGGAGGAGAGAGCAGGAAAGACTAAAGCGCCGCTGCATCAAGGTTTTTTTTTTTTGTTTGTTTTTTTTTCTTTCTTTTCTTTTTTTTTTGATATTGTGATACACTGTTACAATAAACTTTCTGAAGTTATCACATGTCAAATGAAAATATTTAAAAAATTATAATTAAAGGTATTCACATTTATTGGCATAATTACTGATTTTAAAATGTTGTACTTTATAATTTTTAAATTTATAAAATAGTTAAATTGTTTTTTTTTTTTTGAGATATTAAAGTATCAACTAGTTTATTTTTATACTGTGAAATTATCTCAGTTTTGTTTTCAATATCTTTATAATATTTTATTTTTAGCTAAAAAAAAAAAAAAAAAAAAGGGGCAGGTAGTAAAATGCCACTGCTGATGAGATTAAATTCTATTTTGAATCTTTTAAAACAAATTTTAAAGATATGAATCTTCAAAATTATATGTTAAAATAAAAATTACAGATTTTTTTTTCTTCTCCTTTTACTGTTAAATAATTTATTTTTGTAACCATTAAATAAAAGTAACCATTAAGGTTAAAAAAAAAATTATGGTAATTTTTATTTTTGAAATTTTTAACAACACGCAACACTCTTGTTTTTCTGACATTTTGTTGAAAAACTTATATCTTGTGTTTCCTAAAGACGTCTTTACGTATCAGGATAATGATGTTTTATTCAAATCGCTCTCGTACTAAACTGTGGATTAAAAGGGGGAAAAAAGAAACGGGCCCGGTTTCCTGATATCTTTTATTTCACGCGTCCCAGTTAATAGCCTCTTAATTTTAGCTGGAATGAATTCATTTTAATTTTAGATTCTTTAAGAAGCTGATTTATTTATTTATTTATTTTTTGTTTGTTTGTTTGTTTTTTCGTCTTTAGCTCTGGATGAAGGAGACATCGCTCTTCTAAAGACTTACGTGAGTACCCTATTTGATTAGAGACGTCACTGCGCCGTGTCATTGTTTTGAAATGATTTTTAAGCGTTTGTTGGCGTACAGGGCCAGAGCACGTATTCTCGTCAGATCAAGCAAGTAGAGGACGACATCCAGCAGCTCCTCAAGAAGATCAACGAGCTCACAGGTAGGTAGGCGTGTGAGACGAGACTGCAGACGGATCTCGTGTTAGTGGATGTGTTGTGTTGTAAAACGTCCGCTCGGATTGCGCAGGCATTAAGGAGTCGGATACGGGGTTGGCTCCTCCTGCGTTATGGGACCTGGCTGCTGATAAACAGACGCTGCAGAGCGAACAGCCGCTGCAGGTGGCCAGGTACGATCTACACATTTACTTTCATATTAATGTTAATGTTAATATTAATCTTAATATTTTACATTCCCTGAACGCTGTAATGATCTGAATGACTCGTTGGCAGATTGCTGCAGAGTTAAGCCCTGTTCGGATCGGATTAGTTTATCAGCTGGACGTCTGTAACACATTTATTAGACTTCTCTTCCAGACAGCAATCAAATCAAGTCAAATTTTCTTTATAAAGCACATTTAAAGACAAAAGTAGTTGCAAAGTCCAAAGTTCTGTACATAACCTCGTATAGCGTCACATTAAATAACACCGTAAGACAAAGAATAAAAATAGGTTTTAAGAGAAGATTTAAAGATGAAGCGGACTTCACGCAAAAGGGGAAACTGTTCCAGAGTTTGGGAGAAACCACAGAAAAGACTCCATCACCTTTCGTCTTAGTACGACAACGCGGGACAGAAGAAGAAGTTGTTGATTACAAGATCTTAGTGTTCTGGTAGGAGAGTAAAGGTGAAGAAGGTCAATAATATACTGTGGAGGAAGACCAGAAAGAGCTTTATATACATAAATAAAAATTCTGAACTTAACAGGAAGTGAGTGAAGAGATGCCAAAGCAGGAGAGATGTGATCCCTCTTTTTGGTCCCTGGTAAAAATCCGGCTGCTGCATTTCGCACAAGTGAGAATGAGGATTAGGCGGATTGATGAAAGGCAACATACAGAGAGTTACACCAGTCTAACCGTGCTGTAATAAGAGCTGAATCACGGTTTCCAGGTCTCCTGTAGAGAGAAGCTGCTTTAACTTCACTAAAATGCAATAAAATAAAATGACCAAAGCAGCAGTGAGTTTCTAGCGGGTCATGTTTTGCATGAACCGGGATGTTTACATACGAGCGGTCGAAGAGACGCCGGAGCGGAGGAGAGACGCCGGAGTGGAGGAGGAGTGGAGGAGAGACGCCGGAGCGGAGGAGAGACGCCGGAGCGGAGGAGAGACGCCGGAGCGGAGGAGAGACGCCGGAGTGGAGGAGGAGCGGAGGAGAGACGCCGGAGCGGAGGAGAGACGCCGGAGCGGAAGAGAGACGCCGGAGCGGAAGAGAGACGCCGGAGCGGAAGAGAGACGCTGGAGTGGAGGAGTGGTGAAGAGACGCCGGATCTTATTTCAGTTTGGGGCGAACCAAAGTTTCAGCAACGATTTGAAAATACAATGAAACAATCACAAAATATCAAGAAGCCTAAATTTTTCGTTTCACGGTTCGGGAAGTGTTTAATATCTGGGGAGGGGCACTGATACACACGCTGTGAGATGAAATACGGCAAATAGCAGCAGACAAACATCTTATTTTCCAACCTGAGGTGAGATTCTTGCATCTGGACAGGAATAAAACGATCAGACGAGCGCTGAGTGAATAAGATGAAGCGAATCAGAGTAGGCCTGTAATTTTCTCAGAGGAGGACGGAGAAAAACACCGACATGGCCGGCAGTAAAATCACAGAGTAGCACTTAAAATAGTCAAATAGGAAATGACCCCAGGACCTGGTGTAGGGTTAATCCCGTCCGGACACGGCTTCAGGGTGTGCTGTTATAGAAAACTAATCAGCACTGGAGTGGTGTGGTGAAGCTGAGTCACTGTTAGCACATCAGAGTTGATTATTTTCCTATAACAGCACATCAGAAGTGTTTTATTCCTCATCTAGTGACTTCCTCCTAACACACGTCATGAAGCTGTAATATTTCTGACTGTTCAGATGCACAAAGATAATCAACGCCGACTCGGAGGATCCGAAGTACATCATCAACGTGAAGCAGTTTGCCAAGTTCGTGGTGGATCTGAGCGATCAAGTCGCCCCGACCGACATCGAGGAAGGAATGAGAGTTGGGTACGTAGCGAAGAGGCGAAACAATGACAATACCGTCCTGAGACTGTTTGCTGTAAAACCGATGTTTTGTTTCTTCTCGTCTTCTAGCGTCGACAGAAACAAGTACCAGATCCACATTCCACTCCCTCCCAAAATCGACCCCACTGTGACCATGATGCAGGTGAGGAACCAATCCGGCACTGTGTGATAAGTCAGAGATAAAACTCTAGAAATCAGACAGTCACCGTATTCAAGATGGCGGCGTGTTCGTGGCATCCGGTTACAGCAGCTCGCGACGTTTTTTTTCTTATCTACATTAGTTATTTCTGCTTACTTACTAGCTATCTACTACGCATCCTTTTCTTTAATCTCTTCTTTTCTGTTTTTTGTAACTTCTGCTTAGTTTGATCACAGTTTTCTAAATTTAATTTTCACATTATATCCTATACTATATTTTAGAATTTTTTTTTTACTGAATATGTTCGTTTATTTTTGTTTATTCTGAATACTCTTGCTTGCACACTCTACTTTTTGGCTTGCTGCTGTAATCTGGGAATTTCCCTCTGGGATTAATACAGTTATCTATCTCTCTCTCTATCTATCTCTCTATCTATCTATAGAAAATCTCTGACTAACAGGAAGTTACACACACTAGCAGTGAGGTTACATCCCATCAGCGTGCTACGTTTTTATTCATCGAGACGATTCTCTATCTATATCTACAAACATAAATAAAAGTATTAATCAGTACAGTGTTAGTTATGAGGAAAGACGTTAAGTTTTATTACCAAAAGTCAATTCTTCTGTCCTGCTAAAAACAACAGAAAGAGAAAGAGTGATGGTGTTTGTAATTAGCTACGCTGTGTACGGAATAAAAAACATCCATGTCACGCTGTTCTAGGAAAATAATCATTGAGGTGATGAAGCTGAGTTACTGTTACCACCCTGACGTTGATTATTTTCCTGTAACAGCATGTCAGCAGGAGTGTTTTATTCCTCTTATACCACAGTGATTTTCCAACAGTGACAATTTTATTTTTTTAAAGAAGACTGTTATATATTTTATCCGTTTATAGTTGCATTTACTGTCCATGAAACGAGTTAGTTCCTGTTCTCGCTTACGTTATAGCAGCTGTAAACAGTTGTTCCCGCACCAACCTCTTTTTTTTTTCCTCTTTTGAAGTTAATAAGACAAAAAAGCAAACCATAAAAAGCGTTAAAAAGTCGTCTGTCCTGAAGATGGTGCAAAACTTAGTTACAGGTTTACCTCTGGAACTGGAGACTCCTTCCATAAATGTTAAATAAATGGGACTATGTCAACAGTGAGAATAGAACAACAACAGTAAATTCTCTAGCAGTCTAGTACAGCTCATGTGATAGCACAGAGAATAAAATAAACAGTGACCTGATGAGAATAAATCGGTGTTGGTGAACAGGTGGAGGAGAAGCCAGACGTGACCTACAGCGATGTCGGAGGCTGTAAAGAGCAGATCGAGAAGCTCCGGGAAGTGGTGGAGACCCCTCTGCTGCATGTACGGCATCCTTTGAACATAAAAATAAACGTGTGTCTTTCTGTTACTTCCCGGTCTGAACCTGTTTCTCTCTTCCCGTTTAGCCGGAGCGGTTCGTGAACCTGGGCATTGAGCCTCCGAAAGGCGTGCTGCTGTTCGGACCTCCGGGAACGGGGAAAACCCTGTGCGCTCGCGCCGTGGCCAATCGCACGGACGCCTGCTTCATCAGAGTCATCGGCTCTGAGCTGGTCCAGAAGTACGTGGGAGAGGTGAGGACGTCGCTGCTGTACACACCGAGAACGTCACACTGATAAATTCCATTAACGACACCACATCTGTATCGTTTTCTCTTTAGGGAGCTCGAATGGTTCGGGAGCTGTTCGAGATGGCCAGGACCAAGAAGGCTTGCCTCATCTTCTTCGATGAAATAGATGCTATTGGAGGTAACGATTCTTGTTCATCACTTTGCTTAACATCTACTGATTTTAATATGCAGACCCGACATCCTCATTCATATCAATCTGGAATGATTGACAGCTGTGTAGTTGTTTTGAACTCGCTGAGATTAAGTGACCCCCAGAAGCCCCGCCCCCTTCCCCCTTCCTCCTTCCTCATTTTATTAACATTAGTGATCTTTCAGCTGACGCGCTGATTAAAAGATGCTCTGATGCGGCGTCCTCGCTTTCTGTCACAGTGAACCGAGACCGTTTTGAGATCATAAACGTGAAATAAAATTTATCAGAGCGTGTTCGACTTAGCTAACGTATTAGTTTAATAGTCCACGTTGTTCACGAATATTAGTCTTTTTTTTCCCCCAAGATTAGGTCTCTAACGGTTTGGTGGGTTTTGCATTTGAATGATTTCCGCCCATGTTCACGAAGCTCCACCCACAGGATCTTCGATGGCCTGGAGAGTCGAGTGTCTATAAAATGATTGACAGGAGAAGCATCCAAACACAAACAATCTTCTGGACCAGAAGTCCGTTTTCCAAACGGGTTTTCTCAGCAAATTAATATGCTTTTGTTAAGGCCATGACTTCATTAAATCCATTGTTTTTTTTTTTTTTAAATCATGTTCTGCATATCATCCAGATTATTTGTACAAGTCAGGAATAAAAAAAATCAACTATTGTACCTTTAAATATATTTAATTAGGTATGTTACCAGACATTTTCAGACAAAATGGTTTAAAAAAAAAACTTTTTGGCTGGAAAAAACAGGGAAAAAGAGTTGAAACAGTCCTACAGCGAAGTGTTGAATCTAATGCTAAAAATAATTTTAATGGTAATAATAATTAGAAAGTGATTATTAAGACTTTGCTGGCCTGCACTGGAGCAGAGACACGTTCAAACAGCATGGTCAAGTGCACTGCATGTAATATTCTATATTGAAAATACACTGTGGTTTGTGTGTGTGTGTGTGTGTGTGTATTACTGTGATTAGTATCTCTAATCAAGGTATGACCTCAACTCTTCCTAGTAAGATTTAATTTTTTGGAATTCCCAAATAAAAAAAAAATATCGGTGGTCTGCATCGTCATGTCTGCAGTCTCTCCAGTGTGACTGTGTCAGATTAAAAAATGAATTTTGGGGAAGGCGTTGTGTCGGATGCACTGATGTAATGACCCTGTGCAGGAGCGCGTTTTGATGACGGAGCTGGAGGAGATAATGAGGTGCAGAGGACCATGCTGGAGCTCATCAACCAGCTGGACGGCTTCGACCCCAGAGGAAACATCAAGGTCCTGATGGCCACCAACCGACCCGACACTCTGGACCCGGCTCTCATGAGACCCGGTCGTCTGGACCGCAAGATCGAATTCAGCCTGCCTGACCTGGAGGTGAGGACATTCTCTCTCACACAGTGAGCGTTCAAACGATTGTCAGGAATCTGTCCAGATTATAAATTGTAAGTATAAATGCACAGATCGCATTTTTAAAAAATCTGTACAGTATTAATATTAGAGCTCTGAGTTTCGTCTCAGACTGACACTGATCCCATAGTGCTGTTGTCATAGTGACGCTTCCGTCGCTAAGTGACGTGAAACCTCACAGGCACGATGAAGGCATGCTTTAAGAAAATCTGCATTAATCTGTGGTTCAGTCCAGAGCATCAGACCAACATCCGTCCGATTCTGATACTCTGGTACATCTGTAGTTATTTTTTTTTAAACCGTTAAAATAATCTATATTGAATATGAATCTATATCATCATGTCTAAGAAACTCCTACAAATACCACAGACTCATTAAAATGAGAATCTGTGTATTATGCAGAAGTATCCAGGTGCCGTGTCATCCGCTAATCTCGCTCCTGATTGGCTCAAAGTGACATCACTACCTGAGCTCTGTGTCGCAAAGGGTTAATCTACGGAGCGAAACAGAGCTCTGAAGGCGATTATTGACCCCAGCGGCTCTCAGCACCTGCATCAGTTTTGTTAACATGGCAGTAAATTCACGTTCCTGTACTTCTGATTAAAGCATGAGCTCAGTTAGTGATGTCACTTTGGGCCAATCAGGAGCGAGATTAGCGGATGACACGGCACCTGGATACTTCTGCGTAATACACAGATTCTCATTTTAATGAATCTGTGGTATTTGTAGGAGTTTCTTAGACATGAAAATATTTCATATTCAATATAGATTATTTTAATGGTTTAAAAAAATAACTACAGAGTATCAGAATAGGACAGATATACTTTTCTTTTCGCATCATGACAGTCCTGGTGTGTGTGTGTGTGTGTGTGTGTGTTTTTTTTTTTTTTTTTTTTTTTCAGGGTCGCACTCACATCTTCAAGATTCACGCTCGCTCCATGAGTGTAGAGAGAGACATTCGGTTCGAGCTGCTGGCCCGCCTCTGTCCCAACAGCACAGGTACGGCTAGTTTAATGCATAATTCTTCTTTTTTTAATTAATTAATTTATGTTTTTTAAACTTTACACTAGGTCTGACACTTAAACCCCAGACTGAACCTGTGTTTGTGAAACTCGTTGTCTAGGCGCGGAGATCCGGAGCGTGTGCACGGAGGCGGGCATGTTCGCCATCAGAGCTCGCAGGAAAATCGCCACAGAGAAAGATTTCCTCGAAGCCGTGAACAAAGTCATCAAATCGTACGCCAAGTTCAGCGCGACCCCCCGATACATGACCTACAACTAAACCCCGCGTTCCCTTTCCCTTTCACGCTGTCCTTCTTTACAAGAGAAACAGTCAAGCTGTGTATTCATCATCGTTTGATTCTTTTCTTTTCTTAACTGTTATAATTAATAAATAAAAATGTACCACCAGTATTCCTGTGATCCTGACTGAACCTGGGCATAAGGGAAAAAAAAAAAAGATAAAAGCACAGAGAATCATTTTAGATTTTATACATATATTTCCTTTTATTATACAAAATACCTCTAAAAAGCACAAAATAGTGTTACATTATTATATAAACTACACACAACTACACAGCTTCAGGCTTAATTTCTCTGCAGGGGAAATGCTGACCATGTTTCATAACGAGCCTCTCTCTCTCACACTCACACACACACACACACACACACTTGAAACATTCACAATAATATATTAACATATTTGAATATTAATTCTTACAATTTCAAGACACTATCAGCCAAGTCTATGGGTAATCATAGACTCTTTCAGTCTTGATTTATTTATTTATTTTTTTGGTAGGTGAATAAAAAAAAACCAAAAAAAACATCAAAAACAGTAACATCAGCATTTGGTATATAAGATCCAGTCTCTTGACCCGTTCCCTGGATTATAGATCAAAACCAAATCCAGTGAAAAATACAAAAGTGACACACAGTGAAGCATCTTAAATACAAAATTTGATCTCTACCAGCATTTGGACTATAAACTAACACTGTAACAGCATCTGAGCTCACGTTTTTATCACAATGTCATATGTTAAAAACATCAATAACACATGTTAAGTCATTATTTGTACGGTTTTAAACACAACCGCAAACAACTACATGTCAGGAAGTAAAGAAGCACGTGCTGTAACCATAGCAACGCTCTTCAGTGTTCCTAGTGTCAGCTAGCTAACTAGCTTAGCTCTAGATTAGATTGTTATTCTCAGTAATGCAGATGAAATAAAGATTGTTCCAGCATGATGGAAATCTCCTCATGTTCACTCGCTGACACTTTGTACGCCATGTTTGTTTTTCTCGTTCGTCCCCCAACTTGTGACCTGATTGGTCAAGAGGTAAAGAAGCGCTTGACATCAGTCAAAAGTCTGAAAAGTGTGATGAATGAATGAATGAATGAATGATTGATTGATTTATTTGCTCGCTTACTTATTTGCTTAATTATTAAAATATCTATCATTAATTCCTTCCTTCATTCATTCATTGTCATTGTTATTATAATTTTAATTCATTCATTTAATATTAATTTAATTCTAATATCATTTTTAATTCGTGTTGTTTTTGTTTGGTTTGTTTTGGTCACATTTTAAATAATTTAATAATTTGTAATAATTTAAATAAAATGTCACCAAAAAACTAACAAACAAAAAAAACCCTAAATAAATATTAATATTGTAACTATTTAATTTTTTTTCCAGTTACATCTTAAATATTTTTTTAATTCATTAATTTAAAATCTCAGAAAATAGCAAAAAAAAAAAAAAAACAAACAAAAAAACAACATCAACATCCAGGTACGTGGTTGAGTGAGAAAGTGTGAAAACACCTTAAAACTTTACAGTGTGACATTTTGGGAAGAACAAAGAGTGTGTTCAGTAGAAAAAAACCCAACATACAACAGACTGCTAAAGAGGTATGAATCCGAGTCCACGTCTGTGTGCGTAACTTCAGTGCTGTGGTCATAAAGAACGTGTTTTACTCACATTATCTTCACGCAGTCACGTGATGAGTTTAAAGGCAGGAGGTGTTACAGGTAGAAGTGCATGACGTCTAGTTCCTTTCTTGCTTCTAAATGCTTTTATACTCAAAACTCACTTCCACACTTCAAACACTCATCATTCCAGCCCTTCAGGACAGCACTTCCTGTTTCCTGGGCGCTCACTGGCTGGCAGGGCAGGAGGAGAGCGCCCTCGTGTGTTGGCAGTGCAGTACAGCATCATGAATGGTAGGAAAGACCATGTCCAGGGTCACAGGACCGCTGAAAAACTGCAGAGTCCTGAGATCAGAGAGTAGAGTTCCTGTCCAGCATCACACACACACACACACACACACACACACACACACACACACACAATCAATACCCAGCATTTTTTAAATCATAGCATATTTTATATTTACATTATATCTGCACTTACGGTTACATCCAGCAAGCATGATTTTCACATTTATGGCTGCGAACTCCTTAACAACCTGCAATAAAATCACACATTTACTCACCACACACAGAGAGACTTTAGTTTACGGAAGGAATAAAACACTCTGCGTTATGCTGTTACAGGAAAATAATCAACAACAGAGTGGCGTGATGAAGCAGAGTAACTGTTACCATGACAACGTGATTATTTTCCCATAACAGCACGTTTGAAGTGTTTATTCCGCTTGTACAACAGCAATTTGCCAACGATTATACAGGTTTATTCCTTAAAGAATGATGCATCATACTTTCTCCATTCAGCGGTAACATTTAAAAAGATAGTTCCTGTTCTCGCTTACGTTATAGCAGCTATAAACAGTCCTTCCCTCACCAGCCTCTCTCTTTTTTTTCCTCTCTCGAAGTTAATAAGACAAAAAATCTCCTCTGTCCTGAAGATGTCGGAAAACTTAAAGTTACAGCTTTACCACTAACACTGGAGACTCCTTCCATAAATGTTACATAAACATCTCCTTAGACAAAACTTCACCCAGTTTTCCCTGTGAATGAGCTGTTACTATAGAAACGATAACGTATTAATATAAACAAGTGCATTAATATAAAACCTGTGATTTGAGGCTGCACTACTGTCAGAGCTGCTGTTACAGAAAATTAATCAACACTTTCTTCTGACCAATCAGAGTCCAGAATTCAACAGCGCTGTGGTATAAATAATAATTATTGGGTGGCTATGCCAAATTTAAATAAATAAAAAAGTGTTAGCTTACAGATTTAATAGCTTTGGCTCCTACAGAGTCCATGAAGTTGACAGAGCTTAAGTCCAGGATGATAGTGTGGACGGGACAGAGCGGCTGGAGGAAGCGATCCTCCTCAGAGTCAGACTCGGCCTCGGCGATTTGTCCGTTAACGTGCGATTCCACTTGTGTCTGGGCTTCGTCCACCACTTCATGACTCACACTTAACTCCATATCCTAACAGCAAAAACACAACACACTCTAACAAGACCAATTTTATTAAAAAATGATTGATAAATTAACGCACAGTTTTTGAATAATTATTTTAAAAATACATATTTAAAGACCTTGCTTATAAGAACTACACAGACATTTATAAACGCTTATTCCAGTAGACTCAGTATAGAGTAGAACAGAACAGAGTATATTAGAGTAGAGTACAGTAGAGTAGAATAGAGTAGAATAGAGTAGAGTAGAATAGAGTACAACAGAGTAAAGTAGAATAGAGTAGAATAGAGTACAGTAGTGTAAAATAGAGTAGAGTACAGCAGAGTAGAACAGAGTACATTATAGTACAGTAGAGTAAAATAGAGTAGAATAGAAGAGAGTAGAATAGAGTACAGTAGAGTAGAACAGAACAGAGTATATTAGAGTAGAATGGAGTAGAGTACAGTAGAATAGAGTAGAGTAGAATAAAGTAGAATAGAGTGGAGTAGATTAGAGTAGAATAGAGTACAGTAGAATACAGCAGAGTAGAATAGAATAGAGTACAGTACAGTAGAATATAGTACAGTATAGTAGAGTAGATTAGAGTAGAGTAGAATAGAGTAGATTAGAGTA
>CM040471.1:4757195-4772798 GCA_022758105.1 Pangasianodon gigas | reverse complement strand
CATGAACTGAAAAACATCAGGGCTGTGTAAACTGAGAACAAAAGCACAGTTTATAATTCACTAAACTCTTTATGTTTAAATATTTCAATCTAATTTTACCTATAAAGTATAAACTATTTAAATATAAATACAATATTTGGATAGAAATAACATTTATTTTAATTAAGTTGAAGCCATTTTTTCATTTTATATTATATACAATTATATTAAAAAAAAGAAAGATAAAAAGAAAACTAAATTATAATGATAATGTAGTTATAATTACTCCACAACCCAGTGAACTTAAAACTCTTGTGCAGAACCATAATTCCACAGCATAAATTATCGCATTCACAGATTTTGGATGCTAAAATGATTCATGATTCACTCAAACGATTCAATAAATCATCTGAGCTCATAGTTAGAAAGGCTTTGGATGTTAAAATGATTCATGATTCATTCAAATGATTCAACTAATCATTCAAGGTCTCAGGCTTTGGATGGTAAAATAATTTATGATTAATTCAAGTGATTCAGTGAATCATCTAAGTACATAGTTAGAAAGGCTTTGGATGTTAAAATGATTCATGATTCATTCAAATGATTCAACTAATCATTCAAGTTCTCAGGCTTTGGATGGTAAAACAATTTGTGATTAACTCAAGTGATTCAGTGACTTATCTAAGTATAAAGTTAGAAAGGCTTTGGATGCCAAAATGATTCATGATTCACACAAATGTTTCAATAAATTATTCGAGCTCATAGTTAGAAAGGCTTTGGATGATAAAACGATTCATGATTCCTTGAAATGATTCAACTAATCATTCAAGTTCACCGGCTTTGGATGGTAAAATAATTTATGATTAATTCAAGTGATTCAGTAAATCATATAAGTTCATATTTAGAAAGGCTTTGGCGGCTAAAGCGATTCATGATTCAGTCAAATGATTCATATAATCATTCAAGTTCACAGGCTTTGGATGGTAAAACAATTTATGATTAACTCAAGTGATTCAGTGAATCATCTAAGTACATAGACAGGCTTTTAATGCTAAAACGATTCTTGATTCACTCAAATGATTCAATAAATCGTCCGAGCTCATAGTTGGATGATAAAACAATTCAGGATTCCTTGAAATGTTTCAACTAATCATTCAAGCTCGCCAGCTTTGGATGCTAAAACAATTTATGATTAACTCAAGTGATTCAGTGAATCATCTAAGCACATACTTAGAAAGGCTTTGGAGGCTAAAACGATTACATGACTCATAGAATCATTTGATTGAATCATCAGTGTGACAGTTTGTCACGTGTACGCTACATCAGACTGGTTTATAGACGTGAGGATGAACTGGTCTTGTTTACCTTTGTGTTCTATAGATGACTGTGAGTATAGCAAATGTAATGGCCACCAGGAGTCCGTAATCCAACCCCAGCAGAACGGACGCCACGAAGGCCACCACCCAAATCGCCTTGGGAGAAGATGCCACACACACACACACACACACACACACACACACAGCTTTTAAACATCAGTAAAACTAAACAATAAATAGCAGACCCTGATATCTCTTCTGACCCTGCATCCTTATACGAATTATTAGAAATGCACACTGGCTTAAATCCAACAGAATATTTCATCATCGGAAATTGGATCTGACAAGACGGCTGTAGCGCTCTGGATCAGAAGCTTAAAAACTCACCAGTTCAATCTTGCTGGTTCTCCATAAAGCAGGGATGTCTCGGAGCTGTTTGAACATGCCCAGCAGATTGACCATGATGATCGCAGCTAACACGGTCTGAGAAAAGAGACCACGTGAATCAAACAATAACACGCAGCAATAAAAACAAGTTTACCAAAACAGATTACATTTAACTCTCTTTATACTTTTCCATCATCTTTTTCATTTCAGATCAGAGTTCAAAGCTCCAAGATATTTTGCGCTGATATCTCATACTATTTACACATTGTAACCATAACAACGCCGCCAGTCCTAGCTAGTCCTAGCTAGTATCGGCTAACGAACTAGCCTAGCTTGCTCTGTAGATAAGATGTATTCTTCTCATTAATGCAGATGAAATAAAGCGTCCTGGTGATGAGGAGCTCGTTTGTCTTCGCTGTAGATTTGTGTGACTTGACCGTAAGTGTCTCAAAAACGTCTCAAAAATACACATGCTTCAATATTTTTGGTGAAATATTTGAAATTCAGGATGTCGTAAATCTCCTCATATTCGCTCACTAACGACTAGTTTTGTCCTCCATGTTGTTTTTTCTCGCCTATTTCTCCTGATTGGTCTGGAGGTAAGAAAAGCGCTTGACTTTACTTGGTGCTTTTCTGAAAATTTCAACTCAAAGCTTCACCATGACCAAAAAAAAAAGAAAAGTGTTTGCAGCACTTTTTAAACATAAAATGTGCGCTAGAGGGGAAAAAACAAACAAAATACTAATTCTGAGCATTCTAATAATTAATAATGAATTAATAAAACACCCAAACATCAAACTCATAGCAGTTTAAAGTTGAAAGGAACCCATATCCAAGAGAAAACTCTAAACATGACAACGTTGCTTTTTGCACACTGGATGTGTGGTGCATTATGGGTAATCTAGTAAACTAACCAGAGAATCTGGACACTACAAAATGGCTGAGGCTGAATATAGTGCACTATGTAGCGAGTAGGGAATAAAATCAGACACAGAATGAGTCAGGTGTGTTAAAGCAAGAAGCCAGGAGAGGCAAATTAAAATAAACTAAAAACAAAAAAACAACTGTATAAAGATGAATAAAATGTACCTGCGGTAAAGGCTGGAACAGAAACCCCACTGCCAAAATCACCAGAAGGACCAGTAAGGAGGCCAACAACCCTGCAATCTACACACACACACACACACACACACACACACACACAGTGTAAATGAATTCCAGAAGCTTATCTAACATTTACAACTTACAAGAAGTTCGCTTATCTTACATTTATTACAACAGTAATGAAACTACTGTAATGAGGTCATGACCAGGACACACACCACCTTAAACAAACTCAGGCAAGAAATAAAACGAGATGCTATCGTCTACCCAAACCAGCGCTGAACACCATATCTGGATACACACACTGTGAACCAGCTTGATATTAGCTAGTAATCAAAACATTTAGCATCCAGCACTGAAGATTTAGCACTGCTAATGCGTCATTAAAGCTGTTTTAGATCCGCAGCAAATGAGGATAAACTGTATGCACATCGATTTTTTCAGATTTTCACCCAGTTTTCTCACTAATTTGGTCTTACAAATTCCCAGCCATTAGCTAATCACCCCTCAATCATCACGTTCTTCGTCTGAGACACGTGAAGCTCGCCAACTGCATCTCTTCGAACCCATGCTGCGTCACATGGCAGCATAGCACACTCAGACGAAAGGAGCTATCTGCCCTCTTCCTCATACATCATCTCACAGACACCCACGATTGGCTAGTGTCACTGTGCAGAGAGGCTCCTCCCACTCAAAGCACACAGCCAATCACATTCTCTTGGATTCCAGGGATTTGAACTTAAATCTCCATCTCCCGATGATTGGACGAACGTTTTTTGCCATCATTTTATTAAAAATTTGGAAGAGTGGGTGCTTGATCATTTTGTTTGAAAAAAAAATTTAAAAAATCAGATGTAAATGTAAATAGCATGCTCTGTAAAATAAGGAAATGTTCATAAGTGCAAAACATGACATGTAATGATGCTTAACTCTTAAAAAAAAGCATGTGTCATATTCAGTCTGTTTTATAAATACATTGTTGAGTTTTACAAAATGTTGTTAATAAACGAGTTTCATTCTGTGTATAGTACAATCTGCCTAGTGTTGAAATGAGTCGTGTGTGTGTGTGTGTGTGTTACCTGAGTCTTTCCGCCCGTGCTCTCCTGCACCAAACTGCGAGACATCGAGCAGGTGACGGCGAAGGTGTGGAAAAAGGAACTGACAGAGTTACACAACCCGAGCGCAATCAGCTCCTGTCGTCACAAATCACAATGTTATCACATCACTGCTGTTTAAATTAGGAACAATAGATCAATCATAACCTCATCAGCGTGGGCTTGAAAAAAAAAAAAAAAGAATAAATATCACACTCAGCCGTTCCCATGAAAAAAAATTAGTCTAAACCAGGAAATCCATTTTATCAGCACACTAACTTTACACAGCCCGGTATGATGAGAAATCCAAAGCCAGGAGTGTGTCTGTATCTTGGACGAGTGTCTGTGTGGTTCTCAAAGCATCACGTTAGCCGAAACAGTATTCCTCTAGTGCCGTGCTTCTCAAAATGGCGTCAGTGAAGCATAACCAGGGGTTCTGTGATTTTCTAACTTTATTACAGATTTACAATAATAAATCTGATCATATAAATATGAATAAAATGAGTAGACAGGTTAGAAACTCTATGGCTCGGAGAAAGAAAGAAAGAAAGAGGCAATGTATTATTGTACACATTTAAATAATGAACCTGAGAGTCTAAAAACCTGATTTCTCTCACAGGTTGAACTATTAAACATAAGATTCAGCCATTTTATTTAATACCAGTGGCCCAAAAGACACCAAGGGTGCCAATACTTTTATCTCCATGAAAATGCTTTGGTCAGATGATATAAAAAAAACATCAAAAACACATTGATGTAGTGAGCATATATATAGACTCTGGTGGTATGTGATGACTGTGTTTGACCAGTCATCAGTTTCAGCTCTGAGCTACGTGTCACTGACAGGAAGTGATTAATCACCTGGTTTCCGTCCACACTGTAGCCATATTTGAGAGCGAATATTTTCGCCAAGGAGATCCCGATGGAGAATCCCACCACAGCCAGAGCTACAGCGTCTGTGATCAGGCTGGGGAAGAGACTGAAATCTGGAAGAGTTGGCGCTTGAAGTCTGAAATGAAGAAACCTGTTTTTAAAACCGTACACGTTTCAATATAACACAAAGACAGCAGCACTTGGACTCACCCTGTAGGGATTTCTCCTACAACATCCACCTGGTAGTTCTCAGAAAGAGCCATGCCGTACGAAATCCCCGTCGAGACAATCACCTGCAAACCCACACGTCAGTGCGAACCTACACCTACACGTAGACATATACGTAGACCTACACGTAGACGTACACGTAGACGTAGACCTACACCTACACTTAGACCTACACATAGACCTACACCTACACGTACACGTACATGTAGACATACACGTAGACGTACACATAGACCTACACCTACACGTACACCTACATGTAGACATACACGTACACGTAGACGTACACATAGACCTACACCTACACGTACACGTACATGTAGACATACACGTACACGTAGACGTACACATAGACCTACACCTACACGTACACGTACATGTAGACATACACGTAGACGTAGACGTACACATAGACCTACACCTACACGTACACGTACATGTAGACATACACGTACACGTAGACGTACACATAGACCTACACCTACACGTAGACGTACACGTAGACATACAAGTAGACGTACACTTAGACCTACATGTAGATGTAGACGTACACATAGACGTATACATAGACCTACACGTACACGTAGACGTACACGTAGACCTACACCTACACGTAGACCTACACCTACACGTAGACGTAGACCTACACCTACACGTAGACATAGACGTACACATAGACATACATGTAGACATACACGCAGACATACACGTAGACATACACGTAGACATACACATACATGTAGACGTACACCTACACCTACACGTAGACGTACACGTACATCTACACATAGACGTACACATAGACATACACCTACACTTAGACCTACACATAGGCGTAGACGTACACGTAGATGTACACATAGACCTACACGTAGATGTACACGTAGGCGTAGACCTACACATAGACCTACACGTAGACATACACGTACACGTACATGTAGACTGTTAGGCTAGCTTTGAAAGGACAACGTTACCACTATGATCTCTCCGGGAATGGGGATGGGCAGCTTCTTTTTGAAGCGCTCGTTAATGTCCTTCACGCCGTAGAGGAAGACGATACACACCAATCCCACAATGAGTGTGCTGACGTTAGTGCTGGTGATGTGTGTAAACAAAGCGATGAGACTCTGCACAGAGAACAAGATGGTCAGAGGAGGATCTGTCAGGAAATTCAGCTTCTGATAAAACATACACACCGCTCCACCTTCTTACAAAACAAATATAAAAATCAGTGAAATAAATATATAGTCATGCTATTTATTATTTTATTTATTTACTTATTTATTTATGTTAAAATATTTATTTATTTATTTATTTGTTTGAAATATTATTCTTTTTTAAAATAATTTTTTATAATTAATTAATCCATTATTATTATTATTATTAATTATTATTATTATTATCTAACCATTTATTTATTAATATGTACTAGTTGTTCAATATTTATTTATTTTACTTAAAAAATACGTAATTAATTATTAAAATGTATTATTCCAAATCAATCATTACATTTTCTGATAATTCATTTCAGTACCTTAATTGATTACTTAATTGTGCAATTCTTTAATTCATTAATTACTGTAAAATAAATAGTGATGCACCAAAATGAAAATGTATGGCTGAAACCAAAATTTAATGAAACACTAAAGCGTGAAAGTAGAGAACAGATTTTTATGGAAATTATTAATATTTTATTATTATTATTATTATTATTATTATTATTATTATTAATAATAATAATAATAATAATATCATTATTAGTTACTGTCATCACCCTGAAGTTGATTGTTTTCTTAAAACAACACATCACAAAGTGTTTTATTCCTCTTCCATCACAGTAATTTGCTAACAGTTTTATTTATAACTGAATGACATAATACTTTTTATCCAGTTATAGTTACATTTAATATTGTGAAACATCAAAACAAAATATAAAAGGTCCTAAAAGCACATTTGATATGTTTATTTACTAACAGGACATAATAAAAATCAGGGCTGAAAGTGCTCAGTGATGATGAAAATGATGTAAAGCGTGGTTTAGACTACTGCGTGCGTTCGTGTGACGCAGTTATCAGGTTTAACCTTGACCTTGTCCTCATGTGCTAACAAAAAACAAAATCCTAGCCATTCTGAAAAAATCCCAAAATCAACAGAGAACGTGATCATACACAGCACCAGGACGTGTCTCAGCAGTCAAATGTCATAACACAGTAACAGACTGTGTGTGCTTTGAGAGGTTCACTCACGTAGAGGACAGATAACGGCCCGCTGTAGCGCTGGGTTTTAACCCCGAAAAGGTATTTCAGCTGAGAGACCAACACGTGCACTGCAGCGGCGGTGGTGAAGCCTCGCACCAACGGCTCGGTCAGATAAATCGCCACGAAGCCGAACCTCAGCACACCGAGCACCAGCTGCAGAGAGAGAGAGAGAGAGAGAGACAGAGAGACAGAGAGAGAAGGAGAGAGAAACAGAAAGAGAGGAAGAGAGAGACAGAGAGAGACAGAGAGAGAAACAGAGACAGAAAGAAAGAGAGAAAGAGATAGAGCAACAGCGAGAGAGAGGTAGAAAGAGAGACAGAAAGAAAGAGAGATAGAGCGACAGATACAACAACAGAGAGAGACAAAGAGTGAGAGAAAGAGAGAAAAAGTGAGAGAGAGATAAAGCGGCAGAGAGACAGAGAAAGAGAGAGAAATAGCGCAACAGAGAGTGAGTGATAGTGAGATAGAGTGACAGAGAGACAGAGAGAGAGGAATAGTGCAACAGAGAGAGAGTGATAGAGAGAGAGATAGAGTGACAGAGACAGAGAGAGAAAGTGAGATAGAGTGACAGAGACACAGAGAGAGAGTGATAGAGAGAGAGATAGAGCGACAAAGAGAGAGAGAAAGAGAAATAGCGCAACAGAGAGAGAGAGAGTGATAGAGAGAGAGATAGAGCGACAGAGAGAGAGAAAGAGAGTAAATAGCACAACAGAGAGAGAGAGAGAGTGATAGAGACAGAGATAGAGCGACAGAGAGAGAGAAAGAGAAATAGCGCAACAGAGAGAGAGAGAGTGATAGAGAGAGAGATAGAGCGACAGAGAGAGAGAAAGAGAGTAAATAGCGCAACAGAGAGAGAGTGTGATAGAGAGAGAGATAGCACAACAGGGAGAGAGAAATAGAATGACAGAGAGACAGACAGAGAGAGAGTTAACGAGGCAAAATATCTTTGTCTTCATCATTTCGTGCAAGGGGTGTACATATTTTTGCACTTGACCATATATATATAAATAGCACACACCGTTTCAGTTCTTTGTAATATTTCTAATGTAATGTTTTATGCGTCCTTATTCCTTTTAAACAACTCTATTCATCATATTTGTTCCGTGTTCCATGCTGAGACAGTTCCTCACACGAGGTTCTCACAAATCCCAATCACACTGTTCAAGTCTTTAAACGATCTGACTCGTTATGAAGCTGGAGAGTACCTGAATAATTCCCATGAGCGCAGTCAGAGCCACGGCCACTTGCACTCTTCTGGCATCTCGAGCCGCCACGTCGATCAGCTCCGTCCCGTTTGTCCCGTTCAGAGGAAACATGGAGTCCGGCGCTTCTCCCACTACCACGCTTCCAATCATCAGACTAATCACCGCAAACGTACCTGCAGGACAACAACAAGGAGCATGTAGTATAGCGAGTAAGAAAGAAATAACACACCAGGGAGTGTGATGTTATAGGAAACTAATCAACAACATGAAGCAGAGTTACTGTTAATATCCTGAAGTTGATTATATTGTCCTGAAGTGGTTTATTCCTCTTACACCACAGCAATTTGCAACCATTACGACACAGTGTACTTTTTATCCATTTATAGTTACATGCATTTTTGTAGAACGTCCATGAAACAAGTTTGTTTGCGAGTTTTCCCACATTAGTGTATTCATTAGTGTTTTCCCACATGTATTAGTAAAATCTTAAATAATACACTGTTAGATGTTTTAAATTAAAACTTTGCTGGATGCTTAACATAACAGTTTACCGAACAATTGGCTGTATATACGGCAATGTGTTACGGCAACATTTACTCAAGGAAAGTTCTGCGTATTCAGAGTCGGCTTACGCACGCACTTGGTTCGATTTTCTCAGTGAGTCAGTGAGATTCATAAAAATCACCTGCATGTAGTTCACGACTCTCTGGTTGCCAGATTTTTCTGCAATCACAATCAGTCGTTCCCTTACTAGCATCACTGTTTCCTCTCTTACAGTTAATAAGACAAAAAAAACGCAGCTTGTTGCGATAACGAAAAACCAAAAGCATAAACTCCCCCGTCCTGAAGATGTCGAAAAACAAAGTTACAGCTTTACCTCTGACTGTTACAACGCACTGACACTGGAGACTCCTTCCATAAATGCTAAATAGACTTGTGGAGTAGAGTGTCTGCCGTGCAAGTCGTTGTGAATGTCGTTTCCATAGTAACGGCTCAACGTATTAGAAGGAGCGCATTAATATAAACCTTTTTAAACATGGCATGACTGCTGTAGCAGGAGAAATGTATATATTCTGTACATACAGTAAAATATACACAGAATATGGGGTCATTAAGCTGCATTTTTGACATATTCCATATATATTATTATATTTCAGATTGCTGTAGCTTACAGATTACAGCATTGTGTGATTATAAGCACTGTGAAAGCCATTGCCAAGGTGATTATGCTTCAGGGTGACTAATTGTTTTCTTTGTTAATCACTATAGTCGCGTGATATTGTTAGGTAAACAGCATCACGACTCCTAGACTCATTGGGACTAATAAATGTTAAGGTGACAGTAAATGACAGGCGTGTATGACAGGCTCTGCTGAGTCACTGTGACAGATGGGTGTAGTGATAAGATCTTGGTGAATACAGGACAAACTAGATGGTAGGGTGGAGTCTGTGTGCGACGTTTCCAGCAGGCCGTGTCACATTACTACAAGCTTTTTTATGTTCAGACATGCAATTCTGCCACTATTAGCGGTATGTTAGGAATAAATAAAATCACTGTCGTGACGTTCCAGTGATGAAACGGAGTTAGCGTTAGCACCCTAAATCAGATTTTTTTTCCAATCGCAGCACATCCTGGAGTATTTAATCCTCTTACACCACAGCAATTTACCAAACATTTCTGTATATCAACGACACATCATACTTTATATGCATTTATATGTCGGAAAAGTTACAGCTTTACCTCTGACTGTTACAAAACACTGACACTGGAGACTCCTTCCAGAAATGTATCCAGTGTCAGCTAAATGTTAAACATCTCCTTACTTTAAAAAAACCCCACCATATTAACAATTACACGGGTCTTAAATGAGGATTACGTACATCATTTACACGGAGCATGTGCCGTACACGTCCCTGTGAGTGAGCCGTTGCTATAGAAACGATAACGTATCAGAACGAGGGCATTAATATAAACCTGGGATTTGCAGCTGCACTACTGTCAGAGCTGCTGTTATAGAAAACGAATCAACACCTTCTGACCAATCAGGATCCAGAATTCAACGGTGATGTGGTATATATGACAAAAATAGCATGTTACTATAAATAATATGTTATATAGGTTACATACATACATACAAAAAACCATAAATCCCTGTTTGGATCAACTCCAAAATATAATCAGTTCATCTGCTGGATACGGCGACAATTCTATATAAATCTTCCAAACATTTAACCACTCGTTGTTGAGATATCGTGCTAAAGAGAATGTCAGATGGACGTATGGCCAGATAGACAGACCAGCCAAAAACATCATGCTTCCTCCACTTAGTGGCGGCTGTGTTTGAGAACTGTTTTTGTTAAATTGGTGCCGAAACCTGGGTGACAGCTCAGAGGAGGAAGGTCATGCGGACACAGAGTGGAATCCTCTCGCCCAGATGGTTCAGTCTCTGGCCTGGATGCAGGAGCACCAGCACCAGGCTCTTGTGGGTCTGCAGCAGCAGCAGGAGATCTTCATCAAAATTATGGACAAGCAAGCTGTGGACTGAAGCCCCATCCAGACCTCTTCCTGCTCCTCTTCCATGAGTCCCTCTTTAACCTCCTTCTCACTGGCCAGAATGACCCCCCAGGATGATACCTGGAGATGTTTGAGGATCCTACCCTGGTGTGTGGATGGCTGAAGGGAGAGTTGAGGCTGCGTGTTAAAGCTCTCCTGAAGAGAGCAGCCCAGCTGACACTGACATATTACCCTTTATAATACATCCTGTAATCCTACACTATTGAACTATAGCTTAGAAATCATCCCAAGCCGATTTTCTCTCCTCCATCCGGAACCTGTAAAATCTTCTATTCTATTCTTCATCACATCTTTATAAAGCTGTGCCTCAAGCGTTCACTGGCTTATTAGAGAAAGTCTGGAGAGGATAAAATGCCCATTCTTCCTTAAAATCACTCCAAAACCATATCTCAAAAAGGGATTCAAAGACATAAGAGCACACTGCTGATGACTTCCAGCAGTGACAGCTCTGCCGATCACAAGATACAGAAGATTTCAGCTCGAGTCCACAGGAGTCCAGAACAGGGAAGGTCGTGTTTTTTTCTTCCTGTCGATGTAGTTTCGTGCTTCCCAGAGAGAGCTTTTCAGGCCTTTAGCCTCTGCTCCATGGTTACACTTAGCAAAATAAAACTCAACACACATGTGGCTTGAAAGTTTGCACACTCTGACTAATCCAGCTGTGAGGAAATGCAAACTGTAAAACCTGAAATAAAGAGTCTCTAGATGATCATACAAAAATTTTTAAATATTTTATATTATACAGTATGTGCTTAAATTACTCTTTTTTTCCCCCAGATGTGTCTATGCATGAGTGGTCAGGTGGTGTTGATTTATTTTCTAGAACAGCAGCTCTGGAATCTCCAGCGCTTTAAGCTATAACTTTCACTTTTCCGACATTTTCAGGACAGACATCTTCAACTTCAAGAGAGAGAAAGAAAGAGAGGCTGGTGAGAGAACGACTGTTTACAGCTGCTGTAATGTAAAGGAGAACAGGAACCTGTTTCACAGATGTTCCATAGCATTGAATGTAACTATAAACGGATAAAAGATGCCATGTGTTGTTCTTTAATAAACGTTAAAATTGTAATTGGAGGAAAAGAGGAATCGATCACTTAGAAAAATGGTGTTATGGGAAAAGAATCAGCTTCGTCATGGTAACAGTAACTCAACTTCATCCCACCATGCTGTCTTTGATTAATTTCCTATAAAAGCATGAAACTGTTTTATTCCTTTCATATAGCATGCTAACTGCATTTCCGCGAATCTCGTATAAAATCCAGAGCATAAAATAAAAAACAGAAATGAGTTTTATTATTTTAAACAAATAAAGCCAACTCTCGATTTTAAACTTTTTTTTTAAACTCGATTTTAAATAAAGATAACTCTATGGAATATTTATGATTGAGATTATTATACAAGAAATATAAATGCATTAAGCTTATTTCTAAACATTTTTACTCATTTCAAGCTGAAATGATGATATTGCTTCTTTCTAGAAATAAGGACGATTATTAATTAAATCTGTGTCTTGTTTATTCTCCTAAGAAGGAGGAGAATAAAATAATAGCATTCTTGAGGATGCTGCAAGAAAGCGTAACAGTTATAAATTAGAAAATGGTTAATAAATGGTTACTTAATGAATATCCAGTGGCATTATTTATTTTTATTTAAGTGTCATTTTTTACGTGAAAAGGGAAAACACTTATCTAGACTTCTTTTTATTGTGAAAGCGAAGTTAAGTAAACATGCACAGCGATCTGCAGATCAATTAGTCTAGAGTCTGAATGTCTGAACTCCAGCTGTAGAGCCAGCGGTTAACATTCCCGGCTCTGATTTTCACTGTATATCAGCGTGTGAGCTGCGGAGAGAAGCTCACCTATCGATATGTGTCTGGAAGTGCCGAAGAACGTGTAGAGAAGAACAGGATAGAATGATGAATACAGGCCATAGACTGGAGGAACAGCAGCTAACATCGCATAGGCAAGACCTGAAGAGAGGGAGAGAGAGAGAGAGAGAAAGAAAGAGAGAGAGAGACATCAGAACACAGTGTGACACACTCTGAGGAAAGTGTTTTCTGCCCTCTTCCTCATACATGAGCTCACAGACACCCCTGATTGGCTAGTGTCACTGTGATTGACAGGGGAGAGTGAGTATGCCCCTCCCACCCAGACAGCACGATCGATTTTGCAGACGCCTGTGACATCATCAGGATTGACACTCACAAGCTGTAATAGGGCAATAGGGCAAACTTTTCTGTTGCACCACCCAGCAGCCATATGGTGTCATTTTTGATACGAGAGCACTGTTTGCAAAAAAAAAAAAAAATCTGACATGATGGGACTAAAATCCCAGAAATACTCCGATAATAATTATGTTACCTCACGTCCATATGTAAAACTAATCCCATCTGAATAAAGCTTAATAGTGAGAAGTCTGTTTTAAAAGAATTCTCTATGCTAGCACACACACACACACACACACAGAGAAAGAGAGAGACAGAACTAGGCAAATATCAATATGAATCTATGTACAATTATACCCGAGTAGCATAGTGTACACACTCTCAGAAAAAAAAGTGCCACAATAACTACAATTTCAGGAAAAAAAGTACAAAACTGTACATTTCTGTGTTTTTTTAAATTTGTTTTAAGAGTACAGCTTGACATGAAAGGTGAAAGTGCAGAAGATTTTCGCAAATCAAAGAAGAGAGTGCAAATATAGTAACACGATCATCTTTTTTTTAATACACTTCCACCTCCAGCTCTAACAGATTTGTGTATTTCTGTACTTGTTAAACACTCTGAGCTAAAGAAAAGAGATCAGACTCGGTGATCTAGACACGCTAATCAGCTGTACATGAACCCGACCTTGAGGCAGCTGCATGACTCCTGTGCTGAGACCTGAAACTATGTCTCCAAACAGATACTCCTTCACTGGATACGATGGCAGCCATGATAAGATGGGGAGAAGGCCAAAGATGGTGGATTTGGCTTTTTCAGATGAACAGCTGACGGGAAAAAAAAAAAAAAAAAGTATATGTGTGAGAGCTGGAAAAGCTTAATCCCAGTCAAGCTGAACCACAAAAAGCTACAATTACAGAATTACGGTGTTGCTACAATTAAAGTCAGTAAGGCATAATTACAGTACACCTTAACAAACGCACGTATTTAAGGAATAGTAATTAGACCGTGTGGATAATTCGAATTCAGAATGTAAACGCATTACCGGCAGCGTTCGGCTAGTCTCTGTCTAACAGGCTTAAGCGGCCGTTCCTTCTTATGCAGCTGGGTGTTGATTTGTTCTTCATTGAACACGGGTCTCTCGAGTCGGTACACCAGCGTAGAGGAGGATTCAACATCACCGTTTACATGATCCATAACAACGCAGAAGGAGCATGACACTGATCCCAGCTACGCAACCGATGCAACTCTGCTCTCTCAGCTTCCTCTTCCTGTTTAAACAGAACACAATGATAAGACATGATTAAAAAAATATATTAATAGCGGAGAGACTAATAAAAATATCATGCAGTACGTCTCTTTTTAGAGATATCGTGAATCTCTCTTGTGTGTGTTGTTTAAAATACTTTTACTAAGAAGCATAAGAATAAGAAGCAGCAGATTTGATGTTTATAATCTTCTGCTTATGTTTTGAAGTTGTAAAATTCGACAGATGTTTAATCTCTTCATTGTTCATTTTCCGTTCAGTGATTTTTTTTTAAATATTAAAATTAATTTTTGAAGACAATATAGAAATTAGTGAACAGGTTTTTTCACTGTAATGCAACATTACTGTTTGTGAGTGATTATAGTGATATTTACTGTACCATAGAAATGTCTTTAAGAATCATATGGTATGATATTTTCATTTACTCTGCACGAAATGGCAGAATTCCTCAGCACAGCTTTGACAAAAATCACTTGTGTCTCACATCATACACACATTTTTTACGTCTGTAGTAACTAGTGCTGGACGATATGACGATATAATATCAATACTGTGATCGATTATGTAACGATACACTATAAAAAATCATTTAAACCGTTTCATTTTTTAATAAAGAAATCGTGATTGCAAGTATCTTTTTTTTTGCGTCTATAAAATTGTACATTTATTCAGTATTAAATAGAATAATAGCATAATAAGAATAACGGTAATAAGTAAACACATCATCAAACTTTTCTCATTTCACATTAGGCTGGCAGTTAAACAGTAATATCATGTCACGATATTATCACGATATTACATCATATTTCTATCACATCACTCATGCTTAGTAGCAACCAAGATATCTGACAAATAACTAACACGAGTTCCACGAAAATAAATCGAGCTCCACAAATAAACAGTAAACGATTCACTAAAATCAAACACAAAGCCCCACTGAGAAAATAAAACGAGTAGAAATATGATTCGTGAACACGTTTGTAATGAACAAACACGCTGGTGGAATTGATCTGCAGATCGCTGTGTGTGTGTTTATCACGTGGCACGTGTTCGTCATTTGCAGATTTTGCAGATTTGTAGCTGAGATTTGCAGAGTTGATTTCCTCTCGTGCAAATCAATCCACCAAAGTGCGTGTGTGTGTGTGTGTGTGTGTGTGTG
>CM040471.1:4739750-4753217 GCA_022758105.1 Pangasianodon gigas | reverse complement strand
TATATATATACGTATGAGTGCTTGTGTGTGTGTGTATATCTATATATATATACGTGTGTGTGTGTGTGTGTATAAAATCACCTTTCATACATTTAAAAAAGCTCAAAGTGCTTTACAGTGTAAAATAAAAACAATCAGAAATTTCAAACAAACTGTTAAGAATAAAAAAGGCAAATAATAATAATGCAATAAATAATAGCGGTGATCGAAGGAAGAAAATATAAACGTATAAAAAGTTTGTGAAATATAAGATGTGCTAAATAAAAACAATATTAAAATTTATATTAAAATAATATAAAAGTAACATAAAAATTGAAATAATGTGCCAATAAAAGAAAGACAAATAATAAAAGTAGTTAAATGGTAAAGTGAAATAATATATTTCAAGCTTTATTATTATTATTATTATTATTATTATTATTATTAAAACAGTAACAGATGGAGTCTTATGAGTGTTTATTAGTCTTAAAAAAAGAGTTAGAATATGAGCTTAACATGAAAATATGACACAATATTAATAATGTGATGAAATTTATAACATCACAAATTCTTACTCACTGTCACAAGCAGCAGTTCAGGCGTTAAGATCTATTTTTGCACTATTTTTCTGTCTTGCGTCATTTAGTATTGACGACCTTGAAGGAAGTGGAACACTGAACGTAGGATTGTTCGACTGTCTGCTGTTTTCTTGCCTCTTTGTGAGCAAACCAAAATAACTATATATCTATATCTATCATACTATATCTACTATATCTACTATATGTATCCTGAAAATGTCGTACTGTTGAAATAGACGACAAGCTGCGTGTTTTTTTCCCTTTTATTAACTTCAAGAAAGAGAGAGAGAGAGAGAGAGAGAGAAGAAGAAGAGAGGCTAGTGAGGGAAGGAGTGTTTATAGCTGCTATAAAGTAACTGAGAACAGGAACTAACTTGTTCCACGGATGTTAAATCATTTAATGTATCTATAAAAGGATAAAAAGTACGCCTTGGTTTGAGAGGAATAAAACACTTCGGGTGGTAACATTAACTCCGCTTCATCGCACCACTGCATTGTTGATTATTTTTCCTATAACAGCAGCACACGCAGTTTTATTCCTGAACTCTGTAACATGCTCTTTTTAACTGGTTTAGCTCTAAATTGAGTGGTTTTTTTTTTTAAAATCTTTTTAATTTGTCCTAAGAGGACAGAGTGAAATATCTATATATGAGTATGAATGGATATTTACTTTTGCACCCTCCCATCCTCTATTTTCTTCTTTCACTTTATTTAACAAGGAATGAGAAAGAATTCGGTGTGAAGCGATCAAACCCACACCCAGACTGCTTTACCCTTTAACTCGAGCCAAAACCCCAGCAATGACCTTTCAGTGTGAAAAGTTCAAGACAAAAGAGAAGAAGAGGAAGAAGAATGGAAGCTCCAGATGATTATATGAAGAGCTTTATCTTCTGCTGTAAAGGAGTGACATTAGAGAGAAACAGAACAGCAGAGAGGGAGTGGAAAGGCAGGGCAGGTCAGGTCAGATCCTGCAATCCTCTACTCATTTCTATTCCTCTCTGCTTTTAGGAAGGAGAAGCTAGATCAGCAGTGTAGAATTCATGACACCCATTGGACAGAGCACGCGCAGGAGAAAGCCAGCATATGCTGTGATCTGATCAGAAACACACAGTAACACAGTGACAGATACTAAAGCCTACAACTCCCATCTTACCTTTAATGATGTAGCAGCTGAGCTGAGCTCAATAAAACTCTCCAACTGCCTGTGGTTACTGATCAACACACTAACGTCCTTTAACACAGCGCAGCCTCACTCCAGGAAGCCAGGCCACGTGCCTACACGCCGCACCGCAATGCATTCTGGGATGTGTAGTACTGTCCACGTGTGTAGTGCGGAAATGCTGTCGGAAGGGTTTATTTGGCTCTTTATTTGACTAAAAATGTCTTCATGTACGTGTGTACAAGGTGAGGTGATGTCTCTGTTTACAGAGAGGAAGTTTTTATTCTTAACACGACACTGAATAAAGTTTTAAAAAGCTGTAAATTACGCAGGGTTAGAAAACAGAGCAGAATCTGCGACATCAGTGACATCAGTGACATCTGCTGGTCAGACCGTGTAACTGCAGCGCAAAACTTCCACCAGAAAAACACAAACTGCCTCCAACTGTGCAGCAAGTCTCCTTTCTTCTGTTTCTTTTTCTTCTTCTTTCTTCTGTTTCTTTTTCTGCTTCCTTCTTCTGTTTCTTTTTCTGCTACCTTCTTCTGTTTCTCTTTCTGCTTCTTTCTTATTCTTTTTTCTTTTTCTTTTTCTTCTTCTTTCTTCTGTTTCTGTTTCTGCTTCTTTCTTATTCTTTTTTTTTCTTCTTCTTTCTTCTGTTTCTTTTTCTTCTTCTTTCTTCTGTTTCTCTTTCTGCTTCTTTCTTATTCTTTTTTCTTTTTCTGCTTCTTTCTTCTGTTTCTTTTTCTGCTTCTTTCTTATTCTTTTTTCTTTTTCTTCTTCTTTCTTCTGTTTCTTTTTCTTCTTCTTTCTTCTGTTTCTATTTCTGCTTTATTCTTATTCTTTTTTCTTTTTCTTCTTCTTTCTTCTGTTTCCTTTTCTGCTTCTTTCTTGTTCTTTTTTTCTTTTTCTGCTTCTTTCTTTGTTCTTTCTTTCTTATTGATCATGTGCATGGCCAAACTGTAAAATTTGTTAGTATTTTTATAAACACTTTGCTCTCTTCAAGAAACATTTTTTTTACTTTTTTTGAAAAACCAGAATGGGACACTGTTATCAAAATGTAAGCCTATTATTATTATTATTATTATTATTATTATTATTATTATTAATATGGGAGGCTTGGAGGCTTAGTGGTCAGCACTGTTGCCTCGCATCTTCGGGGTTGGAGGCTTGATTCCCGCCTCAACCCCATGTGCACAGAGTTTTCATGTTCTCCCTGTGCTTTGGGGGTTTCCTCCAGGTACTCCAGTTTCCTCCCTCAGTCCAAAGACATGTTTGTAGGCTGACTGGCATTTCCAAACTGTCCGTAGTGTGTGTGTGTGTGTGTGTGTGTGTGATTGTGCCCTGCGATGGCTTGGCACCCCTTCCAGGGTGTCCCCCGCCTTGTGCCCCAAGTTCCCCGGGATACACTCCAGGCTCCCCATGACCCTGTGGAGGATAAGTGGTACAGAGAATGGATCATTATTATTATTATTATTATTATTATTATTATTATTATTATTATTATTAAGCATCAAGCTGATAATGCTAATCAATATCTTTTAAAGAGAAACAAAAAACAAAATGAGGCCCAATGTTACTTGTAAGATACAATTCTGATCACAACCCAGCATGTTGTTTAAAATTATATAAAAGAACTTTAATCTGCAATAACTTTTACTTCTATGAAATATACAGTATATTACTCCTTATGAGAAGAAGGGAAAAACACTTACTGTAGATATGAGCAAATAAAGTACAACCAAATTGAAACAAGTTGAAAACAAACAGAAAAATAACACCTTAGTTAGTCGACGTGAATCTGGAATAATTTTTTTATGGAAATAAAAAATATTCTTATTGTTGGATGGATGATGTCATATGGTAACTGACAGTAGTGTTTTACTTTATAGAAAGATTACACAACTTCTCATATTACAGTTTTAAACTAAATGAGGTAGATTTCCCTAAACGCATACCTAAACGTTCACGTGGAAAACAGAACAATATAAGACCTCAGGGCTAGGGTTGGGAATCGCTGTAGTAGAGTGATAAACGAGTACAGATCTCCTTCTGGTTAAACTTTGTTATATCAGAGTTGTGTCAAGTTTTATTTCAGATTCCTGCATAACTATACCTTTCCTTTAATAAAACTGTCAGTGGTGATGTGAGCAAAAAATTAATCTGGTTTCTCGACTGGAAGGAATCTTCTTTTTTCCTGTCAAACTCTAATCTTTAAACTAATAAGTGAATAAATAAAGACAGACCATCATAAATGTAAATGTTTATTGGCTAACACTTTACAACACTCTTCCAATATTGTCACTGCTCACTAACAGTTAGCTAAAGAAACTACTTTAGAAATTAGAGATTCTGATCCCTAATGAGCAAGAGGATACAATGGCAAGGGAAAAACTCAGTGAGATGACATGAGGAAGAAACCTTGAGAGGAAACAGACTCAAAAGGGAACCCATAATCATCTGGGTGACACCGGATAGTGCGATTATAAATCACCAGACTAAGCGTTACGTTCAGACGTATGCTGCCCAATGCCCTCAGATCATCACAGCTTGGTTCCTGGTTTCAAACAGCACTATAGAGTCCTGTGGAGCCCAGCCTTGATGATTAAACTAGACCAGAGGTTCCTGATGAGAACGTTGCAGGGCTACAATCTTTAGTTCTACCATCAGTCCTCAACCTCAGGAAGGTGATCAGTTTTGCTTGGACAGAGGTGTAAAACAGTAGACTGTGAATGGTGTCCACTCCATCATGTAGATCCAGTGCTCTCCCCTTCCTATAGGGACTGCGAGACAGATGAAAGTCCCTGTGTATCTTGAAGGCCATTGCAGTGCATCACAGCACCATGGATGGTGCCACACTGGGGGATCATAAACTTGTCACAACATTTTTTTTTTTTTCATATCTTTACCAGGGATGCCAATAATTATGGAGCAGTCTGTACTATTATTGCTGTTATGGAACAGTATTGTAAAAGTGTTACGAATAATTTTGTGCATGAGCGTGATTTTAAAGCGGAGGAGATCCAGGAAAAGATGGACCGCTTCGAGGAGTTATGAAAATCTCACATTCAGTCAAGAACTCATGAACCTAACACCCCGGTACTGCTCATTTTACTGAACATACAGTATAAAACAATCACTTTTATACATAATACAGGTTTACTATCGTAAACTCACTCATATCAGCGTCAGTAGAGCAGTGCTGCTTCTGGTCCAGAGAGTCAGAACTTCCTGTCTTCCTTTCCTCAATTTCTGTAAAATGAGAAATTGAGGATGTCATTAAACATCCACAGAAGCTTCAGTACACGTCAATAATTTATAATATTACTATTAGAATAGTATAAATATTACTATCATAACAACAGCACACAGCAGAACTAGCATATAGTGACTTATTGTCTGGAAAATAAGACACTGCCCCTAAATTCTGAAAAACAAAATAGTTGTATACCTTTTTGTTGTACAAGTCACCTCAGATATCTCAGCTTTCTCAAGCCAACCTATTCTAGTAAAAGCTGGAGCACACTTACTGTAAAAATCCTACTGTAACAGAAGAAAGAGCCTTTTACCGTAATAACATCAGTACACATGAATATTGAATATACAGAATTAATGTGTTAATCCATACTGCATGTAAGTGAGTGCTGAAACTCAACTAGCCATCCTTGTTCAGGTGTCAATGGGCTAATAAAAGAAAAACCTTTTAACCAGCTCTACTTTGTAAGTTACAGCACCTCCTAGTGGCAAGATACAGTCTGGATATAATAATAATGCAGTATATCAAAATTTACTGCAGGATTGATATAGAAAATATTTTTGCCTTGAAGAGATTCTTCAGTTCTGGCATCTTCTGGCTTTCTTGGGATGAGGAAGAATACGGCAATGATGACGTCAGGATTCATGCTCTGAAGTGTCCTGATGATCGAGACTGCCAGTGATCCAGTCAGCTCTGGACTCTGGGACTTTAACATCTCAAACAGATCACTCTGAGAGCCGATTCTCTGTAGCACCTGTGTGTACACTGTGTTAGTGAACCTGCTCTGAAGCTCTTTAAGCTCGTGTTCATCACCCTCCAGCTTCAGACCACTACAACCTTCCAGAAGTAACAGGACAGCAAACGGTAACGGAAACTCGTCACTAGTGTTACATAAGAAGGAATTCTCAGCTAATAATTCCTGCTTGATCCTGAATAATGCTGTTCCGATACAGTGACATAGAGCCCTCACAGAAAGGGGTACAGTTTGTTCAAAGCTGTATGAGGTAACGTCTGGTGTTTCTATCTGCTGGTTCTCTTCCTATGATGACCCTGTTTTATAACAGTTTTATTGAATCTGTATTTGCTTTTTGTATTGTGGCATGGTATGGAACTCTTCTATCAAACAAAAATCGATTAGCCTTGTATAAGTGGTATATATAAAGAGAGCCTTGTAAAGATGGCTGGGAAAATTATTGGAGAAGAACAGACCTGTCCTACTGACATATTTTATACACATGTTCTGAGGAAGACCCAAGTCATTCTTTGTACTTTGGATCATCGCTTATGCACCGAGTTTCAGATGTTGCCCTCAGGCCATCGCTTTAGAGTACCGAGAGGTAGGACTAAAAGAATTAAAGACTCCTTTGTGGCTTATTGGATTGGATGGGTTATTGAATTCTACTTGCTCATTTATTTGTATAAAGTTGGTGATCTTGTCTTATGTAACTTGCAATTTTATATTTATATTGTATGTATTGTTATGTCTTTGTATTTGTACTGTATTTGCTTTATTAATACTAGAATTTTGTATTGATATGGTTATGGCATGGCACTTTGCTGCAAAAATAGTTTCCCCTAGAGGGACAATAAAGTTGAGTTGAGTCTTGGTTGAGTTGAGTCAGCTGTGCATTTTTATTGTCTTTAAAATTATGTGCTTGATTTAAAGAGGGTTGGACTATTGTAAAAACTCCTGCCACGAAATCTCTTGATTGAATCGAACAGAAATTCAGTTTACTCGCCCACACAGTGCGACTCTGAATACGAGGACCTTTCCCTGCTCATTGATGTACTGTATTGAACGTGAAGTGTGTGTAATTATCTATCTGAATCATACCTGGTAGAACGAGATCGTACAGTTTGACAGGAGGAACCGGGTTCCGAAGAGCAAGGCGATGAAGGATTCACATTCGGAATATCAGCCATGTTTGGAACGAATGATTTTTAGTGCCGTCTCAGTCACGATCTTCACAATGTTCTTCAAGATTAGGTGCAGTTCTTCTTTTGTGAGCTAAACAAATAGTTTTTCAGTAAATGATTTCAGTTTGATGAAGCTGATTTAAACAGTTCTATATTAAAAGACTCACCGGATCACTCGTTGCCTCTCTCATCACTTGTAATTGTCTGAAAGTTAAAAAAAGTTGAAATTTTTAAGTGAAGTCTTTTTAACAGTAATGTAACAGAAGAGACAGTGAAGAGCTGAGTACATACTGATCAGTCAGACGCTCCAGGAAGTTGGAGATGATTGTAAAGACAGGTGTTTCTGAGTCAGAAACTTCTGCTGCATTAGGAAGCATCTGGGTCATGTCTTCTCCTGAGTCGGATGAACTTCCTGTGATTACAACACACAAAAGCAAGAAATCAGTAAAAGGAAAAAAGCTGCTAATTTCTACAAATCAAAACCACCACAAATGGGATTTGCCATGAAAAAAAAAAAAAAAAAAATTCAGACCTGAATCCATGTCCATGTTCACCTTCTCTGTTTGCTTTCTTCCACTTCTATTACTTTGCATATGAAAGAAAAAGCATCTGCTGCTTAGAGGGATGGTTTACTGACCGGGCCTTCTGACCACTAGGGGCCCTCGAGGGCCACAGATCTGAAGTGAATGAGCTGTCACACACACCATGATACAAAGATGATTGTCCTTTGACTCTATTTTTAAAGTGGTTCAATCTCATTCATGTTATATTCATGAAAGTGATTAAACTTGTCAAAACCTGTAATGAAATATTCATACATTTTAATCTCATATCTCAAGTTTGAACTAAGTTCAATTCAATTCAATTTTATTTGTATGGCGCTTTTAACAATGGACATTCAAAATATATTGTAAATATGTGAATTTATCCTAAGCAGGTTTACATTGAAGTGTTTAGGTGTCTATGGGAAAGCATCAGGAAAAAATATCCGGAATAAGTGGTGCACCCAGAACTGGATCTTGCACCATGACATTGGCACACACTGCATTGTCAAGCAAGGAGTTTTTAACCAGAAACAATGTGGTTATTGGTTCAAATCCACCGTATTCACAAGATCTCTCTCCTTGTGACTTCTTTTTCTTCCCAAAATTAAAAATGAGACTGAAGGGGAAAAGATTCGCCACCGTCGAAGAAATCCAGAAATAAATGAAGGAGTCTCTAGACATGACGACAAATGTTTCCAGGGATGGGAGAAACGCTGGGACAAGTGTATCGCATCACAAGGAGAGTACTTTGAAGGGGATTAAAGGATAAAAATGGTTTTATAACACTATTTTTTTTTTTTTTTACAATTCTGGGAATTTTTGGGCCCATCCTCATATGATGTGATTCTGTCCATTCCTCATTACTTCTCACATTAAAGCTGCTGTAAGCTATTTTTTTTCCCAAACAGCTCAACTGTCTTTACATTGTGATGGCTATTACTGTACAAGATACATTAAAAACCTCTTGAAGTGATATAATAATGTCTAAATATTTCAACCCTCCATCTCCAACTTCTCATAGACAAGCATAGTCTATACATTAACAGGAAGTGAAGTGCTACTGTGATTGACATACTGACAAATAAGTTCACATTGCTGTGATCTGTGTTTAAACTCAGCCCACATTTGTCATTTCATCAACCTGTTATGTGAGCGCTATGAACTCATTATTTACTGTAAGTTCTTTATAATTATTTTAATAAATTACTATAAAAAATGCTGTCACCCCTTTATCCCATCACAGGTTACTCAATTAGTGTTTACATTGGCGATTACTTGGTGTTTAGTAAAGCTGAAATGTTCAGGAGTGTTTTAATTGTAAAAGTGTTCACTATATTGGTAAGAAAATGATTTTTATTTGAAGGGAAAAGGTCCTGCAAGCGGTAATGCTAACACGTTACCTCAGAAGTTGATCAAACCTGGCTAGCTAGCAATATATCACCATAGCAACACTGACGACTGAAATATTTAAATCTTTGAAATATTACTTATAAGAGCTGAATTTAAAATAATAGTTTATTTATATTATACTTACAGGCCATATGTGTATTACTCATACTCTATGACTAGCGTAAATGTGTGTGCTACGTAGCGCTAGCTGTATTTGCTAGCTACTTGTACTTGCTAGCTAGTTGTTGTAATTTAGATTATTAAAAAGAAGGACAGAGAGTGTATAAATATTGCATTCAGTTGACTGAATGCTTATGTGAAGTAATTATTACTATTATTTTTATTATTATTATTATTATTATTTAGTTATTAAATAGCTAATTACAGAGGTTAATCTCTGTGATTAATTATAGCGTGTGAGTGTGTTTGTTTCTGCGAGTCTGAGCTGAACAGTTGTGTCAATTTCACTAAGTCGTGTACAAACCAAGTGTCTGTTTTTATTTCATCAGCTATTAATGAATTCATCGTTCTGTCATTTTTTTACACAAAGAATAAAACTGCAGCATTCTTCATTAATATTCATGTAAAACAGTTTCTTATTGACCGAAAAGCAGCAGAGACGATAAAGCACACAACACACAGTACTGTCAGTATCAGGGGTGTGTGTGTGTGTGTGTGTGCGTGTGTGTGTGTGTGTGTGGCGACATGTTTTTCTATCTTGCTTAGGACCAAATGTCTGGAATATCTGACAGGAAGTCACTGATGATGCAGGAGGAAACAGAGGAAGCAGCTTCTTCAGCTCTTCTGTGTAACTCATTCACTTCAGTAGAAATCTACTACACTGGACTCTTCTGTGTGCTAAATGAAGATAAATGAAGCTGTTCTGAATCGACCATCCATCCATCCATCCATCCATCCTCTCCTCACCCTGTACACACTCATTACAGCATGCAGCAGCCGCGCCAAGGCCGAGCTCTTCTCACACACCTTCTAAAGACGACACGGTGGCTCGCGCTTCACACTCCGGTGTTCAGCAGCAGGGATGGAGTGATAATGATGATGGAAGAGACGGGAAAGATAAGAGCGAGTGTTTAGTGAGAAATCAGCATTCGCTCTCTCACACAGGAGAGATGCTATTCATCTCGTTTGAGCTTAAAGTGTTCCTGAAATCAAAATTGGCATTTCAGAGATTTTTTGTTCCTGTCCCTTAGTGTCACTGGACACTGATATGATAGTATACCTAGAAAAAATCTATATAAAAATATTTGGAGATATTTTTCACTGTAAATTTATTGTTCTGGGAAAAATATTACAATTTTTCCAAGATTAATCCTGTACATGTCATCTGTTCATCCAATTAAATGCTTTGTAGAATGTATAAGCCCCACCCCCAGGGGCGTGTCTTGCTCTAGACATTGTTTGTGCCATTTTCTTTATTCTTACAGTTTATCTCCTGATTTTGGGTTAGGAAGAAGTTTTGTAGGAAAGGACCCATTCTGTGGTTTTGTTTTTGATTTTTTTTTTTTATGTTGAGGGAAGGCATGTAGTTTTGCTCAGGGAGTGGTTTTTTTTTTTATTGTTTTGCTCTTGTGTACCCCCTGGGGAAATGGCTTCCTGTTTGTTGAGTGTGTTTTGAAATGGTGGCAAGAAATGTTCACTTTTAAAAATCTTTAAAAGAAAAAAAAAGGAAAAAGGGGAGGAAAGCAAAGGCAGAAAGAGAACAAATACATAAAAAAACATGAGAAAATTAAAAATTAAAAATAAAAAACAGCTAATTAACAACTTTAATAGAAGCTAGATAAGTGCAACTACATGGGGGAGTCCACTTTATTAGGAACACCTGTACACCTGCCAATTAATTCAATTATCTGATCAGCCAATCATGTGGCAGCAGTGCAATGCAATGCAAAAAAAAATCATGCAGATACAGGTGAAATGCTTCAGTTAATGTTCACATCAAACATTAGGTTGGTGAGGTTGAGTAATTCAGACGAATTGAGTTCAAATAAAATGGTGCGAAAAACAAAAAACATCCAGTGAGAGGCAGTTCTGGCAGATGTTAACCATGTTGATAAGAGAGTGTGAGGAGGATGGCCAGACTGGTTTGAGCTGACAGGAAGGCTACGCTAACTCAAATAATCACTCGTTACAACCGTGGTGAGCAGAAAAGCACCTCAGGTGCACAACCTTGAGGAGGATGAGCTACAACAGCAGAAGACCGGATCGGGTCGGGTTCCACTCCTGTCAGCAATGAACAGGAATCTGAAGCTACAGTGGCTACAAGGTCACAGAACACAGGTAAAGACCTGGTCTTTTTTTCACTCACTTCCTGGCTGTGGAGAAGAACAGGTCTTTGATGGAGGGCATGAGCTTTTTTCAGCTAACCTGACAATACGTTGCAGTCTGTTCAGCTCATTACTGGTTGAGGAGCCGAAACCAGACTGTTATTGAGGCGGTGAGGACAGAATCAAAGCTTCAAAGCTGAGAGCTGGATAATGAACATTTCACATCGTGCATTATTATTCGTGTGTAAAGTCTGGCTTTGTGCTGTAGAATCTGTGAATATGATAATGAAGATAGGTAATGAGACCTTCCTAGTGCAGATCACTGAATCATGCATACAGTATGCAGACTTCTACACCTCCTACACACATGCATACGTATTCTGTGAGGTTTTATATAATGAAAGAGTGGAGGATTTCAGATTTAGACCCAGCAACAGCTTTATGGACAAAGACGGAAGGTTTGTGTTTCCTGGTGAAAGAGGAGCTGAACAAGTCCTAAATCCTTCTCTCCTGACAGTAGAAGTCTTTCTGAATTCATATCAGTTCTGCTGAATGAGACAGATTTCCTGTGCGTCTCACTTCAGTAGTTAATTTCAACACTTCCTCCTCTTTGAGCTCTTCATGCTCATCACGTATGTAAGACGTCCTGCTAACACTTAATGAGCTCGTGGTGGATCAGCCCTCAAGCCATCCATCCTAGGAAATGAGTTTGACATTTTATAAAAAAGCAGAAAAGCTTCTCTGTTTATCTTGATTTGGGTTTTTCTCAGATACAGTGCTCAGTTTGTGCAGCGCTGACTGTGATTAAATATTTACTTCAGAAGCTGAGGATTCACTTCCACGATTTAAACGTTCCGTTTATCTGAATAAACGTCTGTAACGTGCGTAAACACACCACTAATGCACCGGATTAAGCCTTCACCATTAACTCCACATCAACCTTAAACACAGCAGTGTGGAGTCACGTCACATTCATCCGAAGCCATGTTTACACACAGGGATTTGTCTCCATCGCACGTGTTTAAACTCACAGAGACGTGTTTACAGATCAGATCAGATTCCCAATGAGACGCTGGATATCCACAGATTTACCACATGACAGAAAGTCTCTGCTTTTTCACCTGAGAGTGTGGATGAAAATGATGGGCCAGTCCTGGAAACGTTGAGAATTTTCTCCTCCATTCACACTGGTTCATCTGGCTTCTTTACTGAACAATGTAAAGACAAATAAACTCATTATAATCGTGTGTAATGAAGAATGTTGATGTTTTAATGGAGGAACTGCTCACAGACGGAGAAAAACCTCAAAAACAACCGATCTTGACATTTAAAAAAAATAAGGGTTACATTTTAGAAACCCAATACCGCACTTTCTCTTTATTTCCGTTATAATCACCTTTGGTAACGTTTTCATTTTTCATTGTGCTTGTTTACATTCTTTTATTGTACGTTATATTTCATTACACTGATATTCCATCCATCCATCCATCCATTCTCCATACCTCATATCCTGGAGTCTATCCTGGGGGACTCGGGGCACAAGGCGGGGGACACCCTGGACAGGATGCCAAGCCATCACAGGGCACAATCACACACACACACACACCACAATTTGGAAATGCCAATCAGCCTTCAACGCTTGTTTTTGGACTGGGGGAGGAAACTGGAGAACCTGGAGGAAACCCCCAAAGCACAGGGAGAACATGCAAACTCCACACACACAGGGTGGAGGTGGGATTTGAACCCCAACCCTGGAGGTACGAGGCAACAGTGCCAACCACTAAGCCACTGTGTCCCCCTACATTAATATCGTTCATGATTTTTTTTACATGATTCATTTATTTATGATTTTTTTTGTGATGTGGTTTTTTTTTTTTTACACATGATCTATTTTCTTGTCACATGATTCTTTTATTTTCTTTTATTTAAACATCATTTTGCTTTTACACTACAATCAGGTTCGTGATGTGAAAATGTGGCTTTTGTGTGCTTCTTGTATAAAGTTTATAAAAGATTAGGAAATGAAGCACTGGATTGTCATTCAGTTGTGTTTTTATCTGAAAGTGTCGACTCGAGGTCCTGAGCATAACATTAGATCAGGACATTCATTAATTTAAATGGTTTATAGATTTATTTAGTGTGTTTGTGTGTGTGTGTGTGTGTGTATGCTGAGATTAAGAGAAAAGAAGCACATTTATATTCAGCACACACACACAGCTGCAGCAGCTCATGTGCTATTTAAATGGAGTTTTATTATAAGCCCTGAGGTAAAACAGAGGAGAAGAAAAGAAAGAAACTGGAGCAGTGTGAATCTGTGACTTTCTGTAGAGGCAAAATGAAGAGAAAAATGAATAAAACACAC
>CM040471.1:4673425-4685381 GCA_022758105.1 Pangasianodon gigas | reverse complement strand
GTGTGTGTGTGTGTGTGTATAATTGTTTTAGCATTAGCGCTTTAATTGCAAAGCCTTTTCCGTCTTCCATTAGTGCTGAGTGTGTAAAAGGCTGTAAAGTCTCGACTCACACGTCTCTGTCTCTTTAAGAAAACGTGTGAAAGGTGAAGTGAGATCGCACCTCTGTGGAAAAACGCAGCAGCTTTCTGCCTCACGGTGAACTAAAGCCTGGAGAGGTAGCTGTTAGCCGCTAGCTGTGATACTAGTGTGTGTGTGTGTGTGTGTGTGTGTGTGTGTGTTAGCTTCATCCTCACCTCATCGAGTTCTCTCTGTGTGTTGAGGAACTCCGTCACTCCGCTGATTAATTTGGAGTTTAGAAATAAAGCCTCGCCGAACCTGCACAGGAGGAGAGTCAGTCACAATAAAGCTCACACACACACATACAAACACACACACACACACACACACACACACACCTGGAGTTCAGCTCGTCCCACTTCTCCCTGAAATATCTCCAGGCTAGATGGCGTGCGTGTGGGTTGCGGCCGATGTGGATGATGACGTCGATCACGTCTTGATCCGGCACCAGGTCCGAGTTTAAAGACGCGTTCAGCAGTCTGGAAAAAACAAGCAGGTGATTTTACAGTCGCTAGAATACGGGATTTTGTTCACACGTTAGCTCTGATGGAACACGTGTGACAATTCAGGAGCGAATAAACACCTACACACACACACACACACACACACACACACACACAGGCTCGATGCTAACAGCACTAACACTGTTCAAATGTGTCTTTTTTTACTGCCTTTAGCTCTTCTCCTTCATGTGACACGTTCTAGCTGGAGCTGCTAACACCGTGTGATAACACACTGCGACACAGACACACTAGTCTTTTTAATTAACACGTACACGTAATTAATAGATTTCTTCCTGTTTTCCTTCCAGCTGTGTGACACTCAGAACAACACACCATCACAGTGCAGCTGCTTCTGCATCTTTCCTCCATTTACTAGCTTTAAGCCTTATGCTAATCGCTAACACTGTTTTCACTTCTCAGTCAACTCTGCTGTGTTGAGACGTGTGATCGAGTGAGATTATTATTTTTACACACGTATGAAATATTTCTCATCCATTTCCACATGCAGATTTATTTTCAGTGAAAGAGCACACGCTAACAGTCTGAAGACTATAAAAGACGGCTTGTTAATATTCCGTAGAGCTTCTCGCTAATCCTGAGCTGAGTTTTTTTATTAAAAATCTATTTCTGCGTGAAATCAGATCCTCGTATCTGTTCCTCTGGAGTGAAGCAGGACCTCAGGGAAAGCTGGAACGTCATGATGAGACGTGAGAAGAGAAATAAGAACCTGTGGAGCAGGAAGGTGTTGTCTCTGCAGGTCAGGGCCTCCAGCAGGACCTTCTTCTCCGAGACGGCGGTGGAGGAGTGAAACTTCATCCACATGAACTCCCACACGTCCTCGTCCATCAGAGACACGCCCGTGCAGTACACCACGTCACGTATGCTGGGGGGAATCCTGCAGGGGGGCGGGGCTTAGGTTACTACATCAATACAACACGACGATTTCTCAATGATTTCGTTCTAATACGTTATCGTTTCTATAGTAACAGCTCATTTACAGAGACTCGTAACAGCAACATACGGTGTTTTATACCTTACCTCTGCTAATGCTAAAGCTAATGCTGGTTAATACACTGTTGTATTTTAGCTGATAGCATGCAAGTAAAAAAATTACTCTGCACAAAAGTGCTGAGACACCTCAAGCGCTTTTTGTTCTCCCAACCAATCAGATCACAAGCTGGGGGACAAGCGAGTAAAACAAAATGGAGGATGGTGTCAAAAGCTTAGTCCTGTTAGTTAGTCAATAGATTTAAACCTTTATTTAATCTCAGTTACTGATAATAATAAATCTAATCCAGAGACCAAGCTAGGCTAGTTAGTTAGCTGATACTAGCTAGGACTGGTAATAGTGTTGCTATGGTTACAGTGTGCCAAGCACAATCTCATTCAGTAGTCGTGTCTCTTCCTCCTGAGCCTCGTCTCCTCGACTCGCCCCAATTTCAGGGGAAAAGTGAAACATTTTTCATCGCATCGCTAAAACGGCGAGTCGTGATGTTCAGCTGCTGCCTTTTAGCACATTTCAGCTCTTTACTTTACACAGAAGAGAGAAGCTCATTGTGGAGTTTCCGTCAGACACACGGTTATGGACAGAGAGAATCTGAGAGACTGCGGCTGTAATCACTCTGTAAACAAACATGAAGAACAACATGGTCGCGTCTGCAGCTCTGACGGGTGAAAAAGTAAATGCACTATCGTTTGTGCTCCTGCAGGAAATCCAGCTTTTATCATTGCACATTACTGCAGAAGAACCACGATGAGTTTCAGCCTCAACGTAAAAAAATCCTCCACTGAGAGCTAAGATGAAAATCACTGAGGGAGGAAGTGAAGGAGAGAATGAAGGAGGAAGAGAAGGAGAGAATGAGGGAGGAACAAAAGGAGAGAATGAGGGAGGACGAGAAGGAGAGGATGAGGGAGGAAAAAAGGAGAGGATGAGGGAGGAACAAAAGGAGAGAATGATGGAGGAAGAGAAGGAGAGGATGAGGGATGAAGAGAAGGAGAGAATGAGGGAGGAAGAGAAAGAAGAAGCAAGGGAGGAAGTGAAGGAGAAAATAAGGAGGAGAATGATGGAGGAAAAGGAGGAGAGGATGCAGGACAGAGAGAAGGAAAAGAAGGACGAAGAGAAAGAAGAGAGTGGAAAGAGAGGAAGAGAAAGAAGAAGGAAAGAATGAAGTGAAACAGAATAAGGTGGAGAAGAGAAGATGAGGGAGGAAGAGAAGGAGAGAATGAGGGAGGAAGAGAAGGAGAGGATGAGGGAGGAACAACAGCAGAGAATGAGGGAGAAAGCGAAGGAGGAATTTAAAGAAGTGAACGTTTTACACAAACATTCACATTCACTGTGCTTACAAGGCTGCACCCCGCCCCCACCTCGGCTGCTCGTACCACATCTCTGTTATGATAATCCCAGCATAAAGACCACTTCGGAAATGTGCCAGACTGGTTGTGAAACAGTCTGAGGGAGCCATCTCAGCACTTCCGGACTGCTTTGAACACACAGACTGGAATATGTTCAGAGAGGCTGCTACATACCACAACACCACAGACTGGGAGGAATACACAGCATCAGTGACTGGCTACATTAGCAAGTGCATAGATGATGTACCTTCCTTCAAGACCATCACCACACGTGCAAGCTAGAAACCGTGGATGACTGGTGAAGTGTGCTCGCTGCTGAAAACCTCAGACACTGCCTTCAGGTCTGATGACAAGGCAGCCCTCCGCACAGCAAGGGCCACTCTGTCCCACGCTATCAGTGAGGTGAAGTGCAACTACACAGAGAGAATCCACAGTCACTTCCTAAATACCAAGGATACAAAGTGCATGTGGCAAGGCATTCAGGCCATCACAGACTACAAAGCTATACCATTTGTCTGTGATGGTGACACCTCGCTCCCCGACACACTGAAAGATTTCTACAGACAGCAGGGAAGACCACCCCAACTCCCACTGACCAAGTAATTTGTCTGTCTGCAGTAGACACCAGGAAGACTCTGCCCTGAGTTAACCCATGGAAAGCTGCAGGTCCTGACAACATACCTTGCCGAGTGCTCAGGGAAGGTGCTGATCAGCTTGTAGATGTCCTCACAGACATCTTCAGCATTTCCCTGATACAAGCATTTGCCCCAGTGTGCTTCAAGACGACCACCTGTGTCCTGCCTGAATGACTACCTGCTGGTTGCACTCACACCTATCATTATGAAGTGCTTTGAGCGGCTAGTCATGAAGCACATAAAAGCAGTCTTCCCACCACAATAGATCTACTAGATCCAATGGTCTGCAACTGGATTCTGGACTTTTTGACTGGGAGACCCCAGTCCTTCAGGATCAGAAACTCCAGCACCACCACAATGAACACCGGCGCTCCCCAGAGCTGTGTGCTCAGTCCACTGCTGTTTACTCTGCTGACTCATGAATGTTCTGCAAAGTACAGTTCAAATCACATCATCAGATTTGCTGATGACACTACAGTTGTGGGCCTCATCAGCAACAATGATGAGCCAGCGTACAGAGTGGAGGTGAACCAGCTCACAGAATGGTGTAGAGACAACAATCTATCACTTAATGATGATAACACTAAAGAGATGATTGTTGACTTGCACATCAACAGAACAACTGTGGAGAGAGACAAAAGCTCCAAGCACATGACAGAGGACCTCTCCTGGACTCTTAACACCACCTGCCTAGCCAAGAAGGCCCAGCAGTGCCTCCACTTCCTACAGAGGCTGAAGAGAGGCAAACTCCCTCCTCCCATCCTACCTTCTACAGAGGGATGATAGAGAGCGTCCTGAGCAGCTGTCTCACCATGTGGTGTGGGAACTGCGCAGCCTCCGACCGCAAGGCCCTCTAGCAAATTGTGAGAACAGCTGAAAAGATCATCGGAGTCTCTCTACCCAGCATTGACACCTCATACAACAACGGGTGTATCCGCAAAGTCACCAGTAACGAGGATGACCCCTCTCACCCCTCTCATGGACTCTTCACCCTCCTGCCATCTGGCAGAAGGTACAGGAGCATCCGTGGCACCACCAGCAGACTCTGCAACAGTTTCTTCCCTGAGGCAGTCACATTACTCACCACCCTGCTGTCTCCCAGTGCTCACCTGGGCTAGTCAAACATCTAACCCAGTATGACTCAAAAACATTGCACACCTGCACTTCACAAAGCTGCATCAGACACTTTTATTATGAAATTCGTTTTTGCTGCCAATACTTCTGCTATACTTATTGCTACTACACTACAAAATAGTTTACAGTTTACAGCCCATATTCTGTGTATTTATTGTCCTGTGCATCTATTGTTCTGTTCTGTGTATTTATTGTCCTGCACTTGTCTCACGCTGTTGTGTATTGCACTATATGTAGTCTTGCCTACTGTTCTGTGTTGCACCATGGTCCTGGAGAAACAACATTTCATTCCAGTGTATGCAAGCTATATAGAAGAACGACAATAAAAACCCACTTTATTTGACTTGAAGAAGTGAAGGAGGGAATAAGGAAAAGAATGAGGGAGGAAGTGAAGGAGATGATGAGGGAGGAAGTAAAGGAAGACGTGAAGGAGAGAATAAGGAAGAGAATGGGGGAGATAATGAAGGAGGAAATTCAGGAGAGAATGACTGAGCAAGTGAAGGAGGAAGTGAAAGAGGGAATTGGAGGAAGATTCAGTGATGGAATTTATGAGAATTTATGGATTTTAGCCACAGCTCTTTATTAAATACTGAATCAGTGCTTTTTATTTAATTCTCTGCTGCAGAAGGACGCAGGAGGACACGCCGTGGTGGAGGACAAACATGGATGACTGCAACAGCAGCTCACGACTTTACACAGAGACGCGCTAATGAAAAAACTCAGCAGTGACGTGTTCAGTGATAAATTGTAGATTTTATCAGGAGTTCAACACGGAGCTCATTTCTAACAGAGTCTCATATGTCTCTAACACAATCCCTTAAGATCTGTTTTCCTCATTACAGTGTGCGTGTGTGTGTGTGTGTGTGTGTAAAACACTCTGTGTTTGTGAGGACGTTCAGGGAAAAAGCTATTAGATGAACAAACAGGTGTTGCCATGGAGACGTGGCAGACAGCAGGGACAGAGTGAGAGTGTGTGTGTTTAGTGTGTGTGATTCCTGAGTGAGATTCATTGATCAGATCTCAAACTTTAAACACACACACCATCGACATGAAACCTCAGTCCCAGTGCAGCTGCTTCAATGCTAAAACACACACTCTCTCTCCTCTCTCTGTCTCTATACACACACACACACACACAATAATATGCCACATCACAGGTTTTGTGGTAATCAGTGAAATGATACTTAACTGATGGTGAGGTTTAAGAGCTATTGTGTGTGTGTGTGTGTGTGTGTGTCTGCACCTGTTCTTGTTGCTGGAGATCCACTCGGAGACGAGTGACATGGCCTGCCGGTGACAGTGTTTATTCCCAAAACTACAGGCCAACATGATCACCTCCCTCTGGAGCTCACTGAAGGAGGAAATAAATGAGGAAGTGAAGGAGGAAGAGAAGGAGGAAATAAAGGAGGAAGTGAAGGAGGAAGAGAAGGAGGAAATAATGGAGGTGATAAGTTCAAGGAGAGACAGAATTGTGGAAAAGAGATGTCACACACACACACACCCACTCACTCGGTATGATAGGTGGCCTGCTTGAAGGAGTCGCCTGCTTTCACCCTTGGCCAGTCCAGCTTATGGTACTTCAGTTCCACTTGCTTCAACACATAACTCTGATTACAGAGCACACAACACACACACACACACACACACATTAATCAGCAGGAAGGACAGACGAAGCTGTTTGTTATCAAATGCACAAATTATATTTTGTGTGTGTGTGTATGTGTGTGTGTGTCACAGCAGGTAATGTTATGGCTAATTTAGCGCCACTCATCTCCTTCATGCTCTTTCACTGAGACGAGGGAACAATTAAAATTATATTACAATTAGATCCTGATATGAGGCAGTTCAACTGGAATAAACACACACACAAACACACACACACACACACGCACACCTACACTAAAGAGGCTGATCTCAGATCAGTATAAAGGTTCAGAGGGACTGATGGAGCTTCACCTAAAGAGGCTGATCTCAGATCAGTATAAAGGTTCAGAGGGACTGATGGAGCTTCACTTACACTAAAGAGGCTGATCTCAGATCAGTATAAAGGTTCAGAGGGACTGATGGAGCTTCACCTAAAGAGGCTGATCTCAGATCAGTATAAAGGTTCAGAGGGATGGATGGAGCTTCACCTACACTAAAGAGGCTGTAGTCCTCAGTACGGTCCAGCAGTTTGTCCAGCTGGTACAGTGCTCTGCTCGCAGCATGCCAGGGCAGGAAGTCATCCTCCTTGGACAGATAACAGATGATCTGCAGTGGGAGGTTCTGAGGGAGATAGCCGGCTCTGCACAGAGACAGAGAGAAGGTTTAAAGAAGATTAACAGTAATGGAACGATCCTTCATATAGCTACGATGTAAATACACGGCTATAAAAAACATGAACACGACTGCACTGACTGTGACACGTCTCTCTCCCTTCAACGATAAAAGAACAAAATGGCTGCTGTTTTGTCCTGACGGGATCATTTCATGCTCGGCTTCTTTGCTGACAGACATATGACTGTTTGAACGTTCACAAAAAGAGCTTGTGTTTTGTCAGTATTTACGTCATAACACTCTTTAATGGAGGTTTATAGTCGTGTATGAAGCTTTAAAGGAGAATCACAGTGACAGAAAGCAGCTTCTCATGTAAGATTGCCATCCTGTTCACTCTGCGTAAATCTATAAAACATCAGAGGATCAGAGAATGAAAGGTGCAGCACTAAAGGTAAAGCTCAAACCCCATTGAGTGTCACTGAGAGCAGCAGATCAAACCCGAGGGAATGTTTCAGTGCCTCTTTGAGCTTGTTACAAACCAGACACAGCATTTGGACACTTGGATCAGTCACTATGTCTCTTCCATCCATCTGAGCTCCAGCTCTCCACAGCCTCAGGCTTTTCAGAGACTCTGAACTCCCACTGAGGAGGAAGCAGGAGGTCGTGTAGCACATCGCAGGCGGAAAAAGCTTCAGACTTTCTCACTGGAGCAGGATTTCGTTCAGCTGATTAGCAACAAGGCTACATTACCATGATGTACAGTCGAGTCCAAAAGTCTGAGTCCACCAGCAACTTCACATCATCTTCAGTTTAGCTAGATAAGAGTCTCCTTATCACACCTCCACACAGTTAGCTAACACACCTCCACCTGCTCACTCCAGTTAGCTGGCTAGTGACATCTCCACTAGGTTAGAAGTCGTATTAGCATCATTCCTTTATTGATAGAGACAGGAAGATTCTTTCACCTGTGCTGATACCATTTCATAACCCACTACATCCGAGTCACAGTTTATCTGTGAGGAGAATAAAGTTCACAAAGCTCTGAGATAATCACTTCCTACAGCACACAGTGTAAACTGTCATTTATTTTCTACATTCTGGCTCAATTATAATTCTGGGCAAATAAACCATCACCATCTAATTAACTGGATATTGATTAAAATCACACGATCCAACAAAATCCCATAAACACTCATACACACTCCAACTGTTCTAATAAAAAAATCAACACAACACACCACATACACAGTTTAATGACTCATAAAAGTTTCTGTTTTTATGTTGTGTGAGGAAGTCAGTCCACTCTGAAATCTTCACATGGTCCATAAACATGATGGCGCCTTTAGAATACGAATAAACTACACGTCTCAGATAATCACAGTAATTATATTCTCAGAGATTCGGTTTTGTTCTTTAATGAGTGAATGTTTTTATTAATTACTGAACATAATGAGGAAGAATAAACCTTTTTTCTCTCAGAGTTAATCATCTATGAAAAACCTGCATCATCACAAAACAAAGTGGAATCATGCGGAATGATTTTTGTGTTTAGTTTCCGAATAGAAGTACAATAAAGTGTGTGTTTTTTATAACTTAATGATAAATGAGATTAGAGTTGCAGTAGTTCCAGGAGAGAGAGAGAGAGAGAGAGAGAGTGTGTGTGTGTGTGTGTGTGTGTGTGTCTGAGCTTCAAAGACGTCAAATAAATCCTGCTGTCGTTGTACATTAATTACCCAGAATCCCTCAATACACCATAAACCTGAAAGGCAGATGATAAAACCATTACTTTAAAGCCGTATTGTATTAAAGAAGAAGTGAATGTTCTCCTGTATAAAGTGTTTAATGTTTGGTTTTCTCATGTTCACTACTTAGTAAAGTTCGGTCTCGTTCACTCAGCGGATCTGTTTAGAGGGATTTATTCTCCAAACTCGTCTGTTCAGTCTTCACTTATTTCTTTATAATAAAAGTGAAGGATGAGCAGGGACAGAAGTGTGATTTGGTCAGCAGGGACAGGATCAGGGTGGACGTGACAAAGACATTCAGCTCCTGATTACTGGAGACTCGATGTTCTGCACATTGCAGTGACTTCAGCTCTAACAAACACGACTGAACTCATCAGCTCATTTACGAGGCATTGAGCTGAGTCACGTGTGTTAGAGACGGGAAAATGAAAATGTTTCAGGTCTCAGAGGAGTAAAAAAAATCATTGAAATGCAGAAACATATTAAACTTTAACAGGATTTTGTGCAGCTTTCAGCACAGAGAGGCACAATCTCCGACCCTGAGCTGGATTTCTAATGTTTCTATCTGTTTGTCCAATCATTTCTGAATTATTTACCTTTTGGACCTGGTGAGACCAACGTGAGAAAGTGTGTGTACGTGTGTGAGTTTGCATGTGTGTTAAGCATTAAAAATCATTTGAACTGAGCTCCTGACTTCCTGAATAAAGAATCATTAACTCCTGAATTGCCTTGTAATTATTTCCTCATTAAAGATTTGCAGAGTTTGAAGACGTTCATTAAGTCGTGTCATCAGAGTGAGCGTAAATGACAAAAGAATCCTCGTTGTTCACGAAAGCGAATCTAATAAACTCCTCAAACCTGTTTCTGTTAAACACACACACACACACCCGTGAAGATAAACTCATCACGGAAGTGTTAAAATCCGATCTAAAACACACAACAAAGCCGAACTGACAGCAAGTGTTCTCCTCCTCACTGAAGCATAAAATTAATTAAATGAAATTGTGTTAAACGTCGTTACTGAAGTGGGTGGAAATTTCCCCGGAGCTGCAGAAGTATTTAATCAGGTGCTCACGCTCGAGGGGCTTCTACTGTGATTCATACCTGCAACTTTTCATTATCACATTTAATTTACACAAAAGTACATGAGTGTGTGATGAACAACAACAACAAGAAGCCTGTCTGAATAGTCACACGCACACACACATCATGTCAAGTCCATAAACAGCATTAAACATGAGGAGAGGTGCAGCTGTGAGCTTTAATAACACACACTGGTAATATTCCCTCGAAACACAGCAAAGAGACGGATTAATCTTCTACTGCACCGGAATAAAACGGCAAAACAAGCCGAGAGATCCGAACAACAACCTCCTACAACCTCACGCTTAAAGATTTATTCTCAGCTTTTATTCTTTTGCCTTATAAGCTATTATAAATAAATAAAATGAGTAGGGAATGAAATGGAGGCTTTGTTCTGAGGGAGAGGAGTTCCTCAGGGTTCAGTGCTCAGCTCTGTGTGATTGGAATCTATCCAGGGTTCGCTGTTCTTCTCTATTCAGTCGATTGAATGATTAAAGTCGGGGAGGAGCTGTAGCCTGGTGTCTGTTTCACACAACACCACCACTGTGTGTGTGTGTGTGTGTGTGTGTGCGTGCACATGTTAAACTGCTATCTGTCCCAGCATGAAACACACAGCGGTGTACGAGGCTCTCCGTTTCTGAATGATTTACGCTGGAGCTGAGCTGCAGAGTGGTGAAGAAAAACACATCTGGCAGCTTTTGCCGTTTGTTTGTTGGCAGGAAGTGGAAAAGCGCTGGCGAAATGGGAAAAATGTCGTCATCAGTAAACATGATGGTGCCTTTAGCATACGAATAAACTACACAACTTAGTTAACAGCAGAAACTTAGTTTTCACAGATTCAGTTTTCTTCTTCAGCTCCACAGGAGACTCAACATCACTTCTGTCCCTCTGATACAGTTCCTCAACCTCAGCCTCAGCCTCGTTACCTCTTTAAAACACACTCACACACCTTAGCGTTCGTGTTTCACTTTCTTTATATGAACTGCTTCCTCATGTCCTGCACTCGTTAGGTAGAAAGGATGAAGGTGGAGGTGTGAAAGAGAGGACAGTTGCTGCTCCTGAAGGGATTAATGATGAAGTCTATGAGCAGTGAGGTTTAGAGAAGGTGTGGTTCGGGACGGGAGGGTCACAGCGGTGTGTTTCAATCTCTAATTATACTTTTTCTGGTCGTTAAATAAATTCGCATTAGTAGAATAAATAGGCTGAGGGACTGAAATTTACATTTACTAAACACCCCTCTAGAGAGGGAAATGGTTCAGTCCGTCCAGCGCATAAACACTGTTTGAGCAGGATTCGTTTGGATCAGAGGAGGTTTGTTTTATTGATGTCATTTGAACAGGATCATTCTTATTATTACTGAGGAAGCTCTGTGTGTTTGGAGAATTACACACGATAATTTCCTTCAGAATTAGGACTTTTTCAGACAGGATTAAATTCCCAGTAATTCCCAGATAAAACTAATCCAGCGTGAATAAGGCTACTACATGGCTAATTTGGTTAAAGGAGGAACTCTAATGCCGTTTTGCTTTTCCCACACAAAAATCATTCAAAAAATAAATAGAGAGAAGGAGAGAGAGAGAGAGAGAGAGAGAGAGAGAGAGAGAGAGAGAGACTTTAGCTTGCTAATGATTTAAGAATTATTTCAGGAAAGTATATTAGCATTAGCAAAACTTCATACAGTTTTCTATTATTTCATCACTCCATTTCTCCATCACTCGTTCCTCTCCATCACTCCATCAATCCATCACTGTCGCTCTTCATCCATCCATCCCTCTTCCCTCTCCAACACTCCATAACTCTTCCCTCTCTATCACACCATCCCTTCATCACACATCCATCTCCATCATGCCATCACTGCATCACTCATCCCTCTCCTCGCTCCAGCACTTGCCCCTTTCCATCCCTCCATCACTCGTTCCTTCATATCTCTCTTTGTAACAGACGTTCAGCTGGTGGACGGAGCTAAAGACTGAACTATGCAGGATGCTCTCACTGAAAGAGAGAGATCAAGAGACCAGAACAGAGTAAAGCATCCCTGCACTCCTCCATTCGTCTCTTCCTCTCTGTTTCTCTTTTTCTCTTTCAGCACAGTGTGGAGCTGCAGCTTGGCCCCGGGCCTCGTTTCCACATGAGC
>CM040471.1:4646119-4672110 GCA_022758105.1 Pangasianodon gigas | reverse complement strand
CACACACACACACACACACACACACAGTAGCTACACCACCCAGACATGACATTTACAGTAGACTAGTCATTTCTTCTGTTTATTTTTTTAATATATAAATAAGGTTTAATCATTGTCAGATTGCTGTGGTGGAAGAGGAATAAAACACTTATGGATGTTGTGTTGTAGGAAAATAATCAGCATCTGAGGGCTTAACAGTAACTCCACTTCGTCACACCACCCTGTCGTTGATTATTTTTCTCTACCAGCACCACACACAGTTTTATTCCCTACATACTTCATTACTTTATCGATTTCCCCGCAGCTCGTGACACACAGATTTAGAAATGATGGGGAAATATACATGATTAAATAAGCGCAGTGTGACGTGTGCTTGCTCAGTCAGCATGTCGTCTTTATGCTGAACCAGATGATGGATGACAAATCCATATCCTCCGAGTAAACAGTTGACCTCTTCTTTTTCACTGAAGTTACAAACGGGCTGCAGCTGAAGCTGTGTAAAAAGCGTGCGTTGGTGGTGTGCACCCTGAAGAAATCATTTTCTGCTCCGTAAACCTCGTGGATTTTCTCTTTCATCAGCACGTCTGAAGGAACCAGCGAGTGAAAGCAGCTCAGGATCGGCCACGCTTTAATCCTCACACTCGGAAATGGAAGTGCTCTTTTCTATCTGCGTGAAAACCGAAAGCCTGCGTCTGCATCCTACGTCGCTCTCTACAGCTCTGTGTGGAATCATGAATTGAAATAGATTTTTTTCCTCCGCCGTGGCCACTCATATTTTATTTATTTACAATATTTCCTCCTGTGCTGATGTGCTTTATGAGAAAATATCTCAGGGTGAAAAAGCCCCAGTCTTACCCAGACAGTGGAACTTCCACAAATAACTCATATATTAATACTTAACTAGTGCTTTCACTAAACCCTACATTTAATTAAAGGTGCAATAACCTTTTTTTTTTTTCAATTTTATTTCTTACTTGTACAAACAACCTGGAAAATATGTAGAACATGATAAAAGAATAACGGTTTCACCATGGCCTCAGCACAAGGGTATTATGTGGCTGAGAAAAGCCGTTTAGAAAACTGTATTACACTCCATAGTACTTGTTTTTGCTTACATGAACCTCTTTTTTATGCCACGTCCCTCCATCGCTAGCACTGGACACTTCTATGAAGGTGGTTCATCCAAAGTATTTCCTTACCTTACCTAATAGCACAGCCTACTTCATCCCCTTCACCAGTAATAAAATATTCCATCATATCTATGTTTATGCTAGTTTCATTACATTTCTTGCAGGAGAATTATCTGGCTGCGCTGGGTGTTTTCCGATTTCAGCTGTGTGTTTTATTTCTGAACACACTGCTATGTGGCTGGAATGAAGAGGTGTTGGGGGCATGTCAATAAAAAGATAAGCACAGAAAGTAAACACAAACAAGCACTACAGCCTGTAACGCAGTTTTCTAAACTGGTTTTCTCTACAACGTAATACAATTGTACCGAGGCCATTCTGTAGGTTCCTTCCAGGTTTGCTGGAATCGATTCCTGACGATGACGTACACATTTAAGTGCATTGGGAAAAAGCCACAGGAGTAAGTGTCCGATCTAGGACCACATATGAAAAGATTGGATTTTTGTGTCCACAAAGTCCTGAAAGAACGTCAGACCTGATGTGTCACATTAAGGAAGAAGATCTGATTGCTTTTATAAAATGACAGTATGATCAATCCAGTGTTCAGGAAATAATTCATTTTTATAATTAATAATATTTGCTTTATCTCAGACACATCAATAAAAATCCAACACAGAGAAGGAAGAAGTCACTTCATTATCAGGCAGCATCGCTCTAATCTCTAACAGCGATCTCCGAAAATCTCAGAAAAGCTTCAGGTATAAACTCTGTCTGAATAAAAGCCTGTTCAGATTTGGACAGATTTAGAAAGTTCATGTAAGTGTGTGAATTACGACATAGGAAAGACAAATAGGAAAGACATTCTGCTGCTCATTAGTTTAGCGGCTAAATTAGCTCTGGGTGAAACGTGCTAGCAGATTAGAAACATTTGGGATTCATGTGGGAAAAGTCTACTGGATGTGAGTTTCCTTCACACACACACTTATCTTGTGATTTGCCTCAGAGTGGAGGTTAATGCTTTGTGGAGTTATGAGCTAATTTAGCGTAGCGGGTGCACCGTTACGCTGCTCGACCTGCTTCAGTCCTATAGAGGAACGTAAATTAGCTCCTGTGGCTAAATTTGGCTTGTGTTTTGAACCGAACATGCTGTGAAGCTCGAACATAAATCTGAAACAGATCCTCAGTATTCCTCCACAGAAACATTAGTGGAAGATTAAATGTGTAGAAATGAGGTTTGTTCGCAAAGAGACGCCCGGGTTCGAGTAGAAGGATGCGTCTGAGTACACACTCCATCTGAATCATTTCAGCAATTAGCAAAGTGTCACATTGTTTTAAATAACCGTGGTGTCAAAGCACATCATCCTTCAGAGAATGATACGTCTAATTAGCATAGCAGCTACGGTCAGTCAGTCTGTTAATGAGGTTTATACCACAGCGCTGTTCCAGAGTTCTGGATTCTGATTGGTCAGAAGGTGTTGATTCATTTTCTGTAACAACAGCTCAGACAGGTTTATATTAATGCGCTAGTTCTTATACGTTATCGTTTCTATAGCAACAGCTCACTCAAAGGGACCTGTAGCGGACGCTGCACATAAACGGATTAAAAAAAAAACGTGTGTAATTGTTAATATGGTGAAGTTTTCTGTAAGGAGATGTTTGTTTAACATTTCTGGAAGGAGTCTCCAGTGTCAGTGCTTTGTAACAGTCTGTAACTTGACGTTGTCCGACATCTTCAGGACAGAGGAGTTTACGCTTCTTTGCGATTTCTCGATAATGTGACAAGCTGCGGGTTTTTTTTTGTCTTATTAACTTCAAGAGAGAGAAGAAAGAGAGGCTGGTGAGGGAACGACTGATTATAGCTGCTATAACGGAAGTGAGAACAGGAACAGTGTTTCACCGATGTTCCACAGCATCAAATGTAACTATAAACGGATAAAAAGTATGAGTTGTTGTTCTTCAATAAATACAAAATAGTGTGGAATGAAGTCGTGTGTCATTTGCTGCTGTGCCTTTCCTTCATTAGTCCAGATTATCTATGAGAGAAATACATGCAGAAATGCCAAACACAGCACAAATATTTCGATATAAACACATTTAATGCGTGGAGTTTTCTTCTTCAGGCTCCAGATCCTCAACTTGCTTTCTTCCTACAGAGGAGATAAAGAGGGTTTGAATAGAAGGAGGGGCAGATAACATGAATCAGAGTGAAATAATCCAATAATAATCAAAGGCATCTTTTTTCACTTGTGTTAGACGTGTTCATTACGGCTCGCTCGTTAAACTCGGCGCGACGTGCACCATAACGCACAGGCGAGTGTGTCAGCGCTGACGAACGTGAGCCCATAGGCTTTATTATAGTGACTACATGCTCCATGAGTGATCACATGCTCCAAATTAGCAGCATTAATCCCGGGTTTTACCCTCCCACACGTTCTGTTTGACTAATCAGGAATAAAATCACACTGCCTCAGTGCCTAATTAATCTAATCTACATCTAATGGGACCATCAGACTTTGATGCTGTCACATAGTGTATTGCATTTTCCTCACACGAATCTGCAGTCTTTTTTAAAATGGAGGCAAAAATCGAGCTCCCGTGTTGATCGTGTAACTCACAGGAATAAAACAGCATTAATGATGTGGAGGATTCGATTGAAATGAAACAGCAGTAATGACTTTTACCTCCACAGTCTCGCACTGTTACTGAGACAAACTGCTCACAAACTACACGATCACTGACCCTACGTTCACACTAGCAAGTCTCACATATAGCCTGTATTTTTTCAGTTCTGATTAGAAACAGTAGTGTCTATATATCTTCTAAAGTGAACTAGTTAAAGTCAGTTAACTAGTTAACGCACTAATCAATGTGAAAATCACTTGATTTGCATGTTACATGCTAGCTTCTCAGATTAGATTAGCAAAGCTGTACTAGCTATATGCACTCACCAGATTCACTGATGATCTCTGCTACTTCCTTCCACACTTTGTTTTTATTCATAATACGTCTATATGCATTTAATGAGAGGTCGTATACTGTATATGACAGGATAAGATGAAACCACCAAGTTTTTTTCCATTTTTGTGTGTCAATCAGTGAATGGGAACTAACTGCAGATAGGAACTAAAGTTGTAGAAACGTTGGACCACACGTGTCATAGGCTCATCCGTCGCTTTCTTAGATGTTAGTGTGAATTTAGAGTAATACATGAGCAGGTTTTATTTCATAGATTTTATATATTTGATTTTATACTGTGGTTAACGAATCTAAAATCTTACATCGCACAAACGGCACGTATCCGCACTTTATATCTGTACTGTCAGACCGCTGCTGCCACCATCCATATATCCATATTATATATATTATATTATATTCTTATACACTTTTTTCTTTTTTTTCTTTTTTTTTAATCTCTTCATATTTTTTAATGTAGATATTTTTCTTTGTATTTAATATTTTTCTTTATTTTCTTATTTTATGTCAGAACAGTTGTATAAAGCATTTCACTGCAAGTCGTACTGTGTATGGTTATGCAGGTGACAAATAAAATTTGAATTTGAATTTTAAAATATTTCTGATATGAAAGTTATGCTATGCTTTGGGGCGTGTAAATGGATGAGCACGGCTAAGCCCTCCCTCTCTGTCAAGGAAAAAAATGACTAAAAATAAGGCTCAATTTTTGGACTCCATACCATCTCATCTGCTGTAAACAAACATCTTAAAGTGGATTATTTTTTACTTTTGTGGAATTGAGTGCAACAGCAACATTGAACAATACATTGAATGTTATGAAGAAGTGAGAAGTGAGGCTGGGGCTGATTTCTTTCTAGCCCAGACTGTAGACTCATGCAGCCTATCAATGACAGTCATGTCAGTTTTTTTTTTTTATACAGAGTGACATGCCCCCTAGATTTGATCTCCATCTGAGCTGATATGTTCACACACATCTGTAACATGTCATCAATCAGTGATTGGGAAGGTGTACATGAAAATAAGACTCCTATAAGACTCAATCGTAATGGCTTCAAAGAATGTTTTAGCTCTCCTAGTCAATATTGTGATCAGTATAGAGGTGTATACACTCACCAGCCACTTTATTAGGAACACCTGCACCTGTACACCTGCTGTATTCATGCAATTATTCAATCAGCCAAGCAGTCAAGGGCTTCAGTTAATGTTCAAACAACAGAATGAGGAAAAATGTGATCTGGGAATTTCATGCATAAAAGTCTCTAGAGTTTCCAAAACAAAAAAACATCCAGCTCTGTGGGCAGAATCGCCTTGCTGAGAAGGCTACAGTAAATCAAATAGCCACTCTTTACAGCCGTGGTGAGCAGAAAAGCATCCAAACACGTCAGACCTCGAGTCGGATGGACTACAACGGCAGAAGATCAGAACGGTTTCCACTCCTGTCAGCCAAGAACAGGAATCTGAGGCTACTTTTCACAATCTTCAGCTGTCCAGGAAACACACCAATGAGAGGACAGAGGCGGAGAAAGGACTAGAACAGAAACAAGAGCACATGATGTGAATTCAATAGAAAACATGAAATTGGTCACCAAAATGTTAAACGAAAATGTTTAAAACAGAGAAGTTATTTGTTAAAGACATAAAAATAATAGAAATGTCACATACACCACAGTCATTTCACTGCCGCAACCTCCTCTGAGTTCTAGAGACTCTTCTTCATTTGTTATATATTTCCTGTATATATTATATATATATATATATATATATATATATATATATACACACACACACACACACATATATATACACAGTATATAAGCACATGGACATTAGGTCAGTTGCGAAGTCTTGCCAACAGTTTCCTTTTGTGTAAGTTCTTTGTTCTTGAATGCCATTTTGTACATGACCTTTCCTCGTTTCTGCTAAAAGTGGAGATTAATGTTGTCCGCTTTAAATTTGTAATTAGACTCTGTGAGGTAGGTGTTTTTGTATGCGGACTGTAGCGTCTCACTGGTTCAGGTCCTTTACCGAGCCTCTGCTCGACTCCTAAACTCTAATTCCTCTGTGTTTAGATCAGATTCTGTCTCAATTATTTACAGTTCACGTTCAATAAAAAAAATTATCTGCCTTATAAATAAATAAATGTGAGTGCGTTTTTAATTAAACTGATAAATATCTCAGCAGCCTCATTGAAATTACGTGTCAGGTTTAAAGGTATAAATGTGCAGCAGGTAGACAGGATAATGAGCAAAGCGCATGAAAAATACACAGAGTTACCAGTTTATTAGTTCAGAATAGCTAATAAATCAGAAATGTACCACAGATTAATTAAGTTATTAGAGTCTGAGTTACACAGTAAACATAAATCTAATTTTAATATGTTTCTGCTGCAAAACTCATACGCCAGAAACAACTTGCACTTTTTAGGAAGTTAGTTTAATACAGTGTGAAAGAGAGAAACAGCCCAGGGCCAATTTGCAGGTGTGACAATTACAGAAGTGCAAAAACCATTAAACGTGTTGAGAGAGGAAAAAATGGTTCAATTTACATGTTTTTTTAAAAAAAAAAGAAAAATGTCTCTAGATGCAGAATGAGTTTTTTTTTTAAATGTTGAGAAAATACACAGGAGGTTAAAACAGCACTGAAAACTCTATTAAAACCCAGTTTGTATGACATTTATGCAGCATTAGTGCCATTAAAGCCATGCATTGTACTCAAAACTCATTACTACAGTTTTTAATTTATGTGCGTGTAATAATGAGATCTGTGGAACTGTGAAAACGAGATTCTGTTTCGTATTTAAACACGTTCATTTCATTTCAGACAGTCAGACTACAAAAATACAATCATCAAACTAACAGGAAGTTACACACACACTAGCAGTCAGGTTACATGATGTTAGCTAGCTATGTTTAACTATTGAAATGACTTAATATTTAAAGTTATAGCTTTACCTCTGAAACTGGAGACTCCTTCCATAAATGTCAGAAAACTTCACCATATCAACGATTACACATATTGTCCATGTGAATAAGCTGTTACTATAGAAACGATAACGTATTAGAATCACCTTCTGACCAATCAGAATCCAGAAATCCGGAACAGCGCTGTGGTGTAACTTTGAGGATTGTGGGATATTGTGTATGATAATGAGCAGGAATCTCCTACGGCTCACAGCCTCACCGTGTTATTTTCAATCGATCGTCCAAACCACTGAGGCAGGAAGTCTAACCAGAGCTGAAGACGCTGAAGGCTAAAGCGTCTGCTCCAGACTAAATCACTGGAGCCTCACATTCAGCTCATTAAAGAACAAAATCAATTCATCCGGAACGTCCAGCAGATGTTCATCTGTGATTTCGCTAGAAATATGGAAGGAAGGAACAGAGGTGTTCATGTGCAGGGTATAATTTACCTCTCAAGGAGTAAAAAAAAAAATTCCTCATCAGGCATCAGGAAGTTTGTCTTTGCCTGAGAAACTTCTCCATGTCTTGATTCATCCACTCGTCGCTCTTTATCATCTAATCTCAGTGATAAAATCTCAAGACAAGCTGGAAGTCCAGTCAGTAAAACCCCAAACTGTGAATATTTTCATTTTCTTTCCACAAAGCAGGTCTACAGAAATTCATTCTGTGTCAATCATTAAGCTTTTGACATGACTGCGAAGCTAATTATCAGCTCGGCTCGAGCCATTAGCAGTGTTTTAACTCTTATTGATCGACAGGAGCAGAGTTGTGAAAAGAACGTGGACAGAAACAGCAGCATGGAGTGGGGTTATTAAAGCGCCTGGTCTGTTCTTTAATTAGTGACACACATCCTACTGTGAATCATAAAAACAGCACTTTATGAACAGATGATAAGCACACGCTTAGCTCTGTACTGTTGAGAGTTTAGTTCCCAGCATGCTTTGCATGGTGTACTTAAGCAGAGATTTTCCGGTTCTGGTCTGTTTCACACAAAATCATGTTTGCTGAGTGGAAAAATAAGTGACAGAGCTTAGAGATATTACCGAGGCGACACTGTGGTTTTTAGACACTTCACTTTTTATAGCTAACACACTTTTCACATATGATTCTTTCACACGATTAATTCATTTTCACAGATGATTCTTTCACACGATTAATTCATTTTCACATATGATTCTTTCACACGATTAATTCATTTTCACAGATGATTCTTTCACATGATTAATTCATTTTCACAGATGATTCTTTCACACGATTAATTCATTTTCACATATGATTCTTTCACATGATTAATTCATTTTCACATATGATTCTTTCACACGATTAATTCATTTTCACAGATGATTCTTTCACACGATTAATTCATTTTCACATATGATTCTTTCACATGATTAATTCATTTTCACATGATTCTTTCACACGATTTGTTCAATTTCACATATGATTCCTTCACACGATTAATCAATTTTCACATGATTCTTTCACACGATTAATTCATTTTCACATATGATTCTTTCACACGATTAATTCATTTTCACATGTGATTCTTTCACATGATTAATTCATTTTCACATATGATTCTTTCACATGATCAATTCATTTTCACATATGATTCTTTCACATGATTAATTCATTTTCACATGATTCTTTCACATGATTCATTCATTTTCACATGATTCTTTCACATGATTCATTCATTTTCACATGTGATTCTTTCACATGATTCATTCATTTTCACATGTGATTCTTTCACACGATTAATTCATTTTCACATGATTCTTTCACATGATTAATTCATTTTCACAGATGATTCTTTCACACGATTAATTCATTTTCACATATGATTCTTTCACACGATTAATTCATTTTCACATGTGATTCTCTCACATGATTCATTTATTTTCATGTATGAGTCTTTCATGATTCATTCATTTTCACATTTGATTCTTCCACCTGATTTATTCATTTTCACATGATATTTTCATGATTCAGTTATACTCACATGATATATTTTCAGATGAGTCACGTATTTTCACATGCGATTCTTTCACGATTCATTTATTTTCACTTTTTTTTTCAAAATTTTTTTCGCATGTGATTCTTTCATTTTATCCATTTATTTCACATGTGATTCTTTTACATGATTCATTAATATTCACATGTGATTCTTTCACATGCATTATTTATTTACATGATATTTTCACATTATTTGTTTGTTTTCTGAAATGATTCCTTCATATGATAAATTAATTTTCATGTATGATTTTTCCCCACATGATTCATTTATTTAACACTTGATTCACATTAGTTGTTTTTCACATGTGATTTTTTTCCACAAAATAAATTTTTTAATTATGATTCTCTCATGATTCATTTATTTTCACAAGATAAATCTATTTTTTTTTTACATGTGATTCTTTTGCACAATTCCTTTATTTCTACATGAGATTATATGATTCTTTCACATGCTTTGTTCATTTTTCCACATGCTTTATTCATTTTTACATTACATTTACTGTAATCCCATGTCTAGAGTTATAATTGTACATGGAAGTCTGAGATGGAGAATATACGTTATCACACAGTCTGTTATAGAACTCAGACAAGGTTTTATTGAGATCTCCTACAGTGTGACAAGTAATAATAATAATAATAATAATAATATATAATAATAATACTCTTGGACTGTAATTGCACAGTCTAAAACTGGTGTGAAGGAATCGGATACATTTGCCAGGCTCTCAGATGACAGATAAACTCATCGAACCCGAGCTCTCCAGGGTGATGTAGCAGTTTAGAGACGTAAACGGCACGTAACCGGGACATGCCAGAGAAAAACGACTGACAGGAAGTGGAATAAACAGAGGCAGTGAGGGGGAAAGAAAACGTTACGCAGGTATGAAAGACCTGCAGCAGTACGACTGAGTCCCAGGAGACAGAAGACACATCAGATGTATAATGAAAAGCGGAGCATCACCCTGGAGGACTGAGGAAAAGATTTTCTATCACACACACACACACACACACACATACACGTTTTCTCTCAGTGAGAGATCAAATCCCCAGCAGGGCCCCATGGAGACACAACAGCACGATATTATTTCTTTCTTCTCTGTGTGTGTGGCACAAAGAAAAAGCATCACAGTTCAGCTGAAAGCCTCATCCTCAAAGCACAGCCACTTGTCGTGTCCCAATCGGAGGGAATTTCCCTCAGGAGGGAGCATTAGTACACTTCAGAAAGCAGCTACTTATTCTAGCTAACTCTACATTCTCATTTGTGGGTGTGGCCTGTCTTTTTTTTTTTTTTAAGTTGAGAACAGCAGTAGAGATATATGCATATGTATATGTATATGTTTAGACGCTAACTAATGAAACATTCATTTTAAATAAGGTTTGATTTAGGTCACATGCTCGGCTTTGTACTAGCTTCGTTCTCAGATTTGATTAGCAAAGCAAGCAAACAGTACTAGCTACGTACACTCAGCAGAAGTATCAACAATCTCTGCTACTCCCTTACAAGCTCTTTTTTCCTCGTAACATCTGTATGCACCTGTAATAAGAGGTCGTCCATGACAGGATAAGATGAAACCACAGTTATACTTTTTTTTGTGCGTCAAATAGTAAATGGGAACTAATTGCAGGAAGGAACTAAAGTTGTGAGCGGGAAACTGAAGAAACGTTGGACCACAAGCCCCACAGGATTGGTCTGAGGAATCATTCGATAAAGAGACAATCGTTTGGATTTGTCTCTTTACTGCATCATACCTAATTTTCACAGAATTGAGATTCATCTCTATTCACGTGTTGCGAACGCATGTAGAAAACGAATGCTTGCCTGTCGCTTTGTCTTTTGCTGAAGTGAGTAAATCTAACTCTTTCTTTCTCGCCCACACACACACACAAACACACACACACACACACACACAGAGCTCCAGTGACGTTTTGGCTCTACAGAGGTCTCTGTCTGATGTGAGAGTAAAATGAATGACGAGGTGTTGAGCGTTTTGCAGAAACGCCCCACAGCACCACTACATCCTTTCAGCTCAGATCTTAATTAACCGCTTGGTTGCTTTTTCATGTTGCCATTATGGGACTGTTTTATACTTAACAATGAAACGGCGAGGCTGAGGAGGAGATGAGCCGTAACGAGGCGAGGAGTTTAAAAACCAGCACCACAGCCTGAAGGAACAAGGAGAAAAAAGGTGTCAGATAAAGGAGTTCAATCGAGCGTGAACAGAGAAACACAAACACAACTTCAGATCTCAAACTGAAGAACTGGAATGAGATGAAGCTGAGTGATTACGACTGTTCGCTCCTTACAGGAGTGTGTGTTCAGTGTCTATAAACCACACAAACCTCAAACACACTGAATGGTGATTTCTGGATTCTGATTGGTCAGAAGCTGTTGAGTTAATTTTCTATATAGCTCTGATGGTAGTGAAGCTGCAAATCACAGCTTTATATCAATCTATAGGAACAGCTCATTTATAAACGAGCGCTTCACATAAATGGATTTTTAAACTAAGTTTGGAAGGAAGGAAGGAAGGAAGGAAGGAAGGAAGGAAGGAGTCTCCAGTGTCAGCGCTTAGTAACAGTCAGTGGTAAAGCTGTATATTTTCTGACATCTTCAGGACAGAGGCGTATTATTTATTTATTTAAATAATAAATAATAGAAGAGTATTCTTTAATAGAGGAGGAGTATTAGTTATTGTTTATGTGTATTTATTGTCCTGTATTTATTCGTCTCACCCTATTGTGTATCGCACTATATGTAGTCTTGCGTCTTTTCGCACTTTGCGGTTTCTCGGGAACAAAAACTAAATTGTTGGCAAATTGCTGCGGTGTAAGAGGAATAAAACACTTTAGGAACATGCAGTTATTGGAAAATAATCAACTTTACAGTGGTAATAGTAACTGCTCTTCATCACACCACCCTGTTGTTGGTTATTTCACTGTAGCAGCATGTAGTAAATCTCTTTTGTCGGAGGTAAAGTGTAACGTTGTTGTTGTAGGGGGATTTTGTGCCTCAGTGAAGCTGCAGCGACTTGGAGCCTCGTTATAAAAACTTTTGAAAGTGCCGAGATCATCAGAAAAGCTGAGATGTACAGAGTCTCGCTCTTTCCTAAATTAGCTCAGACGTCTCGAAACCCTTCAGCTCACTGTCTTACTCGTTATCTCTCGGTTGCTACTGGCAACAGTAACTCCATTATCATTAACACATCACACAGTAAAGTCTGCTCAGTAGAGCAGCAGTGAAGCTCCTCGCCTGCTCCTGCTGGTGTCGGAAAAGTTTACAGGAAGTCTGAAGACAGGAACTTTAGCAGCTCAGCAAGTTTAGATGCTTTTCCACTGGAGGATCCAGAACCAATTTTAGTTCCTTAAACTATGAATCAGGAACTATAGAGGGCGGAGCTTGGTGTACTGAACATTACTGACCAATCCCCTTACCTGCTCTTACCTCTGATCCACAGAATTTCTGTTTCTACACAAGCACTGAGTCATGAATATTCCAGGAGTTAATTAATTAATTAATTTATATCTGCTTTTACGTTCTCACTAAGTAAAAAGGTACTAAACTGTACATTTCAGGGTACAAACACAGAAGTGGTCCCAGTGTCATTAATAATCGTTAAGTAGAACTTTAAAACATTTAAAGCACATAATCCTATAAAATCATACTGTAGCTTTCATTCAGAAGGTTCTGGAACTATTTAGTCTCTTCGACGGTTCCTACACCTTTTATTTTCTCACAAAGTTCTGGAATTATTTACTTTCTTAGAAGGTTCCTCAACTTTTTAGCTTCTCAAGGAGGTTCCTGAATTAATTAGATTGCCAGACAGTTCAGGAACTATTTAGTTCCTCAGAAAGTTCAGAACTATTTAGTCTCTCTGATGGTTCCTACACCTTTTAGTTTTTCAGAAGATTCTGGAACTACTTAGTTCCTCAGAAAGTTGAGAAACTCCCTGAGACGACATGAGGAAGGAACCTTGATAATCCTTATCTGGGTGACACCGGATAGTGCGATTATAAATCATTACTCTTCTAAACTGTATACTATAGAGTTAAACAGTGCTGAGCGTTTAAAGGATCTTCAGTGGAGGCATCAGGGTCATAGTTTAGCTGAAGTTCTTGAATATTAGTTCTTGAATTAGTTATGGATCTCGATTTCTTGAATAGATTCAGGGACTATTTCGTTCTTCAGAAAGTTCTGGAGCTCTTTAGTTCTTGAGCAGGTTTCTAGTACTATGTAGTTCTTCAGCAAGTTCTCTGTTTCATTAATGCTTGATGATGAGGTTCTGGAAGTCTTTAGTTGTAGCATGGCCATGTCACTGCTTCATGCTGCAAGATACCTTTGTGTGCTCACAATTCATGGCATCTTTAACTCATTTTTTATTCCCACTCTCGCTAATACTGCTCTGTACTCACGATCTTCATTAAACACACCTTTGAAGCATCATAAACACTTGGGTTGTAGGAAGATGCTGTAGTTTGCAGTCTGGATTGTTTTGATCATTAATGGTGAAATAATACGTCCATAAGTGCGACAGCGTACAGTAGGATTACGCTACAGAGTATCACCTGGTATCGGATGTTGGTATCGGATCATTTTTTTACGAGAACGAGTAAATAAAGCACAGAATCAGACTAATATCCGATACCAGTAGATCAGTATCTCTAATTAGGATTATTATCCAGAACATGCCCTGTGCTCTTACTGGATCTCCTGTCTCCTTTCTGTCAAGGGATTTATTTTACGAGAAGCGTTTTGGACAAAGTGGATTCCTTAATGAGACATTAATGAGAATCGCTGGTACGTCTCCTGAGCTCTGAAAGACAGCAATAAAACATTTCCTAAACGGCTGAATGGAGCTGAGGACGGTGTTCAATATGGAACAACACATATAAATACGGAGAAAGAGGGAGCGAGAGAAAGCGAGGGGGGGAGAAAATTGATCACTCAGGACTAAATATGAATTATTGAGGCTGAGTGTTTTGGCCTGGCTGCTCTGCATCATTAATCATTTACGCCTCTGCATCTATTAACACAATAAAAAAAGAAAAAGAAAAAGAAAAACCAGAAGAGATGAAATTAGAAATGGAATATTTCAGCGCTTGGCTCACTGGGCCATGAAATAGAGGGATGTGGTGTAAAGAAGAGTGGCGCTGAGGACGAGCTCGCATTGTGAAGACGTGTTTTATTTCTCCAGAGATGTTTAAAAATTGAGTTTGCTTAAAAGTTTCTGGAGTTAAAGCTTTAATTGCAGAAGTCGGCTGTTGACTTTGTGCTGTATTATTATTGATCTTCTCTGTCGCTGTTCTTTTCTCCCTGCTCTTTTCTCTCTTGATGAATTGTTTTTTCACTTCCTGCAGCTTAAACTGTTCCACGAACGTCACTGCTCACAATAGCAGTGTTCAAACTTTCACCAGTCTGAATGGATTCCAAATAAACTGTTTATATGCATCCTAAACTGGACTATATAAAATCTGCGTTTATTTGAATGTTATGTGTGACCTGATCCAAAGTTATGTGCATGCTTGGAACTTGCATGCTTACCATAACAACGAGAAATGCGCAAGTCTGGTCAGCGCATTTTTCTTTTTTTAAAATTCAAATTTTTTATTTGTCACACACACAACCATACACAGTACGACGTAGTGAAATGCTTTTTACAACTGTCCGTGACATAAAATAGAATTTACATAGAGTTAGAAAATGGGAAAGTATTAAAAAAAAGTATAAAAATCTAATATAATGTATATAAAGATGGGTGGCAGGAAATTCTGATAAAGTGCAGATATGTGCAGGTGTTTTGTGCAATATAATGCTGTGCAATACTAAGCTGAGGTAGTTGTATGAGATTGCCCACATATACGTATAATAAATATTTATAAATACAGGATAAAGTGTAATAGAGGATAAAATGGTTACTGAAGATGTGGTGAGAGCGAGTCCAAGCTCTAGTCCTTGGTGTTGTCCTGGTTCATGGTCTGAATGGGAAGAAGCTCCTCCTCATTCTCTCTGTGTTGGCCTTCAGGGAGCGGAAGCACTTCCCTGACCACAACAGAGAGAAGAGTCCATTGTTCAGATGGCTGAGGTCCTTCACTATCTTCCTGGCTTTGGTCCAGCACCACTTGCTGTAGATAGAGTGCAGGTCAGGGAGCTCAGTGCGGATGGTATGTTCAGTTGATTGCACCACCCTCTGGAGAGACCGTCTATCCTACTTGGCGCTGTTCCCGAACCAGGCTGTGATGCTTCCCGTCAGGATGCTCTCGATGGTGCAGGTGCAAAAGTTCCTTAGCACCTTAGTTTAAAGTCTCTTAAGCATCTAAGGTGGTAAATTCACTGCCGGGGCTTCTTCACCAGGGTGTTGATCCAGGGCGTTGATGTGAAAGGACCATGACAGGTCCTGCATGATATGAACACCAAGGTACAGAAAACTTGTCCACTCTCTCCACTGGGGTCCTGTTGATCATAGGGGTGTGGTAGCTCCTCTCCTGTTTTGTGCCGAAGTCCACTATCAATTCCTTTGTCTTGTTGATGTTCAGGAGGAGGTTGTTCTCTTGGCACCAGTTCTCCAGCCTTTAATCTCCTCCAGGGAATCCTTCTCGTCATTATCAGAAATGAGGCCCACCACAACAGTGTTGTCTGCAAACTTGACAAAGGTGGTAGAGTTAGAAGTGGCCACGCAGTCATAAGTGTACAATGAGTACAGCAGGGGGGTCAGAACACAACCCTGGAGGTTCCAGTGCTGAAGGTGAGGGAGGGTGAGACATGTCTGCCCACCCTTACTGCTTGTGGCCTGTCTGTAAGGAAGTTGGAGATCCACTGACACAGGAACGGGGCTCAGTCCCAGGTCCTCCAACTTGGTGGTGAGTTTGGAGGGAATTATAGTGTTAAATGCTGAACTGCAGTCAACAAACAGCTTTTTAACATAATTTCCCTTCCTGGTGTCCAGATGGCTCAGGGCTGTGTGTAGGAGGTGTGTGACGGCATCCTCGGTAAAGCGATTGGGATGGTAACTGTAATGGGTTCTGGGTGTCAGGTAATGAAGAGGTGATGAAGTCTCTGACCAGCATTTCAAAGCACTTCATCACAAATGAGGTCAGGGCTACTGGGCGATAGTCCTTGAAGCAGGCTGTTTTTTTTTTTTTTTTTTTTAACCACTCTGCATGTGCTCTTAACAAGATTTATGATTTTTGTCTCAATTGCTCAGCATTTCATATTCTGTGAAATTTAAGAGCAAGTATGCGATGGTTGATGAAAATATCAAAATGGCTGCCGGTTCAGTTTAGGATTGATTTTAAGATTTTATTATTTGTTTTTAAAGCATTACACAACTTGGCTCCACATTATATTACAGATCTACTAAGCCTTTATATTTCATCTAGGCCTCTGAGGTCTATGAATCAAATGTATATGCAGTTTCTGTTGGAGTTTATAATATTGTTAATGTCAATTTCCTAATTGTGAAGCACTTTGGTCAACTCTGTTGTTTTTACATGTGCTATATGAATAAAATTGAGTTGAGTTACTCGTATTAAAGTCCATCGTTGAGGAATAACCAGCGTTGGGAAATAGTTGTGTCAGCTGACCGTGGAGATGGTTTTTTTAATGAAACTAAATTCAAACAAAACAAACAACGTCGAAACAAGAGTCATACGTAGAGCGAAACAAGAGCTAGAGAAACGTGGCACTGAACACACAACAGGCCACGTGACAGACGCTTAGCAACTAAACCAAGCAAAGTCTGAAGTTAAATAGGGACGCTAATCAAGAGGAAACACAAAACAGGTGAACACAGTCAACAGGGCATGTGACAAGCTGATTCATTGTAGAAGATTTGTACTTTACTGAAGTATTATTGAAACTGAATACTTGTACTTTTACTCAAGTAGATTTCCAAGAGATAAAAACAAACTTTTTTACTCTTTTTTACCTTTTCATTTCTACATTTAATTACTCGTTACAAACCTCAAACAGCACCAGATTTTCCTTTCTTCAGTTTTATCTGCCTTTAAAATTCATCACCAAGTCTATGTTCAGTTAACTTTAACTTTTTGTTTTGTAAATTAATTTGTTTTGTATTTTATCTATTTAAATTAGCTATGTCGTTGTTAAAATAGATTGATAAATTAGCAAGCTAGTTAGGATTTTAAAAATGATCTGGTTAAATTCAGTAGCTGGTTAATTTTGTAAATTAGCATGTTATATTAGCTAGCAAGTTACATTTTGTCAATTAGCTTGTAAATTAGCTAACTAGGGGGGCATGATGGCTTAGTGGCTTAGTGGTTAGCACGTTTGCCTCGCACCTTTGGGGCTGGGGGTTTGAATCCCGCCTCTGCCCTGTGTGTGCAGAGTTTGCATGTTCTCCCTGTGCTTTGGGGTTTTCCTCCAGGTACTCCGGTTTCCTCCCCAGTCCAAAGCCCTGCATTGTAGGCTGATTGGTATCTCTAAATTGTCCATAGTGAGTGTGTGTATGATTGTGCCCTGTGATGGACTGGCAGCCCATCCAAGGTATCTCCCCACCTTGTGCCCTGAGTCCCCTGGGATTGGCTCCTGCGACCCTGTGTAGGATAAACAGTATGGAATTAGCTAGCTAGTTACATTTTGTAAATTAGCTAGCTAGTCAAGCTTTTAAATCAGCATGTTAAATAGCTAGCTAGTTACATTTTGTAAATTAGCTTGTAAGATTAGCTAGCTAGGTGTTTATATGAATGTTTTATCCCAGTTGAATTCTCAGTCGTATTATTAACAGCTGCACGCAAACCTCGCCGCTGATGCACAGCTGTCAGTCTCTGATTAAATCACAGCTCCACAAAATCTGTGTGTTTGTGTCACCTCTGTGACATCCGTCATCCCCCTCATGTATACATCATGTATATTTATCGCAGAGGATGGTGAATAATTTTACGGACTGTTATTTTATTAAGCATGTCTGAGCGTCAGGGTGCTGCTCCTCATCCAAACACGTTTGACTTTAATAACCTTTAATGAAATGGGAAAAGAACAGGAAAGTGATTAGAGATTTGAAAGCATACAACAGCGCTCGTTTCTCGCTCTCCTCTCCTCCTCTCCTCGAGAGAGCGACCTTCCTCTTTTTAAAGACACGGCCGGATATTGGAGCAGCAACATAATCAATATCTAATTCCCTTATCAGAGCGCTCAGGCCGGGGGGTTTAATTGGGGATGGTGTCGGAGGCTAAAACAGCATTCAGCGTGCAGCTGGCTGATGTCTTTCCCTCATTAACTCTGCTCGAGTCATCATCCGGCGGCGTCACCCAGCTCTCCACCTGAAAACAAGTGTCACTGCTCTGTTTTACAAATCTGAAACAAACTGCTCTTTATCCTCGCATCCGTTTCTCCTGCTTGACCTCAGTCCACACTTTTATATCAGATTTCCTTCCACGTGTCTCTCTCCTGTTTCCTCGGGACACAGAGAGGGAGGGATGGAGGGATAGAGGGATGATGTATTTTCTCCAGGCATCACCTTCCCGACCTCAGATCGATAACCTCCTCTCTCAGGTCCCTTAACGCTGGAGTGTGATCATCACGATGGTGACCTGAGACCGAGCTCAGATTCATCACACGCGCAGACACACTGGACTCTGAGGAGGCGAATCAGAGCTCGGATTTAGAGTCGTCCTTCACCGTCGTTTCTGCAGTGAGACAGGAGCAGAATCATGATCTGCTCTAGATTCCACACTGCAGATATAACCATGGAGTTCTAATAAAATTTAAAGTTCGGCTTTTTAACAATTAAAAACAGCCTCAACGTAACATCACTGTCGATCACCATCCTAAATCCAAAACATTTCTCCATGATTGTCGCTTATTTTTCCACTCAGATGTTTCACAGATGTGATGTGTATGTTTAATATTCTGACGATTAGCAACAAGATGATGTCATTAAGAGCTCCAGCCAATCACACACACTCATGAGCTACGTTAAAAGATAATACTTAGTGATAAAAGACATCTTAAATTAGCTAGCTAGATAAGTTTTGTAAATTAGCTTATAAAATTAGCTAGCTAGTTAAGTTTTGTAACTGATCTGGTAAATTTAGCTAGCTAGTTAAGTTGCATAAATTAGTTTGTAAAATTAGCTAGCTAGTTAAGATTTATGAATTAGTTTGTAAATTTAGCTAACTAGTTAAGATTTATAAATTAGTTTGTAATATTAGCTAACTAGTTAAGATTTATAAATTAGTTTCTTATATTAGCTAGCTAGTTAAGTTGCATAAATTAGTTTGTAATATTAGCTAGCTAGTTAAGATTTATGAATTAGTTTGTAATATTAGCTAGCTAGTTAAGATTTATAAATTAGTTTGTAATATTAGCTAGCTAGTAAAGTTTTATAAATTAGTTTATAAAACTATAAACTAAAAAAGGCAGATGTTTCACAGATGTGAAGTGTATGTTTAATATTCTGATGATTAGCACCAAGATGATGTCACTAAGAGATATGTTAAAGGATAAGATAACGCTTTGTGACAAAAGACTTTAATATATTTATTCTCTATAAATAGAATATGCTAATTATGAGAGGAACTGACCTTTAGCCCTGACACCTATAAAGATAAATAAGTAAGTAATAAAACACTAAGCAGCAATTTGCCAACAATTACAAGTTTTTTATTTATGAAAGAATGACACATAATACTTTTTATCCATTTCTTGTTACATATAATGTTTCATGAAACAAGTTAGTTCCTGTTCTCACTTACGTTATAGCAGCTATAAACAGTCATTTCCTCACCAGCCTCTCGTTTTTCTCTCTCTTGAAGTTAATAAGACAAAAAAAACCCGCAGCTTGTCATCTTTTGTTACCGAGAAACCACAACATGCAAACTTTTCTGTCCCGAAAATGTCGAAAAACTTCAACTTACAGCTTGACAAAGCGCTGACACTGGAGACTCCTTCCATACATGCTAAATAAATATTTCCTTATTTTAAGCAAACGTCACCAAATCAACAATTACGCACATTTTTAAATCCGTTTACATGGAGCGTTGAGAATGAGCACATTAATATAAATCTGTGATTAGCAGCAGCACTCATTTATAGAAAATTAATCAACTACTTTCTGACCAATCAGAATCCAGAATTAAGCCCTGATGAAGCCTTGATTAAACGGACATTACTGAGAGCGCTGAGTGCTGAATTACTGAATGAGTGAAATGAACAGCTGAATCTCTACACTGCTGTTCTCTGGCGTTGGTTGCTAGCTGATGTGTGTGCTAACTTTAGTGTCAGACTTACACACACTGGCTGACATGCTGCCAAAAATACACACCACATTTCTTCAGTGTTATGATGCAACTTTTGTAAAAAAAAAAAAAAAAAAAAAAAAAAAAAAAAAAAAAAAAAAAAAAAAAAAAAAAAAAAAAAAAAAAAAAAAAAAAAAAAAAAAGAAAGAAAAAAACAAAAGGAGCTCCAGGTTAGAAACTCAGAGAAAAACACATAATAGCTGAGACACAGCTGAATTTTTACACCTTTATATAAACCAGGACTGTATAATGCTATAAAATAAGAAGTAGTCATATACAGTATGGTATATACAGTAAATCTGAACAGTATTTATTCCTAGCGTTCTCACATCATCATTTCTAAACATTTCCTTCTCATATGCTGTATGTTGACTCAGTAACTGTATTCTCACAGCGAAGCCGAGGCAGTTCTACTTCCATGAACTGGATCTTGGAAAGACAAATCTGGAAATCTGGAGCACATTTTGTCTCCATGAGCAAAGTTAAAAATATAATTAACACACTTATACAGTGTGAGAGACACAGTCCAGAGTCTGTGTATATGTCTAATGTACGGTTTGGTTTATCCATCCATCCATCCATCCATCCATTCTCCATACCACTTATCCTACACGGGGTCGCGGGGAGCCTGGAGTCTATCCCGGGAGACTCGCGGCACAAGACGGGGGACGCCCTGGACAGGGTGCCAAGCCATCACAGGGCACAATCACACACACACACACGTTCACACACTACGATTGATGATGGTTTATATAAACTGCACTCGCTCTACGTTATTGTTTCTATAGTAACAGCTCATGCATGGTGGATGCTCAACATAATCAGCATAAGTCTAATAATAAACCGATTTTTAAGAATACAAATGTTTGATAAAAAGAAAAATCATTGATGTGGTGGAGTTTTTTTTTTGTTAGGAGATGTCTATGTAACCTGTTTGGAAGGAGTCTCCAGTGTCAGTGCTTTGTAACAGTCGTTGAGCTTTCTTAGTTTTCAGGATCGAGGAGTTTGTGCTTTCTGGTTTCTCGGTAGAGCTGTGTGAGAGAGAATACAGGAGATTTACTGTTTATAACAAGCAACTAACTGGTCTCGTGGATGTTCCATAACATTAAATGTAAATATCATCAGGTAAAAAAGTGCAATATGTCGCTTATTAATCAATTAAAAATTGAAATCTATTTATTTATTTATTTATTTATTTATTAAAGTATGACGCATCATTGTTATCTCGTTAATGTCTATGAAAAGAGACGTAAGAGAACACTTGCGTTGTAGCGACTATAATTGTTCCTTGTTACTGAGAAACCGGAAAGTGTAAACTCCTCTGACTGTTTCAAAGCACTGACACTGGAGACTCCTTCCATAAGTATTAAGTTACAGAGAATTTCACCATATCAACAATTACACACACTTTTTAATCCATTTGCGTGAATAGAAACAATGACGTGGTTGTAGATAAATATATAAAACACTCAAACTCTACATTTATATCATTATAGATAAAATACTGGTTTTCTCAGTGAAGAGTAGACTTCATTTATTTTCCCGTAACCTTTAGATAATTGCTCTTCACCCAAAACTCCAGTGTCTAGGGGCTCTAAATCACAGAGACACATTTTAATAAGGGCGTGTTTATAATAACAGCGTTTCATTCTTTTTATAAATTGTTTCTGTTCAGGAGGAGGAATCGATGAGATGGTGCACTACACCTGACCATGTGTGTGTGTGTGTGTGTGTGTGTGTGTGTGCTCCAGCATCGATGAATTAACACTATAGAGCTGTTGAGTTATGGCTGCTGCTGTTGCTGAGTGTTTGACCTTTCACACACACACACACACACACACACACACACACGCACACGCAGAGCTCGCATTACTTTGATACGTCTGTCGAACAGCGTGCTGAAAAGTGCCAGTTATTTCTTCCTGATGCTTGTTTCTTCTCTCATTTTCGCTTTCTGTCTGTCACTCACTCTCTCACATACACACACACACACACACACACACACACACATGGGGGAACCAAGCTTTGTGATAAGACAGAATCCATTTCAGCGCTTCATTGATTTAAATATCAATGTGCTCTGATTGTAAATGGTAAAAGCGAGAATTTGCATTTGCAGCTCAGGGAGGATTAATGGCCCACGACGCCGCTTTTGTTCTGAAATGTCAGTGCGGTTGCAAAGTTGGCTGATGTTTCCCGAGTTATGATTGTATATTCACCCAGTCATGCTCTCTCTTTTTCTGTCAGAGTGTCAGAGATAACAGCTTATTCCTGTCTGATGAACACATGAATCATTCATGATGTCAGGCGCAGCTGAGGAACTCCGCCATCTTTTAGGAAGTTCTTTTGCTTTAGATTCTTACTTGTATTATTTCTTTTCCTCGCTTCTTTACAAGGAGGAGCAAGGAAGCGAGGGAAGGAAAGAAGGAGGTTTGATTTAAGAATTAAGAAGCATCCATGGTTTCTTTAAGCAGGACACATTCCTGATCATCAGCCTCGATTCCTGAAACAGCATATATCTGCAGAGGCGGCGCTAAACGACAGGAAATACAAGCAATCGCTTGGGACGCTGAAGCTTTGAGGCGGCCCCCTGAAGGCGCACACATATGCTGCATTTGTGGGGACTTGTGATAATTTGCAACTTATAATGATGTTGTTTCCCACCTTGGGACGCTCGAGGTGCAAAATGGAAAAAAAACCAACATGGACACCTCTACGAAAGCATGTGTTTTGTTTCATAAAAGCTCATAAAAACTACTTTAACTGCACTTTTACCGTTACAGGCCTGAGTGGTTATTGGTTCTGTTCTACTGTAGTGCACTTTAAACACATTCGTGCAACATTTTGGACTGAAACTGCAGCACAGCAACAACAGCGGACGACAGCGAGTAGCTTAGCAACAAGCTAACCAGCTAATGTAAGAGATAACGTTAATATTGATGATTATGTTCTCAAAGCAGTGATTAGTTTGGTCAGTGCTCTAGATTTAACCCAGTGCTGTGTCTGTGTAAAGGGGGCGCCATCTCACTCGTGCAAGTTTCTTTGAAATTGTTGCACTTTTCAAAATGAAGAGAACTTTTCTATCTGGAAGCCAGAAAAGAAAGAGAAAACAAGAAGAAGTGTGCTAAGTGGCAGAGATAATCTAATAATGAAATAATTAAGAATGACAACTGTAGGCTAAGCCATAACGTAATGTAATGCTAGCACAACATCATTCAGCTAGCACGGAGTTGGTGCTTGGTCTGGAGCATGTAAAGTTCATTATTTTGCTAATTTTCTTGTAAGAATTTGCCATTTCTCTCAAATTGTCTTGATAGCTTGATCTTTTGTGTATACAAGTATATACACTGTGTAAAAGCCAGCACTTTACGGAAGGTGTTCTCATTGGAAAACTTGGTCTAGCACTCGGAATATAATGCTAACACTTTCAGACAGTTATACTATAGTTGCCTCATCATATTGATTCTTTATAAAGGCACCTGGTTAATATAATGGCAAATAAAGAGGGAAAAAATGACCAGGAGAGCCCCTTTCGTTTTACTGTCTCGGGTCCCTACAGTCCCTAGTATTGCCCCTGGATGTCTGATGTCATCAGTGTGCGCCTGGTTACTTAGCTTAACCTCACACTGCAAATCTGAAAATATGAGAAAATCTAACCTTTAATTGAGAGAATTAATTAATTAATTAAAGACGTTTTAGTAAACCATTTATACTCATCTTCCCCAAGGGTGCCAATAATTCTGGAGCTGACTGTATGTGGTGCTATTTATATATACAGTCTGTATTTTAAGATGTAACGGTTGGAGTGAAATATCAGTTCATATGTATTAGTAAATATTTACAATAATTATATATTATTGTAAAAAATATTCCAAAAAATGGTTTAAATGTTTTATTGCTGTTTGTAGAAATATTCATACTGATCTATTTATTCGCTTTATTATTTTAAATTGTGACTATACACACTTGCTTGCTTCTTTATTACACACCTCGGTGCCCTCCTCACGCAGTGTGTTTCCTGTCCTCTAGACTTCAGCAGAGTCTTAGTGTCTGGATTTAATGTAAAACAACGAACAGTTTTTTTATATTTCAGAAGAATAAGTTTTATACAGACCAGATAAAGTTACAGCTCGAGAGAATCCACAGGAAGCAGCTGTGGTACAACAGAAAAGAGTTTATTTCCTCAAGTCAAGAACACAGAAGCTACTTTCTCTCATTTCGTCAACACAGTACAAAGGAAAGGCTGGAGTCATGTGACCGATTCAACCTGTCACATTACTTCCTGTTTTACAGCAGCAGGGAAGGATGTGTTCATACTAGAAGCAAAGAGAAGACAGGTAAGTGTTTACAAAATATTAAAAAAAAAGAAATTAATGTTGTGTATAAGAGATCGAGCAGCTGGAACGCCGAGGTCTCACTGGAACCACTGACCAGCACTGAGCAAAAAGAATTAGTACCCCCCTCCGAAGTCTGGATTCTGATTGGTCGAGAGGTGTTGATTAGTTTTCTATGACAGCAGCTCTGACAGTTTATATTAATGCGCTTGTTCTAATACATTATCCTTTCTATAGTAACAGCATGTGTAAGCGTTGATATGGTGGCATTTTCTGTAAAATATTTCACGTTTATGGAAGGAGTCTCCAGTGTCAGCGCTTTGGTAACAGTCAGAGGTTAAGCTGTAACCTTTCCATCATCTTCAGGACAGAGGAGTTTACACTCTGTGGTTTCTCTGTAACATGTCAAGGTGTGTAGAGAAAAAAGAGGGAATGGATGTTTATAGCTACTATAACGTAAGAGAGAACTGGAACAAACTTGTTTCATGGAATGTTAAATGTAACTATGAATGGATAAAAAGTATAATGTGTCGAACTTTAATAAATAAAATATGGCGGACTGGTGTGGTATAAGAGGAATAACACACTTGGACATGTGCTGTTGTAGGAAAAACAATCAACTTCGGGGTGTTGAGAAGAATTTAATCTGAGCGATGTTGTTCTGAGCACGTTTTTATTTTTAGCCAGCAATTTTGTGCACATCCTCCATCCACCGAAGGCAACAAATATCTGAATCTTTGCTGATCCGTCTCCATGACAACCAGCCCTGGTATAGGAGCGTTCATAAAACACATTTTCCTCTCAACATTTATCCCGTGTCACTGAGAGAGAAAGAACTAATGACACGATGCGTGACAAAACACAACCACTTTATACACCAGTGACCACACGACCACGCCCTGCTCTCCTCCTGCTGCTTTCTGCACGGGGAAGAATCTTCACTCGTGTCCTTCATGCATTGAAAAAAAAACCAGAAAACAGAAAACAGGTGAAGGAGAGTAGAGATAACAAGCATCATGCAACTCATGTCCACTTCCTCCTGGTCCTGCTGGTTCCTGTTCAGGGAGGAAACAGAAGGCTCCATGTTTCCAGGTGATCAGGGTGTAAAATCACGTCTGCTCTTGTCCTTTTCTCTCGTCTCCTGGTTAATGGGCTATAAACGTGTGACGAAGGCTCCACGCTAACACATCAGCAGCAGCTGGATCTTTAGCCGTCGCTGGATTTCCTCAGCCACTGGAAGAAGCTCTCTCTGTAAAGCTCGTGCCATTTCACGTTGGCCTGGACGACCTCCAGCGCTCGGGAGAACGCAGACGCAGAACCTCCAGCAG
>CM040471.1:4357481-4389929 GCA_022758105.1 Pangasianodon gigas | reverse complement strand
CACACAGTGTTAGAGCGTGGTACAAAAACCTCGGTCAGTGAGAGTGCACAGAGAAGCACTGCTGCAGCTGGGAGCGACTGCAGGTGCTGAGGGGGAGGATGTGATACAGCACAATGACACACACTGTGGACGAGAGAAAACACACCACACTAACTCACTAATGCACACACACATCTGTGAGAGGAGTCCACCTTTCTCAACTGTGGACACACAAACAATTCCTGATCATTCTGATTAACTGCTTAGTAATTACACTATATTGCCAAAAGTTTTGGGACACCCCTCCAAATCATTGAATTCAGGTGTTCCAATCACTTCCATGGCCACAGGTGTATACAATCAAGCACCTAGGCATGCAGACTGCTTCTACAAACATTTGTGAAAGAATGGGTCGCTCTCAGGAGCTCAGTGAATTCAAGCGTGGTACCGTGATAGGTTGCCACCTGTGCAATAAGTCCATTCGTGAAATTTCCTCACTACTAAATATTCCACAGTCAACTGTTAATGGTATTGTAACAAAGTGGAAGCAATTGGGAACAACAGCAACTCAGCCACGAAGTGGTAAGCCACGTAAAATCACAGAGCAGGGTCAGTGCATGCTGAGGCGCACAGTGGGCAGAAGTCGCCAACTTTCTGCAGAGTTAATAGCTACAGACCTCCAAACTTCTTGTGGCCTTCAGATTAGCTCAAGAACAGTGCGTAGAGAGCTTCATGGAATGGGTTTCCATGGCCGAGCAGCTGCATCCAAGCCTTACATCACCAAGTGCAATGTAAAGCGTCGGATGCAGTGGTGTAAAGCACGCCGCCACTGGACTCTAGAGCAGTGGAGACGTGTTCTCTGGAGTGACGAATCACGCTTCTCTGTCTGGCAATCCGATGGACGAGTCTGGGTTTGGCGGTTGCCAGGAGAACGGTACTTGCCTGACTGCATTGTGCCAAGTGTAAAGTTTGGTGGAGGGGGGATTATGGTGTGGGGTTGTTTTCAGGGGTTGGGCTTGGCCCCTTAGTTCCAGTGAAAGGAACTCTTAATGCTTCAGCATACCAAGACATTTTGGACAATTTCATGCTCCCAACTTTGTGGGAACAGTTTGGGGATGGCCCCTTCCTGTTCCAACATGACTGCGCACCAGTGCACAAAGCAAGGTCCATAAAGACATGGATGAGCGAGTTTGATGTGGAGGAACTTGACTGGCCTGCACAGAGTCCTGACCTCAACCCAATAGAACACCTTTGGGAGGAATTAGAGCGGAGACTGCGAGCCAGGCCTTCTCGTCCAACATCAGTGCCTGACCTCACAAATGCACTTCTAGAAGAATGGTCAAAAATTCCCATAAACACACTCCTAAACCTTGTGGAAAGCCTTCCCAGAAGAGTTGAAGCTGTTATAGCTGCAAAGGGTGGGCCAACTCCATATTAAACCCTACGGATTAAGAATGTGATGTCATTAAAGTTCATGTGCATGTAAAGGCAGACGTCCCAAAACTTTTGGCAATATAGTGTATCTTTATCACATTTTAAATTAATGCGATATTATTTATTATTTTCATTTATTTAAATAAATTATTTATTCATTTATTTTTATTTTAAAAAATATTTATTATTTTAAGGAAGCATTTATTATCTTTATACTTTTGCTGCATATATTATTTACCAAAATAGTTCTTTATGATTAGTAAGAAACACTATTATAGACCAAATATTTTATTATAATAAGTTTAATATTTATTAAATAGAGCCACATTACAGAGCTGAGACTGACATTTAACTGAATGTTTCTTTAGTTATTAATAAACCATTAGATAATGATTTTCTGTACAGAGTCGTCAAAAACAAAAAATCAGCAGCACGGTCAACAACGTGAGCGCTGAAACAACCATGCAGAAAGTCTGACCAATCCCACGAGGTCTTGCAGAAAGTCTGAATAATCCCACCTGCTCCTGATCAAACTCTGACCAATGCATTACCGCTTATCCTAGATGGGGTCGCGGGGAGCCTGGAGCCTATCCCAGGGAACTTGGGGCACAAGGAGGGGGACACCCTGGACAGAGTGCCAAGCCATCGCAGGGCACAATCACACACACTCACACACTCACTCACATGCTACGGACAATTTAGAGATGCCAGTCAGCCTACAACATATGTCTTTGGACTGGGGGAAGAAACTGGAATACCTAGAGGAAACCCCCAAAGCACGGGGAGAACATGCAAACTCCACACACGCACGGCAGAGGCCGGAATCAAACCTATCAGTTTTATCCTATCAGTCTGATATGGTCAACCATAACATGTCCATACTGTTAGGAGAAATCTGAGAAAAAGCAATAAAATTTCATAATTTTAAAATAATTATATTAAAAACATAAAATTCTTTGTCTGATTTCATTTTTAATGCTAGCCTGGTTTTGCTCACACACTGGGTAATGACTAACTTTATGTCAGAAACTCCACCCTGTTAGCACCAAAGGCCTAACAACGTGGACGTGTACATAACAGGGCGGACATCAGAACAGTGTATCTACGAAGTGCATGTGTGTTTCATATAGCTTTATTATTCAGTTTAGTTAGAATCATGACAGAAATATTGATATTAAGTGTGCATCTTTTAAAGAATGCCCTTAAGTGCAGCTGAGAGACAGAAGCTTTACATGGAACGCCGGGATTCTGATCCTGAAAGGAGAAACCAATACCTACAAAAAGAGAGAGAGAGAGATGGTGGAGGCAGTCCTGCCTCCACAAGCGCATGTGACAATCTGTTTGTGTAGTCACAGGAATAATTTGTATTTTTCATGTATTTCATTATTTTATTGTGTTTATGATATTGTTTCAATTACTGTTATTATGCTGAATGGTGATGTGTAATACCCTTAGTGGACAGTAGGGGGAGACGCTGTGCTGAACAGAGACTGTGTCTTTAACGGTGAGTCGCATAGAGGAGGTCATTACGAGAGTGACTCCATTCCTGTAAGCAGCACAACCGTGTCTGTCTCTTTGTTTATTCAAACAGGTGGGTGAAAGTGATCACCAAGGACATAAAACATGAAACAATATGTTGATAATGTGTATGCATTGTTGTAAGAGGGTAATATAAATTTCCTGAGTAGAATTTCCTGAGTAGAATTTTCACTCGCGTTTTATCTGCGACAGATCTGCACACGGCTCCAGCACACTGATTACCCATAGTAATATGAAGTTTGTCGGGTTTAAGCTTTATAATTGTGTGTTTGAAACAGAAAGATTGATGTATTGAGTGATTACTATGCGAGTTAAGATTTAAAAGTATGTATGTATGTTAATCATTGCCTATACGATATAATGTCTGTTTATGGGCCAATGAGTTATCTGAGAAAGATAATGAGTACAAGAAGAAAGATTCTGACAAGAGTTATTCCACATATGTTCATTGGTGTTTTGAGTGCTTCACATATAAGTGTCATAAGACACTGATTTAATGATTGTAATAAAACATTACAAGAGCGACTCAGCACAAGCTGCACAACCGTGTCTGTCTCTTTGTTTATTCAAACAGATTTTACAGCAGCACTGCCCACTGGACAGCGGGTGTGCTACACGCACACACACACACACACGTGTATTCATGCATTCATGCATTCATGACTATTTGAGGTCGGGTCATATTTTTTGGTCTTAGGTGCCCCCTTTATCAGCCATAAAGGGAACCTTGGAGATGCACCAGGTAATAAGCATCTGCCCAGGCCAAATTAAGTACCACAGCCTCAGCGGTGCATGCAAATTCAAAGCAGGCATAATGGATTGTCCCTGTAATAACCTTAAAGAAGCCATGCTCATCACAGCTGCAAAACCTTCCAAACCTAAACAAGATCACACCAAATGGAGACCAGAGGTCATTACAACCACCGATATAGGCCAGTGTTGTGTGGAGAATTAGTGGTGAATCAGGAAACATACCCTGGCATTATTTTAGATGTTGAGGGGGTCGGTGTCTCGGTAAAATGCATGCATCGCAATAGATATAATAAATACTTCTGTGAGAGGATATCAGCTGGTATACTGATGACCAGATACTATTCCTAATACAAGAGTCACAGCCTCTGAACAAACGGTCGTTCCAAATTGATAAATTCACATGGAAGGACGTAGAAGGCCTGTTAGGAAACTATAAGGTTAGATTATGCCATATGATGGCTGCTATATGTGCTTAGTTAGTTATTGCCCGTTGTGCCACTGGCATGTAGGGCAGCAACAAAGGTCCTCCACTCATGTCTGTTCTGGGCCAGCTTCTTGATGGTGCCCCAAGTGTGGTTCATGTTCTTTAATTCTCCTTCTACTGTCCGTTGCCAGGTGTTCTTTGGTCTTCCTCTCCTGCGTTTGCACTCCGGTGTCCAGTGAAGGGCTATGCGGGTGATATTTTCTGGTTCTTTCCTTAGCAAGTGCCCAATCCACCTCCACCTTCTTCTCATGATGATGGTCTCGATGCTGTCCTGATTACAAATAGCAAGCAATTGCTCATTAGAGATGGTGTTTGGCCAGAAAATTCGTATGATTCTCCTCAGGTTCTTTGTGTGGAAAACGGAGAGCTTATTCAGGTCACAGTCTGTTATCCTCCAGCATTCTGAGCCATATAACAGTGTGGAAAGCACACAGCTCTGGTACAACTTCAGCTTGGTCTTTGTGCTATACTGCTGGGACCTCCAAACACTATTCAGCATTCTGAACACATTTCTGGCCTTGCAAAGACGATTCTTTATGTCACTGTCCACTCCTCCATCATATCTGACATTACTGCCCAAGTAGGTGAACTCCTTATTCATTGGAAGATTTTCTCCATTCACCTGCACTGGTGATGGATTTGGGAGTGTCATCACCTCTGTCTTCTGCAGGTTGATCCTCAAACCTATCTGTTCAGCATATGTATTGAGGCGGTATGTCTTCTCCTGGATGTGCTGGTATGTGTGGGAGCCAGATCGTCTACAAAGTCCAGATCTTCAAGTGTAGAGAAGAGGGTCCATTTCACACCTCTTGGCTGGTCTTCTGTTGTTCTACGCATCACCCAGTCAATAGCAATGTTAAAAAGGAATGCTGACATTACACAGCCCTGCCTCACGCCAGTCTTCACATGGAAACGGAGGTCACTGTTTAAAACCCTGCATGTGAAGTTGTTGTAGAAGCTTTTGATGAGAAGGACGATATCTTGTGGTATTCCATGTGCACGGAGGATGCGCCAAAGGCTATCTCTGTGGATGCTATCAAAGGCTTTCTCAAAATACACAAAGTTGATGTATAGTTGCCTCTGCCATTCTGTGCACTGTTCAATAATGTTCCGCAGTACAAATATTTGATCTATACATCCTCTTTATTTCCGGAACCCAGCCTGTTCCTTTCAGAGATGTTGGTCAACTGCGTCCGATAACCGCTGGATTATGATTTTCGCTAGGATCTTGCTTGGTATGGACAGAAGTGTTATTCCACGCCGGTTGTTGCAGCTGCTAAGGTCATCTTTCTTGGGGATCTTCACAATGATGCCTTCTGACCAGTCTGTTGGTATCTTTTTTCATTCCATATTGCTGTAAATAGTGGGAGAAGCATCTTGGCTGCAAGCTCTGGGTCTGCCATGAACAGTTCTGCATTCAAGTTGTTCTGTCCTGGGCTTTTCTGTTTTTGAGGGACATTATGGTTTCAATGATTTCTTCCTTCTCTGGTGGTGCAGTGTTGATGTCAATATCATGCTCCGCTTCCAGAATGTCAGCTTCAGATGTTGGTGGTGGCCTGTTCAATACTTCACTGAAGTGCTCAGTCCAGCGTGCATCAATTTCTCTTTCTGATGTCAGTAGTTGTCCATATTTGTCTCTGATTGGTGTGTCTTTATTTCCACAATATTTGCCACAGATTATCTTGGTTGTTTTATACACCTTCCCTTGTTCTCCCATATTAGCTGCTTCTTCTGCTTGGCTTGCAAGGTCATCCATGAACGCTCTTTTGTCTGACCTTACCAATCTCTTCACTTCTCTATCTGCTTGTTGGTAGCTCAGCTTGTATCTCTCTTTCAATCTCTCTGATTTAGCATCCAAGAGCTGTTTCTTCAATCCTCTCCTGGTATTGATGGCCTGCAAGGTGTCAGCTGTGATCCATTCTTTCCTTTTCTTTTCCTTGGTACCCAAGCAAACTTCGCTGATCTGGAGGTATGCTGCTTTGATGTGTTCCCACTTGGTGTTTATATCTTGTTCTTCAGACTGTGTGTGGTCTTCCATAGCTGCTAGTGCTTGATATTTCTTTTTTAGCTGCAGAACAAAACTACTTTTCATTTTGGGGTTTTGTAGTTTCTCCACATCTAATTGCTGCCTTTCAGGTCTTTTGCCACCTGTCTTCCTTAGCTTAACTTTAACTGTCGCTACCACCATATGGTGGTTGCTGCCAACATCGGCTCCCCTCTTAACTCTGACATCCAGGAGTGACCTTCGCCAGGTACCATTTGTCATAAAATGGTCTATCTGATTTTTGTCCCTTCCATTAGGAGAGTACCAGGTCATCTTGTGAATAGTCTCTTTTGCTCCACTAGGGGGCAGAATAGAGCAATAAACTCAGGGCCATAAACACCACAACAAAACCTACTAATGAAAACTAATTGTTTATTAGTAAGCTCAAATTCTGCCTCTGTAACCATGTCTCTTTCCAAAAGAACTAATTTAGGGGTCTGACAGCAAGGGGGTGAATACCTAGGCTATCACCATTTTTACATTAACCCTATGTTGTTTTTTTTTGTTTGTTTGTTTGTTTTTTAAATAAATTGCCGTTTGTTCATCTGTATGTAGTTTGTAGATGTATGTTTAATCTGTTTGTGCATTCAGAATGTACCTTTCAGGTAAATGCTGATAACACATTTAAGAGGAGTTGCTGATGTTATTGGTCTACTTTTGTTCAGCTCACTTGACATAAGTAGAATATGTCCTGCTACCTACAGTGAGTTTGCTTTAGGTTGTTAAAAGCATGATCTGCTCTGGTGTTGCAGAAGAGTTTCTTTCATCCTCCTATAAGGAGTGATGTGAGAGGGGTTGCAATGATGGTGAAGTTTCTCATGACTCATTAATAAAAATAGAAAGTTTAGTGAGTGGGCTGCTCTGCTACTGCTTGAACCTTGGATTTGTCCATGACAACACCCTCTTGACATCCCAGGAAGGTGGCACTTGGATTTTTTTTTTTCCACAAACAAAGAGATTGTTCTTGATTAAAAGGTCCAGCGCCCTTTTTATGCGCTGGGTTGGCTGGGTTAAGGAGTTGGGCTAAATTAAATTCTCATCTATGTAGGCAATCACAATTCTCTGTGCATGTCTTTGAGTACATCATTAATGATGGTCTGGAAAATAGACAGGACATTGAGAATGCCAAATAGCATTACCAAATATCCATAGTGACCTGAGGTCATACTGAGGGCCGTCTTCCAATCATTCAATTCAATTCAATTTTATTTGTATAGCGCTTTTAACAACAGACACTGTCACAAAGCAGAAATAAATACATTCAAGATATAAGTTTTAACTGTATGAATTTATTCCTAATGAGGAAGCCAGAGGCGACGGTGGTGAGGAAAAACTCCTTGAGACGATATGAGGAAGAAACCTTGAGAGGAACCAGACTCAAAAGGGAACCCATCCTCATCTGGGTGACACTGGATAGTGCCATTATAAATAATTCCCTTCTATAACTGTGTACTACATGGTCAAATAGTAGATTTGTGTAACCAGGAAATTCATCACAGTTTTCACATGAAGTCTGTTTGTTGAAATTTTCCACTGTTCACTGATGGAGACTTGAGTGTGAAACTATTCGTGGCAATTGCAGTCCTAAAGCTATCATAGCAACTGTAGTCCTAAGCCATCATAGCATAACTGTTCATATGAATTGTGGTCCAAAGCTATCTTCATGGTTTTTAAGTGGTACCATTCACAGTAATCTCAATGATCTTTAGGCTGTCGGATGGATCAGGCAGGTCCAGAGAGCAGAAGGGATCAGGATCACTGGCATCTCAGGAGTACCATGTGTAGCTTGACAGAGAGAGAGGGAGATAGAGAGAGGGAGATAGAGGGAGAAATTATTAGGTTAGGATTATTAGATTGTCACATCACCTGTGATTTTAATTAGTTGGCATTTCAAAGATTGAGCTTGCTGAAGATGTGGGCTGTTTTGAGCTGTTCCTGAGCTGAGGACACTAGAGCCAGATGGTACCTATATTTTAATATGATTTTTTTTAGGCCATGATAATTTATTCAAGGACAAAGACTGCCTCCACTCTTCTGTATAAATAAGAGCTGTACACATATGATAAATGTAGCAGGTCTGATGATGTAGAGGGTTGTTGCAAAGCCTCAGAGATGTATTCATCCATGGCCTTGTTTTGTGTGTCAGGTAGTGGGTAAATGTGTGATTGGGGTGACATGGTGGCTGAGAACAGGTTGGTGACAGTTATAGGGTCTGTGTCGACGTAGAGCGGTAAGGGTTAGTAAAATAAGTGTTTGTAAGGGTTTTTGTTGTTCTTCTTCTTCTTTTTTCTTACATTTTCTCTGAATATTTTGCCTAACCTACTATAGTAGGTTACTAGTAGCAGTAGTAGGTTAGCCAAAAGAACAAATTAATACACTACTGCTAATTGTTAAAGTCTGATGTGTCTTCTTCTATATGAGAGATTAACCACTAGGGGGCAGTGTGACACCATAAATAAATTCAATGCTGACCTCAGGCAGAAATTCTATGTAAAATAGGATTTAAGACTCCAACTGGGTCCAGGGTTTGTTTGCACTTTATAAAATATTTTTTTTTATTTATAATTTTGGATTTTATCATTGTGCCTTTAATTAGCTTTAAGATAAAGATAAGAAAAAGCTTTAAAGATGAGCTTTAAAGAAAGTGCACTACATGCACCTTCCCAGGTAAAATATATGCACTAAAGACTACCACTCCAGTGAAAGTTACAGTTTAGTACATTTCTCTCTGAAAGAGCACTGTATGTGTACCCTGTATGAGAACTGTACAATTGCCATTTTGCCAAGTATACAGTATTTTAGGAGGAAGAAATTTACGTTATGCATTATTTCTCCCTGATAACAATAAACCTGCTGTGAAGCATGTTGGTGGTAGCATCGTGTTGACTAACCCTTGGCCTCTTGGTTATTTGTAAATAACTTTTGCAAACTATACTGATGCCAATATTGTAGGCCACTTTGTGTAGATTCATTACATAAAATCCAAATTAAGTCCTTCTAAGTTCCAGGTTGTAATGCTGCAAAATGTGGAATCAACGCCTCCTGACCAATCAGAATCCAGACTTCTACAGCACTGTGGTGTAAATCTAGGTAACAAATCTGTAGAATCTAAAGAATGTTAAACAGATTAAGGCAGGAACTGGTAGTCTTTGAAATTAAAAGCACATTTAATCCATCCATTTTCTATACTTTTTATACTACACAGGGTCACGGTGGAGCCTGGAGCCTACCCCAGGGGCACAGGGCGTGGGACACCCTGGACAGGGTGCCAACCCATCACAGGGCACAATCGCACATTCACCCATTCACACACTACGAACAATTTGGAAAATGCCAATCAGCCTACAACGCATGTCTTTGGACTGGGAGGGAAACCCCAAAAGCAAGGGGAGAACTCAGAGTGGAGGCAGGATTCAAACCTCCAACCCCGGAGGTGCAAGGCAACAGTGCTAACCACTAAGCCACTGTGGCCCCAGTGGATTTAATAGAACCACAAAAATAAAGCAGTAACAGTTTTATACTGATTGTTACACTGAATTGTTTAATAATTGTTAAGATAATTGTTTCTCATTTCCATTGCAGTTTTGTCTTAAAAGTAATTTCAGTTCCACAACCTGAAATTTTCCATAGAAACTGCTTTAGTCTTCAGCTTCAGTTCTTTAATTTCAACACCCTGGTTTTCAGACAGCAGTGGTGATGGCAAATTTATTTACATGTGTACATAAGTCCACACTATAGCATTATTAAATCCCCTATGATGGTTCATCTAATTATAACTTAATTATAACTTAACTGTCTTTTCACTTACTAACTCCTCTGTCCTGAAGAAGCTGGAAAAGCTAAAGTTACAGTTTTACCTCTGACTGTTATAAAGCCCTGACACTGGAGGCTCCTTCCATAAATGTTCGTTAAACATCTCCTTATGACTTGTTGTTTAATAAATTTAAAAAAACAGTTAGCATTGGCAAATTGCTTTGGTATAAGAGGAATAAGCCACTTGGGGATATGCTGATTTAGGAAAATAATCAACTCTGGGGTGGTAACATTAACTCCAGTTCATCATAACAACCCCTCACTGAGTATTTTACATAATGTAGTGTTTAGAAATGTGTGTGTGTGTATGCGTGTGTGTGTGTGTGTGTGTGTGTGGCTTTTTGCTCTATTTCTGCACATCACTGCTGAAAACTAAAGAGTAACAACACCACACGGTGGTTTATTTCTTACATAGTAACTAGCAGTCGCTTGATTTACAGATGTGCCTCTTTTTTTATTCATTTATTTTACAAATTAAAAAAGAAATATCGCTCTGACTATGAAGACGATTTTAGTGTGCTATTATTTTTAAATGTTACTGAGAATCCATGTTTAAATTAAAACTGTACGTGCTATTTTAGTCTTTTTCATTATCCCGACATGCTGCACTAATGTAGCTCAGCATCCGTCCATCTACCTCCACTAAACAAACTCGCCTTGAGTCAATGTCAAATGTAAAGTAGGCCCCTCTGCATCACAGGCCATATCACAGCACCCCGATGTGGATTATTTTCCTATAACAGCACACTCTATTGTGTTTTATTCTTTAAGTATTGTTCTGGATGTGACAACGGAAGGAGATGCGCCCTTTCAAAGACATCCTGGCTTTTTGTAAAGCTGTGTCAAGCAATGTAAGCTCATCCTTCCCACTAGACTGGTAAGCAATATTCGTTGGGTTTTTAGTCACTTGCACATATGTTACTGACATATGATGTTCAAATATTACAGTAGTTCTAATTGTACATATGGAATAAAAAAAATTAAGGTAGGCGAGGCTTAAGGGCACAGAAAATTTATAATGAACATTTGGGGTCATTTTGCTTCAAATGTTTGGGAACCCCTGTGTTACAGCCTGCAATGTTCTGCAGGTCGGGCCTTCCTGCCCTGCTTTAGACACTGCCATCCATCAGCCTTGTGTGCCGCTTCCGCCCCAAAGATGACGTCATCAAAGGGCAACAGTATTCAGAGGCGACGAAAGCCAGTGTCCCTAGCTTTGAATTGCTGAGGTTCACTTAGATTGTGTTCGTGGTTGTGATTGTTAAGTCATTTCGTGCTTTTGTGTGAAACTTCTGGTTTGTTTGGTTTTTTTTTAACTGTGCTATCCTGCTTACGAGTTTGATCTGTGCTTTGGGTTTTTGTCCGCTGCCAAGATTTGTAAATCCTGTTTGTAAATATTGACATTGTATATGTTCACTGGTAGACTGCCATTTCTTTTGGGTGTGGGTTTTGGTCTCTGCTTTGATAAGGGAAGAGTTAGGGAAGAGAATTGTCTTTTGTTTTTTTCATTGTTCTTTTTAGGTAAGTTAGTTCCCTTAACTTGGTTTTTGTTTATTATTTTGGTCTTGGTCCACCCTGAAGTTGTTTCAGTTTATTTGTGGTGTACAGCAATTGTATACATTCTGTATTATATCACAATATATCACATTTTTGAGTTTATTCCTGGTGTGTTTCATCCTGGCTAGTCTAGGGCACCATATACTTCACTCCACCTTATACATTACCCCTTGCCTACTCACACTGTGAGACCTAACCCTAGACTGGGTCGTAACAGAATTAGGGGCTCATCTGGGATCTTTAATAACTATATTTGTTTTAACTGCCTTTTATTCCTTGGAGTGATTATGTTGTGGTTTGGCTGTTATTTGGGAGTTATGGCAGGGTTTGATTTGACTACATTTACGCTTTGTCCTACTTTGGAAGAGTTTGATAAGTGTAGAAAAGATGATCTTCCTTTAATAGCTGGCTTCTTCGAGGTTTTGGTTCTGCGATTAGCTAGCAAGAAGGTGGTTAAGGCTGCGCTGTATGAGGTGCTAGTGGCTCAGAAGGTCTAGAATCCATAAAGTGTTACATCAAGTCATCTGAGTTAGGAAACTTGCAGGAAATATTTATACTAAATATCATACATAATGTATACAATTGATTAAAGTATCCTATATTTAGTATATTACATATTCACAAAGGTTTTGAGCTGATATTTTGATTGTTTAACTTTATTGGGCCATTTTATCACTTATTCATGATTGATGAACCATTTTATGATTCACTCATGATAAACTATTTTATCAATCAATCACTCATGATAAAGATGGAAAGCTGTGGAATCTAACACACTAACACACCAGTTATATGTTTCGTCTTTTTCATTGGTCAGAAATAATGAAAAGAAATTCCATCCATCCTACACAGGGTCATGGGGAGCCTGGAGCCTATCCCAGGGGACTCAGGGCACAAGGTGGGGAACACCCTAGACATGGTGCCAACCCTTAGCAGGGCACGATTGCACACACACTCACACCCACTACAGGCAATTTAGAGATGCCAACCAGCCTATAACACAGGTCTTTGAACTGGGGAGGAAACCAGAGTACCCACAGGAAACCCCCGAAGCATGCAGGACAGAGGCAGGAATCAAACCCTCAACCCTGGACATGTGAGGCAACAGTGTTAACCACTAAGCCACCATGCTCCCTGAAGAGAAATTATGACTCCACTACCAGCATTGTGCTTAATTTTGCTTACCTTCCATTTTAGTAGATTTTAGATTATTTAAAATGTAAACTCATGTGGTTTCTCTCTTGTGATACAGAACTGTTACTGCATTAATATTTATTTCTGTTAGTTTTTTTTTTGTTTTGTTTTTTTTCCTTTGCTTATGAAGCCACCATGAATCTGGAGCTCCACTTTCACATGAGGTCAGAAAATTTTGTCTTTGAAGAGGAACTTTAAGGTCACATAATCCTAAAAAGAAAGAAGAAAACAAAACAAACCCTTCTAAATGCAGTAGGACTGAGGCACTGCAGCTTATCTGTACTAAGCTATACGTCACTAATTTACTAAACGAGCACAGTGCCACTTCAAACTTTAACACAATTCACATTCTTGAGTTTCATTAAAACGTCTTTATTAGTTCATAAAGCCCTTACAGCGCTTTTTAAAAAAAAATAAATAAATAAATAAATAAACTTCACAAGTAAGGCGATGTGTCATTACTTCTCGTTCTCCGTGTAAATGTCCGTAAACGTAAAATGTCCGTTAACCGGCTCGTGCGCTTGTTGTGTATTTTTAAATTTAAATGTATGCGCGCGTGGGAAAACCGTTAAACCGCTGAGAATACACAAAGCGGTGCTTTTATTATTATTATTATTATTATTATTATTATTATTATTATTATTAGGAGCAAAAACGAGGAAAAATCACCAAAAGAGAATATATATATATATATATTTTTTTTTTTTAAGTATATGAGGATCATAACACGAGTGGTCTGTTGTAGTGTAGTTGTTATTAGTGTCAGCTTTTATCACAGGTTAACAGGGGCACTAATTTCATTAATTTATTTATTTTATTTTTCAAAATCAGTAGAAAGTCCGAATAATTAGGCTATTAAATATTAAAAAAAAAGGATACTACTTTTAAAAATATATTTCATTTGTTAATGTGTGATAATTGTTGGACACAAACAGGTCTGAAACAAAATCCCTTTAAAACAAAACTCTTAATTTTTTTTTTTTTTTCATGGCAAATCCCATTTTTGGTGATTTGATTTGTAGAAATTAGCAGCTTTTTTCCTTTTACTGATTTCTTGCTTTTGTGTGTTATAGTCACAGGAAGTTCATCTGACTCAGGAGAAGACATGACCCAGATGCTTCCTAATGCAGCAGAAGTTTCTGACTCAGAAACACCTGTCTCGACAATCATCTCCAACTTCCTGGAGCGTCTGACTGATCAGTATGTACTCAGCTCTTCACTGTCTCTACTGTTACATTACTGTTAAAAAGACTTCACTTAAAAATTTCAACTTTTTTTTTTTTTTTTTTTTTTTTTTACTTTCAGACAATTACAAGTGATGAGAGAGGCAACGAGTGATCCGGTGAGTCTTTTAATATAGAACTGTTTAAATCCCCTGCTGAAAAAAAACCCAATAAAAACCATCACAGAAATTCTAATGGTTTCCACTACAAATACCATTACAAACCATTAGCTAACCATTAAAACCATTACCATTACTGGTCATTAATGGTATCCACTAGACATAACATGCCACCAACAGAAGGCAGCAAATTAACAGTATCACAGAGACCAATACAATTCCCATTATAACCATTAAAACCATTACAAATTATATGAGGGTTTCTATTGTTTTTTTCCAGCCTTGTCAGCTTCATCAAACTGAAATCATTTTTAAAAAAAAAAAACGATTTGTTTTTGCCTTTAGCTCACAAGAGAAGAAATGCACAAAATATTGAAGAAAGTTGTGAAGACTGTGACAGAAATGGCACTAAAAATCATCATTCCAAACATGGATGAAATTCTGAACGTGGATCCTTCATTCCCTTGCTCTTCAGAACCTGGTTCCTCACATCAAACTGTACTATCTCCTTCTAACAGGTATGTGACAGCTCAAGGACACAGAGGATTCAGGGTGAGATGACTGGGGAGTGTTTTTGTCTGTGATTCTGCACAGGGGGAAAATTGCCAACGACAGAAAAAAAGAAAAAAAAAGAAAATCAGCTGCTTTCCACCAGCAGCTCGGTTCGGTTCAGTTCAGATCAGCTTAGCTCCACTCACACCCACAACCACAACCACACCCACGGCCACACCAACAGCCACAGCCACAGGCCCTGCTCACTGAGAGAGAGGAAAACATAGAAAGACAGCATTTACAAATGAGATCAATATTTATTTATTTACATCAATATTTATGCATGGAGGTGTCCTGGCCACTGATCATTTGCTACCCCGCCATTTCATTGACTTTATTGCTTTTCTCATATTGCTGGCCAGGCGAAAAATCTTGCTTAACTGGAAAAACCCTCACCCACCATCACATTTATTAGACTTGAGAAAATTAGATATTCCCTCCATCAACCCAACACACCATTCTCTAAAATCTGGAAGCCCCTTCTAGCATACGTACACACTCTGCAACTCTATTTGGCTGATTAACCCTTTCCATCCCAGGCACAGAATCTTTTTACCTCTACATCACCATCTGGACTATATGTTTGCAGAATTGAGTTTGTATTTAGTGCACCTACAATTTTGTTTATTCATGCTTGTACATTTTAGTGCTTTACTTTCATGTATTAACTGCTTATTTATATTTTCTATTCTTATCTTCAACCTTACCTCCCTTTTGTCTGAAAAATTTCCCCCTTTTTTTTTCTTTCTCCCACCCTATATTCATTCAGATTATTGAGATTACTGATCTGTGCACTGTGCAACCCTCTTTAAATCAAGCACATATTTTTAAAAACAATAAAAATGCAGAGTTTACATATTAAAAATGCAGAGTTTATTATATACAATGATATAGAATTCAAATAATCCCCTGATATAAGCCAAATTTATTGAGTCTGATTTTCATGAATAGTCCTAGTCCAGATTATTTATAGATTATTTATTTCATAATGTCTAATTCTGTATGTAATTTTACCCAGAATTCTGTTCTGTAGTGTTTTATGTGTCTTTACATAGACTAAAAGATGTATGTCAGCGTAAAAATTCTCTAAAATTTCAGTTAAGAAATTTTAAGTCAAAGACAATAAAGACAATAAAATGTATCTTAGATAAATACAGTATTGTACAAATGAGAAAGATTTACATAAAACTGTAATATAAACTGAATTTATAATATAAACAGACAGTGGACTTTATACTGCACCTTTTTTGAATTGATATTGCAAAACAAATGGACTTAAGTCTGAATGCTTATTTCACGCTATTTACTCTTCATTACACGCTTAACTCTTACTACGACCCTCAGTGGTAAACTATAACTGCTACACAGCACTGGACTGTTTATGAAACATAAGAGGAGTAAATTCTCTCAAATTCATCAATTCATTCTCTCAAGTTAAAAAGTTAATCCTTCTTTCAGAAATTTTATTATATCTAATATAGAAAACATTTTAAAGCTGCAGTATGTAACATATTTGTTTGTCTCTTTGGTTGAACTATGCACCAGTGTGTTCCTCTATCAGTTCCTTTAGGAACCAATAACTATCTAAAGTCCTCATTGAAGAAGCATTTTTCATCAAGTTTACACCTTGTGAATTTTTATTAAAGGTCTCACTCCACGTTAACTAAGGATGAGGACCTGGAGATTGATAGTGAACCAGTGGACGTGCTTTTGGAAATAACAGAGGACAACATTCCGTCGAGAGACGATGAAAGCCAACACCAGTCAGTGAGTGGACTCCACAGTGGCTGGTCCTCAAACAGTTCCTCTGAATTGAATGCCGCAGACGTTAAAGAAGAGTTTCAGGAGATTATTTCTGGCACAAGTAACATGGCACTGAGTTCAGACACAGGTAGTCCGTCACCACCATTTCATATCCTGCCTAAGTCCAAGGGTACTAACTTGGTGACTAAAGTTGTCACAAATGCTAACATGGCACTGAGTTCAGATTCAGGTAGTCAGTCACCACCGTTTCATATTCTGCCTAAGTCCAATAGTACTAACTCTGTTTTAGTGACTAAAGCTGTCATGAATGCCATCGTCAGTACCATGACTGACCGCCTCGATGAAAAGGAAGATTTGCGCATTTTGCAGCTCCTTACTAGTGTTGCCCGAAAACTCGAGGTCCTGTCATCTGCTTCTAGTTCAGAGACACTCTTTAAATCAGAAACTGAAAGCGACTCGTCTGACTCACACCCACTAAATACTCGCACACTTTCGAGTCAGAACTTCCAGATAAGAGCTTCAAAGGCAGTTAATGATATTCTCATTAAGACCACCAATAATTTGGATCCTAAGGACGATCTCCACTCCAATGTATCAGCTGATGACTTGAGCACTGCTTCTAATTCAATGGTTAAAACCTTTGTTAATGAGATTACTGCAGCAGCACAAGAACTCATACAAACATCTCAGTCTGGAGACCTGACTACCGACAAGCCAAGTGCTAAACCAAGTAAATCCTCAACAACCGCTCAGGATGATAGCAACAGAATTTTGTCCGCAGTTAGGAGAATTTATGGAAGCATGCAGAATAAAGTTGTAAAATCTTTCTCACAGCTGCTTGCTCAGCCAAGCACTAAGATAGTCAAAGTTTTAACATCCACCAGGAGCAGTCCATCACCTCCTAATGAGGTTGCGCAAGCAAGCCGGAGTGATTCACATATATTAGCAGCCAGTCGCTTGAATGCATTTAAGCCCTGGAAGACCTTAAGTGACAGCTTGCAAAGGCTTGTCACCCTTAATGTCAATCGAGAGCAGATCCAACAGTGCACAAAGGACATACTACAGGAGATAATCACTGTTTATATATCAGAAGAGCACAAAACCAAAGAGAAAGAAGAGATTGCAACTGAAAAATATTTATTCAAAGCAACACAATCTCGTTCATATGTGTCCCTTGTTGCTGAAAGGGTTGTGGATGATATGTTATTCAGTCTAGTGCAGTTCAAATGGCCTGATGGCTCGTCAGGAAGTGGCAGTGATGCAGATGATAATTTTTCAGATTTAGAGACGAATGTATTGACGACTAGTACGGAAGAGAACATTTCAGCCATCCAGAAAATTTCCAGCGAAGAGTTTAGGACTGAGGCTTCCAGGCTTGTGAGCGAGGTCTTCTCTCAATCAATTGTAATTGCAGATGCTGACATTGCTGAGGCAGACCTGGATACTACTGCTTTGAAAATTGTGGAGGAATTTGTGACAGACATTCGTGACCTGTTGGGAAACATTGCACAATCTCCCCAATTGGCACCTGATATTTGTGAGAATTCACTCTCAGGTTCCTTGCCTTCCAGTGAGGACATACATGTGCTTCACTCCCTAGAACAGACAGACTCTGGATCTTCAAAGGGAAGTACAGAGTCCCGTCCTAACATCTCTGAGGTAGACTTGTGGTCATTTGTGCATAATCTATATGATAGTGTGATGAGCCAGGTCAGTGAATTTTTGTTCAAGCATCAGCAGAGAGAAGCTGAAGTAAGAAAAGTTGTTGCTAATGTATTCTTGGCTATTGATGAGCAATTGCAATCATCACAAGAAGCACAGCATGCACACAATGTGATTGGATCCATGCAGAAAAATGTTGGAGCAGACAAACCTCCATCAGCTCATACACTAAAAAGTATAGAGCCAGAGAAAGACAATAATTTGAACTGGAATGAAGTCACAAATCCTGTGACTCCTTATCCATCATTATCTTCTCTAGGTAAGAGATCACCCTGCTTAAAAAGTTCACTGAGAAGCTTAGACAAGGAAGTGCGACCCAAGACTCAAGGCAGTGATGTGGTTTCAATGACCACATTAGTGGACACCTTGATGGCCTCTTTGGATTTAGAACATGCTGAGCATTTTAGTTCTCTGGAGAATTTATTTGCAGCAGCAAACAGATCTGGTGAAATGAATTCAAAAGGAGCCTCTCACAAGTTCACACTCAAGTTTGTAGACATGGTCCAGCAGCTAATAAAGCATAGAATGACTCCCATCAAGAGTGTCTCAGATTCTGCTGTTGAGACAAGAAGGAGACAAGTAAATACTGACATGCAGCAGTCATTGGCATATGAATTTCTATGCGACTTTGCTGAAGAGTCAGTAAAACGCTTGCTTACTTCCTGTATTTTGCCGCCACCAACTCCTGCCCCCACACAAGAACTTCCAACCACGCCCTTTAATGTCACACCTGAGAATTTTGACTTCTCAAGACCTCTGTCTGAGGTATACACTGATGCGACAGAGCTGTTGTCGAACATTGCCTGGAAGCAAGTAATGGAGCACCTGTCAGTATCATTTGATCAGTGTGTGGATGAAGTATTCAGCATCTACAGTGAGGAGCTGCGCTCTATTGAGGACCAAAAGTTAGATACGACAGCGTCCTGCTCCGAATTGCATCCAGCACCACAACAGAGCATGGAGACTATTTCAAATGCTGAGAAAACACCAGAAGTTGCCTCATACAGTTGTGAAAAAGCCAAAACCTTTTCTTTGACTGCTCTACGTCACTGTGTTAGAACAATATTACTCAGGATCCAGCAGGAATCATCAGCTGAGGTATCTCCATTCTTATATGAGACCAGTGATGAGGTGCAATTAATTACCATTGCTGTCCTGGATGTTCTGAAAGGTTGCAGTGGTGTGAAGCTGGAGGATGACGAACATGAGCCTAAAGAGCTTCAGAGCAGGCTCATTGACACAGTGTACACACAGGTGCTACAGAGAATCGGCTCTCAGAGTGATCTGTTTGAGGCATTAAAGTCCCAGAGTCCAGAGCTGACTGGATCACTGGCAGTCTCGATCGTCAGGACACTTCAGAGCATGAATCCTGAAGACATCTACATTACATCATCACACTCTCGTTCATCTGCAAATGACACAGAAGAACATCTGGAATTCAGCCAGGCCATTAATGACCAAGGTCCATCTGTAGTGGAGATCAAAAAGGAACTTTTCTTCAAGCATCCAAAACTGAAGAATCTCTTCAAGGTAAAGAATTATTTTCTTTAGAAATCCTGCAGTAAATTATATACTGTGTTTTCCATACTATATCTAGTAGGTGCTGTAACTTAAAAACTAAAACTACTTAAGTGACTTTTTTTTTTTTTATTATCTCATCTCATCTGCACCAGGGAACCAAGTTAGTTCCTGTTCTCACTTGCGTTATAGCAGCTATAAACAGTCGTTCCCTCACCAGCCTCTCTTTTTTTCTCTCTCTTGAAGGTAATATGACAAAAAAGCACAGCTTGTCATATTACTGAGAAACTGCAAAGTGTAAACTCCTCTATCCTGAAGATGTTGTAGAACTTAAAGTTACAGGTTTACCTCTGACTTTTACAAAGTGCTGACACTGGAGACTCCTTCCATAAAATGTTAATGTCTCCTTATAGAAAACTTCAACATATCATTGATTATAACAACTATTATTATATTATTCTAAAATACTAGAATATTGAAATGTAGTGAAGCTTCTATGGATGCTTAATATCTCATTCTCATTTTACAGAAATTGAGAAAAGGAAAGACGGGAAGTTCTGACTCTATGGACCAGGAGCAGCACTGTTCTACTGACACCGATATGAGTAAGTTTACAATATTAAACCTGTAATTATATATAAAAGTGATTGTTTTATATGTTCAGTAAATGAACAGTACCAATGTTGTGCATGCGAGAATGAATATGAAATTTTCTCTGTATACTCTGTAGGTTCAAACAATGCAGATTCCAAAAGGAGAAGTGGAGGAAGCGGTCCATCTTTTCCCAGTTAGAGGTTAACTACTCAAAGCTTTAGTTAAAACACTGCACACTAATGGCCCCTGGTGGTCAAAAATATTAAAGGAAAAGTCCACCCTGAACAACTTGCACATCAATCTTTATAATTAACATGTGATCTTCAACGACCATGATTTATTAAGTTATAGCATTTTTTATTATTATTTTTTGACAGACTAAAGCACTACTGCGTCACTCTTTTTATATTGAGATGAAACAAGGGCCAAATCAAACTAAAGGGATAAATAGTCATTGGGATAATGTAGGGAAATTAAAATAGAATGTTGAAAGTCAACTCTTTTTTTTGGTTTAAACTTCTTTCACTGATATTTGTATTTTCCTACATTGTCCATAATGCTGTTTGACTATCTCCTAATAGTGGTGCAGTGAGATTTAGCCCTTGTTTCATCTTTACATAAGAAGAGTGATGCAGCAGTGCTTTAGCCTGTCCAGCACTCTTACGTCCTCATCTGTACACTCTGCTCAAACAGAACAGCTTCCAAAGCTTCAACTTTCATGCTAACACATTGTGCTCGTCATCTTGTAGATTGCCAACTAGCCAAGCCGAGCTGTAACTCAGTGTTGTATAGCTGAATTGCATTCTTGGACTTTGAGTCCAGCATTTGCACCAATGTCTCCGCTTCATTTATTCTGGATTTCTCATTAATATGACATCACTGGAAAATGGTGAGTAAGAAACAAAGCTCTTGGTCATTTTTTTAGAAGCAAAATCCAACCATTCTCGCTTATGTTTGAGATAGCAATTCTTTTAACCATTAAAATGTCATTGTGACATCAGTGTGACACCCTGTGACATCGTCACAGGACACAACCGCTATCTTCTCACCAGAATAACAGGAAATACACCACCAACTATATATTAGCAACAGAATCACTCATTGGCTTGGTCTTCATGTGCGAAGATTACTGTGATGTGAGCCTGTGGTGACAGCATTGGGTTCTCTGGTGGCTCAGCAAGCCAACTGAGGGCTGCTGCCTCCTTTGTTTTTCTACATGTCTCCTCCACTGCTGCTCACCAAGAGGCCTTGTAGATCTTGGCAGCGTGCTTGGTGGCTGCAGACCAGTGTGATTTATTTAGCAGCCAACTGTTCACAGAACTGGTGGTCGATGTCAGATTGGCTGAGCTGGCTGGCGTTTCAGCTGGTCCTTGAAGCACTTACGTGGGGCTCCTTTGATACTCTTCCCCTCACACAATTCCCCATACAAGACGGCTTTGGGCATTCAGGTGTCTTCCTTACGGGCGACGTGGCCAGCACCATGGAGCTACTTTGGCAGCAGCATGGCCTCAACGCTAGGCAGCTCGGCTCTATCCAGGACGTTATTGTTGGTAACGTAGGTCCTGCCACCTAATGATGGACCACAGGCAGCGTTGGTGGAATTGCTCAAGCTGTTGCATGTGCTTCCTCTAGAGGACCCAGGCTTCTGCTCCATAGAGTAGGGTCAAGATAATGGCAGCCCTGTAGATCTGGATCTTGGTGGACATGCACAGCAATTATTTCCTCCAAACGTGCTTCTGGAGGCGGTCAAAGGAACTGCTGGCTTTGGAGAGGCGGTTGTCGATGTCCTTGGACACCATTTCTTCGTTGGCGCTGACACTCCCAAGGTACAGGAAATGATCCACAGTGTTGAGAGGGTGCCCATTGACGTTGATCTGGGGAGGGATGCAGTACAAATGTGGAGGCTTCTGGTACATCACTTCCATTTTCTTCACCCTGGCGGTCATACCAAAGCCACTGCTACCTGGGCAAAGTGGTTGACATTATCTGCAGAGCCTCCTGTGTGTAGGAAAAGAGAGCACAGTCATATGTGAAGCGAAACTCCAGGATCAACTCCTCGAAGGTCTTGGTGAGTGCGAGAAGGCGGCAAAGGTTGAAGATTCTGCCATCTGCCAGAATCTAATGTAGAGGCTGAAGAAGATGGCGAAAAGTGTGGGCGAAGAAGGACAGAGCCTTGCTTGACGCTATTGTCGATGGCGAAAATTTCAGACAGGTCGCCTTTGTGTTTTGCTTGTCCCCTCTGGCCTTCATGTAGCTGTTTCAGTAGGGTGAGGAATTTCGGCAAGCATCCCAGCTTGAACAGGACTGTCCACACTCCGCCGCCACTCGCTGTGTCAAAGGACTTGGTCAGGTCTATAAACACTGCTAATGAGCTCCGTCTACCCATGTTTGGCATGAGAGTTGTACTTCTCCTAGAATGGCTGCCAGAGAGAGCCCAGTCTACGATTAACAGAAACACTAAACACATCACAAATATTTCAGTATTAACTTCTCATGTGTTTTTAGGGTGTGGTTTAATGTTAATAAATTTCTCTGACTTTATGAATGATGTTTTTATTTTAAATCTGTATTATGTCTGTGTTTTGTTGACTTGCAATAAATGTATTTTATACTGTATGTGGTATAAAATAAAGTGCCTGTGTGATGTAGTTTGTCATATTGACATTAAATAAATACTCAAATGATTTTTATTCAGGAATAATATTTCAGGAATAAGACTTTTTTTTAAACCTACAATTTCCTCTCAGAATGTTTACATGGAAGTTCCAATTGGTGAAGGTGTGAATAAATGTATTTTGTAAAACCCAGAACTGAGAACCTCCGATCTAAGGATAAATCCTATTTGCTGTGGTGTGTTTTTGTGTTCAGAATTTAAAAAGCATCGCTATTACATTCCAAACACTAAAAACAGAGCAGCTTTAGACCTGCTGTACTGTTAAGTAGCCATGAACTAAGGTATTATATTATAACCTATTGTATTATATACACCTTATTTCCCCAGTTTTTGAAAAACTGATGCCATTTCTATCGAAAATAATAAATGATTGTCTTCAGTGAATGAACCAGTACTGAAGCAGTCGAATGGATGTGTGCTGAACAAAGCTTGAGATGCATAGACAAAAGGAATTCAAGGAAAAGTCAACATACAGTGTGTTAGTAAGATGTTAAGTCCACCACGAGCTAAGAGAAGCGCTTTGTCTGATTCTACAAGACTCTGGAACTGTACTGAAGACATGGATCAATGTTTAGACGCCTAATTATCCGCAAAATTAAAGCATCAATTCAGCATTGTTGTATTTTTCAACAATTTCATTCAACTGACTTTGCTCTTTAAACAGTACCGTCAAATGTGTTGGGATGAACAGGTTTCCATCCATCAACTAGACTGTATACACGGAACAGGCCAGGACATGTCTCTGGAATAAATGGTAACTAATGGATTCTCTTAGCAACTTCTGAGAAGAAAAAGCATCAAGTGAGGAGAGAGTGAGTGCACTTCTGCATATAGCAGAGAAGCTGGAGCAGTGTAATGACAAACTGCATATATACTGAGTTACTCTATGCTTAAAAACCAAACTGGGGAGAGAGAGAGAGAGAGAGAGAGAGAGAGAGAGAGAGAGAGAGAGAGAGAGATGGCTGGAAAAAAGATTCCACAGTGGATAACTTCACTTGGCTACTATTGGCTTAAAACTAAAACTCTACTGACATCAATAACAACTCAGATTCTTGTACTCAAGATCCTTTAAAACACACAGCACTGCTTAACTCTATAATATACAGTTATAGAAGGGAATGATTTATAATCGCACTATCCGGTGTCACCCAGATGAGGACGAGTTCCCTTTTGAGTCTGGTTCCTCTCAAGGTTTCTTCCTCATGTCATCTCAGGAAGTTTTTCCTCACCACTATCACCTCTGGCTCGCTCATTAGTGATAAATTAAAATCTATATCTGGATGTCTGTAAAGCTGCATTGTGACCATGTCTACTGTTAAAAGTGCTAAATTGATAAATAGATAGATAAATAAATAAATAAAAATTGAACAGAAGTGAATATATAATCATTAATCCTTTATTATACCACGCATTCTAGTGAAAATAAGAGAGAACTTCAAATTCCAAACATAAAATATTTCAGAGCATCCAAAAATAATACAATTCAACATTGTTCCATATTTACCTAATATAAATTAAAAAAATATATACAACTGTCAGTATTCGCATACCGCAAGTAAAAATAAACACTCGAACAAACGATACACCCCTAAACTTGTTCATATAAACGATCTGTTACAGCTGACTTCATACAGCACTGTGAAAATTAAGTCAAAAAAAACAACAACAAAAAAAATCAATCTGCTTTAACCCACATCACCAAAACTGAATCCAAACTCCCAAAACAGGAAAATCTAGCACACGTGTGTCAAATGATCATAAATAACAATTTACATTTATTTATTTATTAATTTTATAAATAGAAAGCTGTTCAAAAAAGAAAAATATTATACTATTTACATTTAACCTTTACGCCTTTGTAATAGTTGCTGAAAAATATATAAAGGGAAAAAAAATAATAACCCTAGCCTTTCTAATCAACGTAGTGTCGATTAAAAAAAAAACAAAAAAAAACACGCAAGCACCACAGATTTGAGCACAAATTCGAAACAAGTTTACGTACGAGAAATCTATGGGAGATTTAGAGTCCCCTGGCCACAGGTGAAGCAATAAATCTTGATAAATAAAAGTGTTGAATTATGTGTACAGTAGCACAAGCTGTTGGATGCTCTGCTGATTTAATAATATTAATTTTTCTAAACAACTTTCTCACAGTGGACCAGGGCTGAGCTAAGAGTAAAATTATTATTATTATTTTTTTTATCTCACCAGTGTGATTACTTGCCAAAACGTTGCTCCTTGAAGGATGTGCTTAATTTGCATATGAGGAGTCATAACAGGAGTATTTATATTGCATCTCTACACATATTCAATATGAGGTTAAATTTTATTTTAAATAGATCATTTGTAAACAATGCTACCATTTTTTCATTATAAAACAAAAAAAAAAATCTATTTTTGCTCGCTTTAATTCAACATATTTAAATGTGTAACCCTGCGTTCACGCTAGCAAGAGACAAATCTGGATATTTCTTCCGTTTCTGTTCTGATAAATGATACTAGCGATATAAATCGCTTCTCAAGCTATTTAGTAAAAACAAAAATTAAAAGATAAAAATAACCAGTCAGTGTGAACTTTGGTTATTTGGTTTACGTGTTACATGCTCGGTTTCATACTAGCTTCGTTCTCAGATTAGATTAGCAAAGCGATCTAACTGTACTAGCTGCGTACACTCACCAGAGACACCAACGATCTCTGCTACTTCCTTTCTAAACTTTATTTTTCTTCGTAACATCCCTATACACATTTAACAACAAGATGAAACCACGGTTATACGCTTTTCTTACATTTTTGTGCATCAAACAGTGCACAAGAACGACTCGCAATTAAGAACTGAAGGTGAAGAAACGTCGGAAAGAACGTGCCGTAGAAATGATTCAAGGAATCAGTCGAGACGGCGGTTTACGTTTGTCACATTACAGCACATAACTGGGAAAGAATCTCAATTTAAATGTCACTGAAGTCGGGGATCGTACACATGAAAACAAACGGTCGTGTTGTCCCTTGCTAGTGTGAGCGTAGGGTATTGCAGCACTTGAACATGCAGTTTCTTCCTAAGAACTAAGGACTGAGGAACAGTGAGGTAAATTAACTGCGTGCGTAGCCGTTTCCCCCTCAGCTGACGTAGGTGAGGACGACGGACTGAATGGGCTCCCTGCACACGGGGCAGAGCTTGTTGCGCTTTTTAAGCTTCTTGGCGCAGGTGTAGCAGGCCATGAGGTGTCCGGTGCGTCCGTGGACGATGCAGCCGTTCTTGGGTCTGCTCTGGCAGATGACGCAGGGCTCCAGGCAGGTCGCGGGCAGGCACGACTCTGTGCTGTTTAAGCTGGTGGTGCGCTCCAGCTCAGGCGTTTCCTCCTGGCTGGAGGAGGTGGAGGGCTGCGAGTGGCACAGAGACGAGCCCTGCGAGTCGGAGCAGGAAGTACTCTGCGAGCGCGAGCTCTTGCCGTCCGGGACGTCCACGCCTTCGTCTGGGTCGAGGGTCGGAGTGGGAGATTCGGCGCACGGTGCTTTGGCTTCGAGGTCCGTGTTGATGCAGGTGGTGTCGGTTTGCGTGTCGTTGCCGGGGTTCTCGGACGCAGAGCAAGTCTCGGGAAGCCATCCCGGACGAACCTTCCAGCAGCTTTTGCAGTGGCGAGGGAGTGGAGGGTTCAGCTCGTCACACTCGGCACATTTCCAGTAGTCCTGAGGAAGCGTACGCGCACACAGTGGTCATTTTTACTGCGCACTAACATCCAAAAGGCCAGTTTCTTCACACGGAATTCATACAACACACATGTAGCTAATTAAACATTTTAATTCAAGTGTATTTAAAACACTAAAGGTTCAGTAATTTCTGCTGGATTAGTCATATTTCAACAGCAGACAATTTATTAACTACAATTTGATATATATTTATAATTTATATAGATATAGATATATGATATAATTTGTGTACTTAATAAAGGTTTAAAAAGAAAGTTTCCTTTATAAATCTTAATAATGGTTGATAAATTGATCAGATTATTACAGTGACACAAACATTCACACACATCAACAAACAAGATTTTCAAGGAATATATAACAACATGACTTGATAATGTGAAGTGGGCGGGGCTTAAGCCTTCAGTCAAATACAATACAGTTAAAGAGGCTACATGTTATAAATGCAATTTATCCAAAAATCTGTGATCAAAAAGAAAACGAATATCAGAAGGACAAGAAAAAAAAACAAACCATACCTCCTCAGTGATCTCCGTATCTTCATCAAAAGAGTCCTCATCCTCTGCAATGATCGTAACTTCATAAACCTATAAAGAAAATGTAAGAATAAACTTTCTTTTAACAACTGACTCTGAGTACAGTCCACATTTCCTGCTTGAACTTACAACCAATGACCACAAGGGGGAGCTGTGTGCTTCATAATACCAATTCTCAAATCAGAAACACGTTTTAGAAGCAGGAGTTTATTTATAAAGTGCTAAAAGTGGTGCTTTTTTGTTAAAAAAAAAAAACCAAGAGCAGCTCTGTCACAGATTAGAGTTGAGACCTCATCTTCTCCCGGTACGGAGTCTTCATCGTTCTCGCTGTAGGCGTCTGAATCGATAGACTCCACCTCAAACTCCACACTGAAGTTATCAGAGTCAGAATCGTCACTCTCATCACTCTCGTCACTGTGAGATCTACCTACATCCTGTAGAACAGAGAGACAGACATGGTCAGTCATGCTCTGGGAGGGGAAAAAAAATAAAATAAAATAAATAAATAAAAAAGAAATGGAGGAATACTGGAGGGTGTGTTTGTTTATATTATAAGTTCCAAAGCCACAGTTCAGCTTTAATCAAATATTACAAACATACTCTATCTTGTGTATTTTTGAGCATCTTTGTGTGCAGGAAAATCAAAGGATGTGTATTAAGGCTTGGCTGAAATGACTGATGATTATTCAGCTGGTTTTGGGGAAAAAAAAAAAAAAAAAAAAAGTTTATCACTAACAGTTTAAATTAAAATACACCAGCCTTTTCTTTCACTCTGAGCTGGGCAACACAACGATATGATCTAGATCTCTGATTGGTCAGAAGGTGTTGATTAATTTTTTTAAAAAAAATTTTTATTTTATAACAGCACGGCTTGGCAATAGTGCAGACTGTAAGTCAAATCTCAAGCCGCTCTAAATACTTTATTTCTATAGCAACAGCTCATTCACAGGGACTTGTATAACGCGTGTAATCGTCAAGGAGTTTACTGAACGTTTACGGAAGGAGTCTCCAGTGTCAGCGCTTTGTAACAGTCAGAGGTAAAGCTGTAACTTCACATTTCCGACATGTGGTTTCCTGATAACACGACAAGCTGTGGGGTTTTTTTTGTAACGATAAACAGATAAAAAGTATGATGTGCCATTCTTTAATCAGTAAAAACTGCACTTGTTGGAGAAACTGCTGTGGTATAAGAGGAATAAAGCACTTGGGGGCGTGTCATTATAGGAAAATAATCAACTTCAGGGTGGCAGCAGTAACTCTGCTTCATCACACTACCTTATGGTGATTAATTTCTTATAACAGCATGCCTTTAATTGTTTCACTCCTTACGTATTGACCAGTTTTGCGTACGTTATTATCGTACGTAAGACGAGTGTGTGATGACGAACTAACCGAATTGCTGTGCGATACTGAAGACTCGCTGCTCCCTCTCTCTCTGCGCAGGCCTCCGATCACACACCATGACAGGCTGTCGTCAAACGTCAGGGAGATGCTGTCGGACTTGTGCCTCTTCCGAGGCTCGCTGGATTCCTCTGACTCACTGAGACTCACTGAAACAAGACAGACAAACAAATCAAAACAGTCTTGATATAAACCAATAATTTCATTTCTTTCATTTCAAAACTGTTTGTCTGAGCTGTTTGTGCTTCCTGATATGCTGCACAACCTCTTGACCACAAATGCTTGGAGCAATAAACTATTTTCGAGATGTTTTTCCAACTAGTCTGATTAAACAGACATTCTTTGTCTGTCTTTGGGCTCACAGCTTCAAAATGTGGAGCAGTCACTGAAGAAGAAAAAAAGAAAAACAGTCATCTGAGTACATTCTGTACTGCCTCCAGACGCGCCTGTTCTTTAAGGCCGAGATAAAGAGAGCAGTCATGAGTGCTGCCACATGCTGCCCACGCATCACTGTCACACAACAGCAGCAGGCTCATGAGATGACTGAAAATAGGAGCACTAGTCTGGGGTCCGGTTTTCTGCTTTCTTCACAGCAAGTCAGGCAACGTTAATCACATTTCAGTTCCGGACGCACCTAAACCGCACAGTCAGCATTTTATAGCATGTTTAGGAAACAAGTGACAAGGTGTGTCTCTCAAAATAAAAAAATTTTTAAAAAAATAATAATAAATGTTGGCTGGAATCTCGCAATCGTATCAGATGTGGATCTAAATCCTGCTTTGTTTTTTGTCATGATGGGACTAAATTGCATCAGATTGCACGTCCTAATCCCACGTAGTTCAACTCACGACCAAAGACGTGCGATTTTTGTCAGCAAAAGTGATTTTATCAGTTTTGAGCTCAAGCTATGAGGCTATTATAGTTAACAAGTAAAGAAATCTTAACGCCACCATGCAAACTGCATGGTTTAATCATCACACACTCACAGCCAAAACACTGTTTGACTCAGTAAAACCACTAAAACACCAGAATTTAAAAAAATAATAATAATAATAAAATGTACCAATCAAATTAGAACAAGACTATCTTATGAATCGCTTCTAAGGAACTGTATACATTTCATTTTTGGACGAACGATAACAGTATGAATGTTAACTTCAGTTCTTTACCACTTCATCAAGCACACCAGACACTGATATTAAGATCACAGGTTTGAAACTTCATTAGATTGTGATTAGCATGGAGTCAACGACATTCCCACATCACCATTAACATTCCTGCTGACGCCTGATCATATCGACTTTGACTTGGAAACACACCCTGGCTTCAGGACACACGCAAGTGCCACTCCTATCTCTGTGCCTTATCTAACGCTTTCTGTTTGGGTTTTCTGTGTGTGTGTGTGTGTGTGTGTGTGTGTGCCCACCGGGATCACTGCTTCGCCGTCTCCTGCGCTGCTGTTGTTGCTGTTGTGTAGAGGTAGATGATCGTGGGTTTGTCTCCTACAGCACATAAACACCATTTAGATTTAGGGGCCGTTTACACGACAACGTTTTCAGCCAAAAACGGGAAACTGTTTATGCGTTTTGCCTGTTCGTTTACACGACAACGGCGTTTTGGGGACTGAAAACGCATATTTTTGAAAACGCCGCCGTTATCGTCTCCATGTAAACACCCAATACGGGAAGCTTTGGAAACGGTGACGTGATGCGCGTGCGTAGTACGTGTTAGGTATGTAGACATGCGCAGTACGTGTCTATTGTAAAGGCGAGCGCGAACAAACATACACAACAATGGCGGAGTTCATGGTAGTGTTGCTGCTGCTCAAGAGTTTGCTAACGCTTCTTCAGCAAAGTGTGGATTTACTTCACCAATATTACAACCAACTAACAAGGTGACAGCGCCAACTACTGGCCTGGCATACGTAATGCAGCGTTTTTGGCCGTTATCGCGGATATGTGTAAACGCGAATCGTTTTGAAAACATTGTCGTGTATACGTGAAACTTTCTGAAAATGCATTCACACTTGTAGCTCGTCTCTTGTGGGCGTGTAGTAACCATGTTTGATTCCAAATGAGCAGCCGAAATGTAAAGCCTATAAACCCTTCATACTACAACTTTGCTTTACACGTTACGTGCTCAGCTTCGCTCTCAGATTAGATTAGCAAACTGAGCTAACTGTACTGGCTACGTACTCTCACCAGAGACAGCAACGATCTCTGCTAATTCCTTCCACGCTAGGGGTGGGGCGAGAAGACAAAAAAAATATCACGTCACGTTGTTTCAAGATATTTCTACGATACACGATATGCATCATGATATTCGGCTTTTCTGACAAACTGCCAGCAAAACAATCGTTTTTTTAAACGGGTCTAAAAATAAAACTTTAGAAATTGATAGAAAAATATAAATTTGTTAAATAAAAATAACAATAATAAATAAATTTAATTTAATTTTACAGATTCAGAGAGTAGAAAACAAAACTAAATCAGCTTCCAGAGTTTAATTGTTATTTTAAAAATAATAAAAAAATTAAAAAGGCATAAAAACATATCGTAATATCACAGAAAAGTGTATCGTGACATGATTTATCACAATACCGATGTTATATTGCCGTATTGCCCAGCCCTAGTGCAAGCTTTATTATTTTTTTCTTTGTAATGTCTATATTCACATTTAACGACAGGATAAGAGGAAACAACGGTCCTAAGTTTTTCGTCAGGCAGTAAACAGGAACTGAAGACGTGAGCGGGGAACTGAAGAAACAGTAGGCGGTAGTACACGCGGTAGAATTGGCCCGAGGAATCGTTCGAGGCAATCGCTCGGATTCGTCTCGCTATTGCAGCATACCTGATTTGTGCAGAATTTAGAAAAATCTCAACTGAAGTTGCTTCGTCGCTGAAATCGTGGATCTGTGTTGTGCACGTACGTCAAAAATTAATAACTGGCTCTTAATTTGTCGCTTGCTAGCATGAACGTAAGGCGCAACATGGTAGAACTTCTGTACCAATTTGAGGTAATCTCTATATAAGAGGTCGTTCCTAAATCGTTTCTTTTAGCAGACGGAGAACACTTTGCTTCAAAACGTGATGAATGTTGTTTTTTTTTTAAATCTGTAATGAGTCTGTGAAGAAGAGTGTTAGATGTATTTACCTCTGGCCCTCGTTCAGCTTCACTTAGAGCTCTACATTCCCTAAATGTTGACTGAGACTCTATGAAAGAATAAAAAACAGACAGATAATAAATTACTGAAACTTTAAATAAAATTCTGGATTATGTTTAAAAAAAACACATAAATCTTATAAAAGAGGTCAGCAAAAAAAGGTAAGTGTATGTACCTGGAATTTTCACTGCTATGAGATTTTTAGAAATCATTGCAAACAAAGCTCTGGAAAGACAAAGAACTCAAAAATAACATCCTGTACAACTTTTGTGTCTCATCCTGTAAAGATTTAGATGCAGATGTTCTAAAGGCAAACCCCGCTTCATGAACATTTACTCCAGAAGAGAGGACACATGCGATGGTTACTCTGTGAAAGGTTTCACTTTCAGATGGATTAGAGAATAAGGACACCTGTCGCATCGTAAAAACCCCGCCCTACATTCCCAGAAGTCATGGCTTCTTTATACGGCTGTTTCAGCTGTTCAGCAGTTGGTGCATGTTTTTAATCAGATACACACCGTGGTTCTTTGACGGAGAAGCTGGCCACTCCGAGCACGGCGCCGAGAGCGTCGTTTCCACAGTGCACGATGTGCTGCTGCTGCTTGTCGTATAACTCCTTGCTCATGATGTACTTGCCCAGGTAGAACATAACCTAAATCACACACACACACACACACACACACAC
>CM040471.1:4339370-4357381 GCA_022758105.1 Pangasianodon gigas | reverse complement strand
TGATACAATGTCGTGTATCGTTAGAGAACCTACAGATCGTGATGCAGAGTGTTTCACAGAAATGTCTCCAATTATCGTGAGGACAAATATCATCCAGCCCATGGGTATTTTTTTTTTTATTTCATTAAAAAAAATTATAATAATTTATCTTGTATATTCTTTCCTTTTAATTCTGCAGTTTGTAATTTTATGGAAAAAAAAAAACAGACTGTGCGCTCTATGGTAACACTACATAATATTGTAAAAATAAGGGAAGTATTTTGACACGTCCTACATTGACTTCCTGTTTTAAAAGGGAAATTTGTGCACACGCAGAGCGAAAGCCATTTCATGGGTGCTTTTAAGCATTAAAAAAAAAAACAACAACAAAAAAAAAACTTTCCAGATGAAGACATGTGATATGAAAAGGCCAATTACATGCATGAAAATAAAGTAATTATGCCTCATAGTCATTAAGGTTAAGTGAGCTACTAATGGATAAAGCAATGTAAGGTATGGTTCATTTATTTTTATATATATATATATACACACACACACACACACACAGGAAAGCAGTGGTGACTAATCCACATGACTAACTCATTCCAGTAAACCATAAGACAAACCACACTAAGTGACACATCCACCACACATCTGCTCAACACTGACTGAACCAGCCAATCACAAGCTCTCCTTTTCACCCCCCTCCCTCTACTCCCCCCCCCAAAAAAAAAAAAAATTCAAATCGTTATATTTGAATACCTATGAAAATATTTTGATATAATGAAACTACACTGTATTAGGCAGACTGATCTGAATATTTTGTTCCCAAAAGCACTCAAAATAAGAAAAGTAATGTTACATTTAAAAAAAAAAATAAAATAAAATAATTAAAACACTGCAGATGATGCACAGAGCGAAGAGACCCAATTATAATTCTGACTGAACTCGTCTGTGGGACGGCGAATGGAAACCTGAGAGCGCTGATTATTTATAACATCCAGGACAGAATGTAGCTCCAACTGCGCAAAGTGTTTCAATGCACAACAAATACGCCCTTCAAGGTCTGTTTGGGTTTTTTGCCGTCTTTCTTTCTTTCTTTCTTTTTTTTTTTTTCTTTAAATGACGTCAGCCACATTTGTCCAATTTAACCACTTAATTTTAAAAAAAAAAATTGATAGACATTTTTTTATATTTCAAATCATTTTTAAATTGTTATCCTTTTCTGCTTTTATTTATTGTAATATTATTTGCACATTTCACTATTTCATCTTTAACTATCTTTTGTTTTTAGTTTTTTTTTAACAGACTTTAAACCACTTTTAAATGTATTCATAGAGCACCTTTTAATAAAGTTTATTACATTATTAAATATTCTCATCACTATATTTAATATTGAAATTCTACAAACCATCAGAGCCATGTTTAAAAGAAAAATTAACTAATTTAATGAAGATTAAAAATAAGGGGGGAAAAAAATGGCACAAAACCAGACTATCATGTTTAAAATGTGAGGAACAATAATAGTGGTTTCTTAAAAACAACAAAAATTACAAATTAGAAGTTGTACAAAATCTTTTCTTAGTGTTAAATAAATTATTTTGTACATATTAAACAAAACTAGAATCAAACACATTTTTAAAAAAATAGACATTTTTACTACACGACATGCATCACAGTATTTAAGCTAAACAACATAAATGCACATTTTATAAAGCAATATTAAAAAATTTAAACAGACAACTCGTATTAGTCGATATCGTCTATAAGGACGAACAATTTATCGCAGCACTGATATCATATCGTCACACCGCCCACCTCTGTTCTCTAAACTTTATGACTAGACTTCCTGTTAGACCAGAATTAAACTCAGGTGTGATATAAAGTGACAGGTAAGACCCCTTTCCCCCCGTATGCACCCCTCCTACCTCCTTCATGGTGAAAACGTCCTTATCTGCACCTGCATCTTTTAACAGGGTTTGCAATTGCACTTTTGGTCTTACCTGCATAAAGAAAAAATAGAAGAAGAAAATAAAAATAAATAAAGTTTGACGTCACAGCTGCGAGGTTTCAGACAGCTTCCTGAATGCTAGTTCAACTCACCAGCTTTTCATTGTCAATCTTGTTGATCTGTGAACTGCTCAGACAGTTTTCTGTAGCCATGGTCAATATCTGTGGAGTCAAGAAAAAAATAAAAATAAAAAAAAATAACTCATGAAACAATAAATACAGGTATGATTATTACAGCTGGTCATCCAACAGCTTGTGGCAGCAGCAAAAAAAAAAAAAATCTTACCTGGATCAAATAAATAAAGTTCTATATATATAAATATTATATATACTCTTCATCTGTACATAAAGTGCCTCAGCTCAGCTGAGTGAGAAGGTCTGAGTCTGAGTCAGACCGATTTAAATGGGCTTGGAGAGAGAGAGAGAGAGAGAGAGAGAGAGAGAGGGAGAGACAGAAAGGGAGGGAGAGAGAGACACAGAGACATGTCAGGACTAGCATGACGGTGACGGAGACTCCTGATGATGGTGTGTTTTAGGGCGGGGATTGTAGTCTGGAGATGGTGGATTTAACATGTCCAAGCATGACTTGCTCACAGCCTGCCTACTCACCTACTCACCTACTAAGTAGTACGCCAAAGCAAAACACACACACACACCCACACACACACCACCGTCACCATAAAATGGCGTACTTGCTCTGCTGTACAATTTCATACGACTTTATATTATACAGCGTTGCCATAGCGACCATGAATTAAAGAAATAAAAGTACTAAACTCACTGTAGATAAGCCTGTTCTACTTTAGTTTAGTGCGGAAGAGAAGAGTGGAGTGCACCACTCATGGTAACCATGGTGACGCAAACGAGGGCACGAGCGAGTTCCATTTTAGGGTAAGAAGTCGCAGAACGTTGCCATGGTGCTGGAGAAGGCACGCGGGGCGTTCGATTATTTTAAATTTTTTTCCAGAGAGATCGATCGCTCTTTAGTGCGGAAGCGTGACGTGCAACCGAAGTAACCATGGTGACAGAACAGAATTTTTTTTTTTTTTTTTTTTTTTTGCCTACTCTTTAGCACGCTAGTACAAGGCGGAAGTTAGTGCGAGTCACGCGCGCGTGCTGTGCTGTGCTGAATCGGCGGCGCGCGCTGCTGCATGCCCGGACATGTCTCAGTTACAGGGCGGTTAAAGCCAACCTCCAGCGTTGTGCAATAACAACACAAACCTCTTCAATAAACGGCGCAAAACATCCATGTTACATCATATGCACGTCCAGAAGTCCAGCATGCATCCATGAGGTTGATTCAAAAGCTCAAAATATATTTATTTTTTTTTAAATAATGCACATGTACGTGTGTGTAGTGCATTTCAATTAAAATGATAAAAATCTTCCTGTAAAACATGCACATAAACCTAAATTAAATTCTAGGTAATGATCTCTAGTATTAAAACGTTTTAAAGTCAGTAAACACAATAACAACTGACAGCTTGTCAACTGCAAAATAACTTCTTTCACTGCTTCTTCTTTTTTTCTTTTTTTTTTTTTGTAGTGTTTCCCATAATGTGTAACATGTCAACAAACTCTACTATAAATTCCTACTTCTTATCTCACCAATAAAATTAATAGCCCAGAATCAAGCATGTTTACATTAGCATCGCCTAAACAGCAAACTCTTATCTTGCTAGCAGCTGGCGATAATTATATTATATTATATTATATTATATTATATACTGACAAGCATTTTTGCAAGCTAAAACGACTATAAATACTCCTTAAAGCTTGTTAAGAGTTTAAATTATAACATTAGACAGCATTAGAATCAGGCTAATCCTGGCTAACACGCTCTTTTCGGATAGTTTCCGCAGGAAAGACCGAGGCTGTGTCAGGCCTAACTAGCTTAGCATGCTAACTAGCTTAGCTCTTAGCTCAACCGCTAGCTAACATCAAATACATAGTTAGCACTTATAACAGACATCCTAGATATGTTCTCAGACAACGTGTACGATTTATATTAGTAATAAATGACGAAAGTTAACTAAGAGTTAGCTAAAAGCTAAATGTTTCCTACCTTTCGCTTTCGTAGCAAACTTCCGCCGCGAGGCTGCTCGAGCGCGACCTCTGATGGTGGACGGTTAAATTTGACGGTTGGAATTTGAATTTTTTTTTTTTTTTTTTTTTTTTGAATGTTTGAAATCAGCTCGCGCGCACGTGCCGCACTGGCGGTGTAAACACAGCGCGTGCCGAGTCTCCTATTACATTAGTAATAGACTGTTATATGATATAAATAAATAAATAAATAAATAAATAAGCATGTATTTCGACTACGCAACTAAACAGATTATCTAAAACAAAGGCAACGTCTTTAAACTGCTTATAATCCATATTATTTTGGTTGAATTCTGTTCAAACAAATCATCTAAAGTTATGTTAATTACAGCTGAAAAGCATGCAGGGTGTTTACACTGATTAAAGACTTCATGGAGATCTGTGAGAGCCTAAATTAAAGATCACTCATTACAGGATTTACCCAAAAATGACTTTCATCATGCACTGATTGGCAATAAAACTGATTGGCTCTGTATACTGACTGTGGTCCAGCTGTCGCTTTAATTACTGCCTCATCTACCCATGGACATGGACCACAGCTGAGCAGATATTATTTGGATGCTGGTTTATTCTGAGTTCAGCAATGAAACTGATATGGTAGTGTGTGTGTGTGTGTGCTGCAGGTACGAGTGTATCAGGGACAGCGAGGGCTGTAGACCCTAAGTCAAGACCGCCACTGTCAAGTCCAAGACCAGGACTAGCTAAAATCGAGTCTTAAGGGGGTCAAGGTCAAGTCAAGATCAGGTCACGTTTCAAAATCCATTTCGAAAGCCAAGCCTTTACTGCAACCACTTGGCTTCATTCGTGCATTGCATCAATGATTAGTCTGTTTTCTAGAAGAAGGAATTACTTCTTGTCAAACACGAACATTATTTTTACAAACTCTTGGCCGAGACCAAGATTAAGTCCAAGTACAAATTCAAATACATCTGAGAGTCATTGCAGAAGTCCAAGTAAAAACAGAAAAGAGCAGCGTTATTGATGTAAGGAATAAAACACAACGAGGCATGCTATTATAGGAAAATAAACACGTTGTTTATTAATAAATAAATAAATAAATAAATTGGTGGTAAATCAGTTGTGGTATAAGAGGAATAAAACACTTCAGACTGTTCTCTTATAAGAAACTAATCAACTTCCGGGTGCTAATGGGCCTCGGATTCACACTGGGCCACATCACAGCACACAGTGATTGATTAGTTTCCTATATCAGCATGTCTGCATGTTTTATTCCAAGTGTTTTATTAATTTATTTCCTAGATCAAGCTGTGTGAAAAATGGCCTATGTAGTGAATGAGGTGTGTGGTTTGGCAAATATCCACAGTGGATTGAAGATGATGATGATGATGAGTTTCTGGTGATCTTAATGGGATCTACTGACTGGGAAGTGAACCACATCTGTTACACTGGGGTTCGTTGGGATTGGGATTGGCTCTGCAGCCCTTACCAGGATAAAGCACTCACTTTCTTAAGATGAATAAATTAATATTACTCACTTTATTAGAAATTATTAAACCTAGTTCTAGATATTTTACTCAATTCAATTTAGTCTTTTTCTACTGGCAGATAATTTTACTTCTTTCTAGAAATACATGCTTATATATATAAAGTTAGAAAATTAGAAAATGTTCTGCCAGTAAGACAATTTTCTGCCTAGAAATCTAGAAAGAGTCTAGAAATGTCTAATAATCTCATGATGAGAAATAAATAAATTGACCCATGTTTAAGATTTTCTGGAATAGGGAATCTAGGGAATAGGGAGTAGGGAGACATTTCAGACGCTACGGTAGTCGGTGGTTTCCCAGTTGTCTTTGTTGTGTAAACTATAGACTCTTGTGGAAACAGACCCACACAGGAAGAGACCTCACACCGTTATTTAAATACTAACTGAACTATAGACTCCCAGCATTGTGTAGAAGTCGATGGAACATTAAAAAAATCTCCAGGGGATCTGACCCATGCCTTTTTACATGCCTTTAAATACAACATTGTTTTCATTGTGCTCATTCACGTGAGGCACGTGAGCGTGTCATTGCTGCCATGTCCTCTTCCTGAAAACTGCACTGACTCAGAGTTTATTTTAGAGCAACATGTTCCTCTGAGCTTGACATGTTCAGGCTTGTAGGGATGAAATAACTAAATTCCCAGACCATTAAATATTCTGGAGAAATACCATTAATGGCTGGAAGAATGACTGAACTCGAGTTTATATGTCTACTGTCTAACTTTACAGATTATTTATATATTTATATCATGCTTATATATACACACAGACTTCCAAAGGCAATTACTCTGGACAAATCTGAAGGAAGAACACATTCCTATAATTCTGTTCACAGGCCCTGAAAGGTAGAAAAACATGAAAAATATATTATATATTATAACTAAAAAGAATGTTTTTTCCATGTAGAAATTTGTGTAAATACATTATCTGGTCCTATTCATTTCTGCTTACATACTGTATGATGATAATAAGTATGGCATGATGAGTCAGGGTTACCACACTGAAGTGGATTGCTTTCCTATAACAACATGTCCCAACGTGTTTTAATCCTCTTACACTACAGCAAATTCCAAAGATTATAATATTTTACTTATTAAAGAATGAGATGTTTAAAATCTGTTTTTACTCACATTGAAGTGATTGTTATAGATTGTTCAAGAGATGTTCTCTCTCTTGAAGTTAATAAGAAAAAAAAGAGCTTGTCATGTTACAGAGGAATCCATAAGCTCATAAACGTCTCTGTCCTGAAGATGTCAGAAAGCTGGATGTTAAATAAATGATTTCACCATATCAGAGAATAAATCGTACACTCATGCTTATAGTCTGTAAAATATTTCACTGCTCATTCCTTTATGTTTATCATATATAGGATATATACATATTATATGCAGGCATCCGTATTTATTATAGATATATGTATAATAATATATATTATTCGCCAAAACCCTGAATTAAGTTTGAACATCTTTCCTCTGTCAGAGAAGAGCAGATACACTAAAACACATCAGAGAAAGAAGCTAGAGAAACACTCTGTACTCAGGCATGTCTCAGGGCGTGTTTACTTCCAATCACAGCCTTGAACACAGAGTCACGTCTGGGCATCTTCAGGACAGATAAGTTTACACTTTGACGTTTCTCAGTGACATGACAAGCTCCATTTTTGTGTCACTAACTTCAAGAGAGAGAAAAAAGAGCAGCAACAGCTGGAGAGGGAACAGCTGTTTATAGCTGCTATAATGCTGAGTCTATGATTGTTTGCTAAAGTTTATGTTCGCTCGTGTCTTCTATTCGATGTTATTCATGACCCGTTATGCCTAGGCTGTTTCTAAAGATGCTGCATTTCATATTTCTAACGTGTTCTGGTGCGATGTGTCAGTGTGACTGAACACATCACGGTCAGAGGTGATATCTCTCCCAGACTCGTGCGGCATCAGGCCTGCTTCTCTCTTATCTCTCTCCTCTCCATTCACTTCTGATCTGTACATACGCCGGCCTCGGGGCTTCCACAGCGAGCTGATTTCTGAAGTGATGCTCCTACTGGTAAAAAACTGAACCGAGAAAAGATTCTTCAAGCCTGCAGTAAACATCAGAGTCTGAAGATCAACACCGGTCTCCTGAATCCTGACCTGTTGCCAAACAGGAAGTAACTTATTTTGCAGACATTAACTAACAAAAGAGGAAAAAAATGTGCAGCGTGACATTCTTTAATAACTAAAAACTTGTGATTGTTGGCAAATTTCTGTGGTATAAAAGGAATAAAACACTTGGGGACGTGCTGTTATAGGAAAATAATCAACTTCATGCTTCAACCCACTGCACCACTGTTGATTATTTTCCTATAACAAGCAAGACACAGTGTGTTTTATTCCTTTACATAATACATTTACACACCGAACTGGAATTACATCCTCATCTGAATCACTTGAGCAAGATGTTATGAGTGTTTTTGGTGCTATTAAGATTAAATGCATTTAGGTTAATACTGTAGCATTCTTCATTTTTATTTGTAGTTTATTTTATTAGTATACAGCTTTGAAAAACTGATATTGTCCCAAAGCAGCTTTACAGAAATATATAAATTCTGGATATAAATTTTAAATTTATAAATATATCCCTTTAAATTTATAAATTTATTGCCATGGATTTACAGATAGAGGTTTTTGAAATGAATTATGTAGCATACAAATAAAATCTTTTCATGGAATAAATAATAAATAAACCTAATCAAATTTTTCATGTCTCTTTCATCCCACATTTATTAAACAGTTTATTAAGCAGTTTTTATTAGCTCTCAGTCACTGCCGAGATTTCTTACTATATGCATAATTTATTATAATAAATCCAGATTTTTTTAGATTTTTTTTTTAATACTTATCTTTAATACTTTTTTTAAGTATCAAGTTTATTATAAAGTAAATGGCTTGTCCATTTGTATAGGAATACCATGAGTTAAAAAAAAAAAAAACCTGAAATAATATAAAAATGTGTTTATAAACAAAAATCGTTAACATACAGATCTGAAATATTTCATAGTGATGACCGGAATTACAGCAAATATCATTTTTGAACAAAATTTAGAGATATTATTGACACATACAAAAATGTATGCAGTTTAGGACTGAATTCAGATGTTTAAAAAAAAAAAAATTCTAATTAAAAAAAAAAACAAAAAAACGTAATTTGGGATTTTGTGTTTGTCTCGTTTGTCCGAGACCCTGGGAACAGCAAACAGTAGCTAAAGCGCAACAGAAATGAGAATTTTTTAAAAATGTATTTGCAGTAATGGTTTTGAGTGACTGAGTGATCTATAGCTTATATTCTCCTAAAACCATCTTTAAAGCGACTCTCCGTAAGTGTGGACGCTGTGTGTGAAAGGGTTAATCACTGAGCTACACCTGCCCCAGTGAATGTGTACTCTTTAATGTGTGAGACTGGGAAATATTCATCCCGCTGTTCTGTCGTTCCTCCTGCCCTGTACGCCCTCTGATTTCTCACACACGTTACTGAGGCGTCGTGAGTTGGCTAAAGGACTTTGGGATGGAGAAAAAAAAATTTCATTAAAGATGAAAGTCATTGCAGAGATAGCGACGGAGACAAAGCAGCCAGCAGATACTGGGCTAAAGTTCACAGCCGACTTGGCAAAAAAGGATGAATTCCTGAGAGCAGACGGAACGGAGGGACTCGAGGCATGCTGATCAGATTAAACCTGATGAAACAGACCTCTGTCTCAACACAACAAATCAATCCAGCACCTTCTTTAACCTTACGCTGTGTGTGTGTGTGTGCGCACAAAGTGTTTCATCATTTACTAAATCCATGAAAAATAAGAACAAAATTCAAACATAAAACGTTATAAAGCGTAAACACGAGCGTGTGATCACAACTTGGCTTTCGTTTAGACACGGCCAAATTCAACCTCCATTTTAATCTTCACCACAAAATCTACACCAGAAAGGTAAAGGTCAAAGGTCAAAGAGCAACCAGAAAAGAAAGAAAGAGAGAAAAAGAAAGACAGCAAGCAAGAAAAAGAAGGAAGAAACACAAAAGAAAGACAGAAGAATCTGGTTCTGATTCTGAGAAAGAGAAAAACAGAAAGCGAGAGAGACAAAGAAGAAATACAAAAGAAAGAAAGAAAGACAAAAAAGAGACAGAAAGAGAGAGAGCCAGAAAGCAAGAAAAGAAGCACAAAAGAAAGAAAGAAAGAAAGAAAGAAAGAAAGAGAAAGAAAGAAGGAAAGAAAGCACAATATAAAATATAGAAGCACAATATAAATAAATAAATAAAGAAATACAAAAGAAAAAGAGAAAGAAAGGGAGAGAGAAAGAAAAGAGAGATAGAGAGAAAGAAAAAGAGAGCAAGAAGGAAAAAGAGAGAGATAGAGAGAGAGAGTTATTGAGAAGTCAGTGGAAGTGTAAACGCTGCTGTTTCAGTGTGAACTCTAAAGCTGATGATCCGCATGAAGCAGTGTGAAGTGAGGAGAACATTCTCGAGCTCATACACACCAACACTGTGTGTGTACGTGTGTGTGAGTATATGTGTGTGTACGTGTGTGTGTGTTGATGAAGTGTCGAACTCAGGTGCACACTGGGATTAAGAACTGTAAGATGAGCAGTGTTCACGTTTTCAGTACTTTATTTAAATTCTGAATAAAACACTGTGTGGTGTAAAAATAGTTCCTTCTGAAATGTGAGAGACGATTGAAAGCGTGCCGAGGCGTCCGTGTCTGAACGCGGTCCCTGTCCGAAGGCGGTCCGTGTCCGAACGCGGCGTGTTCAGGGTCTCTGAGCGAGCCGGCTCTTGCTCTCCTCCTGCTCGCTCAGTTTGAGGTGTGTGTAGGTCAGGATGCCGCACAGCGTGCAGGCGATGCCCAGGCCCTGGTGCACAGACAGCGGGTCGTGGAACAGCAGGTAGCCCCCCAGCAGCGTGATGCAGAACTTAAAGTGTCCAAACATGTTGTAGCTGTGAGGCGCAGGGGTTAAAGGTCAACAACACACTTTTGCACACTTTCCCACTTTTACACACAGTCACACACATTTAGTCACACACATTCACACACATTCCCACACATTCATACACACGTTCACACACTTTCACACACCTCGCAGAGGGTCAGCAGCCCAGGATCATTATGATCAAGCAACGTTTTTTTAAAAAAGAAGAAAAAGACAAAATAAGAAGATAAAATGTAAAAAAGGAATAAAAAAAAAAAGGTAAAACAAAAGCAAGCAAGAAGGAAAAAAGAATGAAAGAAATGCAAAAAGCAAGAAATAACAAAATCCAGAAAGAAAGAAAGAAAAAGAAAGAAAGAAAGAAAGAAGGAAAGAAAGAAAGAAATCAGACAAAAGAGGAATGTAAGAAAATGAAATTTAAAGTAGACAGGAAAAATAAAAGAAACAACAAAAGCAAGAATGGAAGAAAAACTCCATAGGGAAAAGATGGAAAAGAAGGGACAGAAAAGAGAGGGAAAATAAAGTAAATGAAATATTTAATAAAAGAAGAGAAAAAGGAAGGAGAAAGGAAGAAAAGTGAAGAATGAAAAGAAAAGAATATAGAAATAAACTGATAAACAAAAAGAGGAAAATGAAGAAAAGGTAAAAAAGTAGAAAAAAGAAAAGAAAAGAGGTGAAAAAAAAGGTGGAGGAAAGTGTAAAAGAAATAAGTAAAGGAATGAGAGGAAAATATGGAAAGAAAAGAAAGTAATACAGGAGGGAAATAAGAGAAAAATAAGGAAAGAATAGACAAAAAAGAGGAGAGGAAAAAAAGAAAATGAATAAAGCAATGGATGAAATGAGGAGAGGAGAGGGAAAGAAAGGAGAGATGAAGAATTCCAGAGGGAATTTAAAGACTAAAGGAAGAAAATGACAAATACTTAAGTGTGGAAGTGTGAAATGAGGAGAGAAAAAAAAGAAATGAATGGTGGTGTTTTGATGACGTCATCTCCTGGAAGTGATGCAGTTGTGTACAGTTATTGTGTTACAGTATTAAAGTCACAGCTCCCTCTAGTGGTGAAGCTCAGCAACTCTACAGCTGTGAATCAGATAGTGATTTCATTCCACACAGAAGAGGAAGAATTCATTAGACACCAAGATATAAAGCAGAGAGAAAGGATACGTGACAGGAGACGTGTTCCCGATGATCCAGTAGATGGACAAATTCACCAGGAAGGCGACAATACCAGACAGAAACACCATCGCCTGGAAACATTAATAACAATAATAATTGCACATAAAAAAAGAAAAATTAAATTGCTTGTTCACTAAACAACAAAATTCACTGTATGATAACATTATGAGACTGGATTATAATTTCCTGTTATTTCCCGTTTCTTTAAAAATGCTGTGACGTTTTCACATTATTAGTTCGACTAAATCTTGTAACTGGGAATTTCCAACCTACGACTAATGGGAATTTCTGAGTCCAGTGTATGATGTCATGTCAACAGTAAACAGATCACTTCACTACAGCAGAGTCACGCAGCAGCAATGCGAGCGTTACAGTAATCCAGACCAGTTAACACAAAGGGATGTATGAGTTTATCAGCAGTTGAGAGAACCTCACAGACCTTGGGATACGTTTCTGACGTGACAGAATGCTGTTTTACAGACACTACTTTGTACAATATGGGTTCCTAAAGCAAAAATCAGCTCCCAGAATTTTGACCCTCATAGACCGGGACTCCAGAGAACCCAGCACGTCTTTTCTCCGACCTCCATTCCCAATAACAAAGATTTCTGTTTTATCATTGTTTACCTGCAGAAAATGATGACACATCCAGGACCTGATGTCCTTTCAGCAGTCAGATAAAGAGCAGATAGACCTTTGAGAGTCAGGAGCTGTGTGTCGTCTGCGTACTGATGGATGATTAAATAGTGTCGGTCCCAGGGTTGAACCTTGAGAGACTCCATAGGACAAAGTATCACACTTAGACGAGCAGTTATCAAGAGCAACATCATATTCATGACCACTTGGGTGGCATTGAAAAACGATTTAATACAGAACCAGAGAGTCAGATCCAGTCTTGTAGCTGACTGAGTACGGGTGTAACGATACACTCCGGTCACGATTCGATTCGATTCTCAGAATATTTTGAACAAAATTTGAATGAAGAAAAATGATCACTGAAAAGATTCCTTTTTTATTTCTGAATCATTAACAATGCAAAACAATGTGCATTTTTTTGTCCGTATGAAACTAAATAAATTGAAAATTGTTATGAACAGAGGATTAATATTGTAAACAAATTGTACTACAGGTTCACCATATTTTAAAAATAAATAAATAAATTTATAAATTCTCCCCAGAATTTTGACTGAATAAACAAAGTGTCTGACCTCGGGACTTTAAAAATGATCGACGGAAACATTATGAGCTCCGTAGCAGAAACAGAGCTCCAAATTCGGCTAAAATGCCCGATTTCCGCAGCCTTTGGTATTGTTTGGAAGCTACTGAAGAGCACTTTTTAACTGCTATAACATGGTCATGTGACCGTATAACGTATAACACGTGTCAGTCACTGCAATCCGGAGCTATCAGGTTTCAAGTGCAGATCTTGCAGGCTCTCCATGAAAGAACAATACCACGTGACCAACTTGCTCTGTATATATTTTAAGTCTATGCACAGACTGGGATGTCAGGTGTTCAAACAGTGCAAATGCATTAGATGCTGGAACTGAGACAATAATTTAGTTAAACGGTTTAAAACCCAGAAAAGGAATGAAATGCAATGAAATCGCTCTGTAATCGATAAAAAAAAGATATTCTGTGGATAAATACCTTGTTTTTAGTGACTGATTAATCATGTTCAGAATGTCATATGAGAGTAAGCCTAATACTTTTTTTTTTTTTTAATTAAAAAAAGTAAGTGGTCAAAAGGGCAGCTGGATGATTTCAGTAGTGAGATGACTTTTGAGTTTTGAGTCACAAGTTTTTGTGAAATATGACAAACTTGTGAAGTTAAAATACTAAAATACTCCTTATTTACTAACATGTCTAGTCCTTCTTGTTACTAATATGTACACTTGAAATAAAATATACTTCAAACAGGAAGGAAGCCATTGAAAAAAACTTGACCTTGCTGTGACCTTGACCCTGTTCCAAAAATCGAATCAGTTCATCCTACAAACGTCCAACTACTCGTTCTTGAGATACCGCACAAACGAGAATCTCAGAGACATTAAAAAAAAACCTAATCTTTACTCGTCTATAAACACAGACATGAAGGACTCAAAATTAGCTGAAAACGCATCAAATTGCGTACGCACGGTGGAAAGATTTTTGCCGCTGCTCCGCATTGGATTGGATTGAATGGGAGAGAAATTTCAGGTGATGAACTGACGTGCAGTGGACACACAGCCTTAGAGAAAGTGCTTGTATTAGTACTTTATCAGAATGTCTCTGCTGATGTGCTCTACTTAATGTTTTATTTCTGATATCGTTATCTATAACAGTACGTAACATTAAACGTGTAGATTTCCTTATCGCTGTACAATCACACACACCTACACTACAAACACATTCATATAATGTCATGATGTTTTCACAAGGAATCATACAGGTGTTATAAACCTTAATGAACACGTGTCACAGTTTATAGTGAGCTTTATTATGCATTATGAACTGTTAACCTAATGCATAAATATAAATAGCGTTCTTAACACATTATAACACCAAAAGCAAGGAATTTGGATGGTGCATCATTACAATGTCTTGATATTTTTATTTAAATGATCAGAAAAATCACAATACACAACTTTAAAACTTAATTTTTTGTAAATTTAGAGTTTAGAGCTTTCTATTAAATTGTGAGATACTGTACAAATCACAGCAAATGCAGTTCATTTAATAATTTAAACATATAAATAATAATATAATATAAATGAAATCTATATCAGTTGCTTTAGAAATAATCTACGTCTACGACTAAACACAGTGTGCTCAGGAAAACTGGGGCTCTTCGGTATTGGTGATTATAATGTGTTATAAACTCTATTTATAATGCATTCTGTTAACACTTTATAAACACTCAATAAATACTGAATGCATTATAACCTGTTATGAGTGTATTTATATTCATGTTATTGTACATATGGCCTTCGTAGCGTAGAAAGTGTTTGTTCCTAAAACGTGTTCCTGAAACTGCGAAGAGGAAATTTGTTTGTATGTTTTTAAGGTTTAAAAACCTTTAGACTGTAAACGAGAAGTCTTAAAATTAGTTGATTACTTTCCTATAACAACAAGTCCCCTAGTGTTTTACTCCTCTTACACCACAGCAATACATCAATGATTACAATTTCCAAACTTTTTATCCATTTATAGCAGCTATAAACAGTCATTCCCTCATCAGCCTCTCTTTTTTCTCTCTCTTGAAGTTAATAAGACAAAAAAAAACACAGCACAAAGTGTCCTGACACTGGAGACTCCTTCCATATAATGTTAAATAAACGCATTTCTCCTTACAGAAAACATCACCACGTCAACGATTACACACGTTTATTTTAATACATCGTATAACGTATTAGAACGAGTGCATTAATATAAACATGTGATTTGCAGCTGCACTTCTTTCAGAGCTGCTGTTATAGAAAATTAATCAACACATTCTGACCAATCAGAACTGAGAACTCAGCACCGCTGTGGTGAACTGGATTTCAAAATAATAAAAAAAAAGTTCTTTTCGAAATGAATTACAGTTGTTAGTTTATAAAGCCGTGCAGTATTACGTGTGTGTCGAGGAGCGTAGGTAACACGGCTCGAAAAACACACCACCTGAACAAAACTGCTCTTTGTTCAGTGTTCTAACACACACTGCTCAGTTTAAAAAGTGTGTATGTGTGTGTGTGTTTTTTCAGGAAATTCCTGTGGCTCTGTCCAAGAGGTGTGTCTGACGAATGAAACAGAAGGTTCTCTCATTCTCTCATTCTCTCTCTCTCTCTCTCTCTCTCTCTCACACACACACACACACACACTCACACACTCACACACTCACACACACACACACTCACCAGGGCCTGCAGAGACCAGGGGCCGAAGATGCCCCCCTCTCCGGTGAGGGGCTCGAAGAAGGGGACGAGTATGAGGAGGAAAGCAGAGGACATGGGCGCCTGGTAATACAGCAACTGCATGGAGTTCACCTGCAGCTCGTGCTGCTTCGCTCCGACCCACTGTAACACACACACACACACACACACACACACACAGGACCACCGTTAATTATCTCACATTTAAACACTGACCATAATGTCAGTTTTTCCATCACTGACACTGTACAATAATAATAATAATAATAAGAAGAAGAAGAAGCACCAATCAGCAGGAAAAAAAATTACCATCTGATCCGGCTCTATCTTTAATATAAGGTTTTTTCCCCTCAAAATTTTAAACTCTTAGAGTTTGTTCATCATGTCGAAATAATACTCGAAGACGGCCGTTGCTATGGCAACACAGACACTGCCATGATGGCTAGCTTTTATCTAAAACTTTTTTTTAATCATCTCTCACTGGTTTGTTTTAAGACAGACAGCGACGTTCTATAAAATAAAAATCGACAAGACTTTTTTTTTCTTTTAAAAGATAATGTTGGACTTTTTATCCATTTATATTTACACTTAAGTTAGTTCCTGTTCTCGCTTACGTTATAGCAGCTATAAACGTTCGTTCCCTCACCAACCTCTTTCTTCCTCTCTCTTTAAGTTAATAAAACAAAAACACAGCACAAAGCGTAAACTTCTCTATCCTGAAGATGTCGGAAAACTTCAAGTTACAGCTTTACCCCTGAGCCCTGACACTGGAGACTCCTTCCATAAATGTTAAATAATACAATCGTGTTTATGTGGAGCTTCCGCTGTACGAGTCCCTGTGAATGAGCTGTTACTATAGAAACGGTAACGTATTAGAGCGAGTGCATTAATATAAACCTGTGATTTGCAGCTGCACTACTTCATAGAAAATTAATCAACAGTTTCTGACCAATCAGAATCCAGAATTCAACACCGCTACATATTACCATAAATAACAGGAAATGTGTGATGGATGTTTGTTTTTTTTTTGTTTTTTTAAAACATCACCAAGCTTTCAAAATATTTATAGCCGTTAAATACGAGGTCGCCAAAGACGTAAGTATTTTAGCGTTTTACAATTTTTACAAGAAACCTGTTTATTACCGTAAAGGAGCGTAGCGTAAACGTCACGTTTCACTTTTACGCTTCAGAGTGTGACGTGAGTGAGAGAGGCTCTGCAAAAGGAAAAACACTCCCAGATTATTAGAAACATCTTACCACTTGGTACAGAGAGGTGACCAGGACCCCCAGCGTAGCAAAGACGATCCCCAACAAGTTAAACTTCACATCGTAGTAGGAGTTCAGGACGACCCCTAACGTGATCGGCACCTTACAGAGCAAAAAAACCAAAAATCATTCTCTTAATTCATCAAAAATACAATAAAACAGCGCAAAAGTGCAGGCTGGAGCACAAAAATGTGTTTATCCGCCTTTAAATATAGCTCCTATTTCTCTTAAAATGCATTTCATTTTTAAATTACGCCTCTTGTAATGAAACAATAGTTTGATTAGAACTAATTATAATTTAATTGTTAAATTCTTTGTGCACTGACTGCTGGATTCAACTCACAATCTGATTAATAAACTTTTATTTTAAATGACTGTATTAATGTGTGTGAGCTTTATCACTTTATCCTGATCAGGGATGAGGTGGATCCGGAGTTTATCCCGGGAACGCTGGATGGGAATCACACACACACTCACACACACACACACACACACACTCGTACACTCGTTCTTGGCTAGGGGTCCTCCTACTGGCATGTTTCTGGGAGGTGGGAGGAAACCGGAGAACCCGGAGAAAACCCACACAGCTACGCGGAGAACATGTGAAACTCCACACAGACAGAAACGTGAGCTCAGGGTCGAGCGGTATGAATTAAATACCTGAGCCAGGAATCTTGAACATCTTCACAAAGCCGACTGAGCAAGTGTGTGATGCGTGTTGTTACACTGGAGGCCATAGACCAGGGGTGGCGTGTTGTGACGTGACGTGACGTGACACTCTGTGTTGTGACGTGACGTGACGCTCTGTGTTGTGACGTGACGTTCTGTGTTGTGACGTGATGCCGTGTTGTGACGTGACGCTCTGTATCGTGACGTGATGCTCTGTGATGTGACATGACGTGATGCTCTGTGTCATGACGTGATGCTCTGTGTTGTGTTGTGACATGAAGCCCTGTGTTGTGACGTGACGCTCTGTATTGTGACGTGACGTGATGCTCTGTGGTGTTGTGACGTGACGCTCTGTGTTGTGACGTGACGCTCTGTGTTGTGACGTGATGCTCTGTGTTGTGACGTGATGCTCTGTGTTGTGTTGTGACGTGATGCTCTGCTGTGACGTGATGCTCTGTGCTGTG
>CM040471.1:4328289-4339270 GCA_022758105.1 Pangasianodon gigas | reverse complement strand
TCTGTGTTGTGACGTGACGCTCTGTGTTGTGACGTGACGCTCTGTGTTGTGTCGTGACGTGACGCTCTGTTTTGTGACGTGACGTGACGCTCTGTTTTGTGACGTGACGTGACGCTCTGTTTTGTGACGTGATGCTCTGTGTTGTGTTGTGAGGTGATGCTCTGTGTTGTAACGTGATGCTCTGTGTTGTGACGTGATGCTCTGTGTTGTGTTGTGAGGTGATGCTCTGTGTTGTAACGTGATGCTCTGTGTTGTGACGTGATGCTCTGTGTTGTGACGTGACGCTCTGTGTTGTGACGTGACGCTCTGTGTTGTGACGTGACACTCTGTGTTGTGTCGTGAGGTGATGCTCTGTTTTGTGTCGTGACGTGTCTCACCAGAGTGAGTTTGATCTTGGTGGAGAAACTCTTCTTGTAGAAGGTGGTCTGAATGAGGATGATGACCGGGGTGGTCATGGCTTTGGCCAGCTGGTACGTCCCGATGGTATTGTTCTGCAGAGACAGGTTGGTGAAAGCCACGAAGCCGCAGAAGCTCAGCGCCAGGAGCAGGATGTTGGAAGCTCTCAGCTTCTTCGGGGAGAAAATGTTCATCTTCTGGCAGACGAAGAGCCCGAGCCAGGTGACCACGAAGTGCACCAGGGTCAGGGTCATGTTGGGGAAGCCGTAGTGCACGTAGATCCATTTATTCATGAAGACGATGCAGATGGAGGAGAGCAGGTTGACCAGCAGTCCTGCCACAATCCGGCTGTTGGAGAAGAGCTTCCCCAGCCTCGGAGGCATGCTGGAAGTGTTTCACTTTCTACTCAGTGCTAAAAGAGGAAACAAGAACTCACCTTCCGGAAGTCACCGAGGAGACAGTGAGATTCAACGACCCGCGTGTCATCGCAGAATGGAGCTCATTCACTGTTCAAACACCTCTCACCCTTCTTCTGCATCTCCTGGACGAGCGCCTGTGACGTCACTTAAACGCGACGCCGAGCAATAAGGGCTCCGTGCCAATCCACACCGAGTGCACTACAACACACTAGCAAGCCTAGTGCACTTAAACAGTGATTGTAAACAAAACAGTTACCATGGTTACAGCAAAGACGTTTATCTCTGTTAATTATGTTGTGATTATATTATATATATTTTTTTTCTCTAGAAGAAGAATAAAACTTTATGAAACTGTTATTTATGCTCGTTGCCATGGTGAAAACTGTTTTTTTTATTTATATATTTTTATAATGAACACAATATACCTGATACCTTAGATTGTATTTTATATTTTGACTTTGTATTTTACTATTTTTTTTATTTATGTATTTTTTTTAACTGACTGCTCTGCAATGTAAGAAATATATAATAAATAAATACATATAAAAATTAAATATCTATAACTAAACAATAAACTGCGAATGAATTAAATACTTCATTAAAATGAATTCATTATTATTTTATTGAATAAATTTATTCATAACTTATTTCCACAGTCATTTATAATTAGCGTTTTATTCATTTTTATTTATTAATGACGTCACAACTGAAAAATCAAAAATCAAAGTTAAAATTAAAATATCTATAAACAAACAACGAATTATAAATGAATTAAACACTTCATTAAAACATATTTCATTATATTTATTTTATAAATATAATTATAACTATATATTTTTGTTACCTTTTTATTCATTTTTATTTCATACTTTTTAAAAAATTTCCTCCCGCTGAAAGTCTCCATTTGTATTTAATGACGTTATAAACAGAAGAAAATGATCAAAAGAGAATATAATAAACAAACAAACAAATAAACAAATACATAAAAACCTAAATAAATAAATAAATAACATAAATAAAAACATACAAATAAATAAATAAATAAATAAATAAATAAATAATGAAACACTTATTTTCACAGTAAATTTTAGTAGCAAATTTTATTAATTTATATTTATTTTTTAATGACGTCACAACCGGAAATGACTCCCCTGAATAACGGTTTAGAACACATCACTAACGGCTTCCACGCGGGAGCTCAGCTCTCTACTTAGAACACACGCACGCGGAATGGAACGCGGCCATAGAGGAAGGGCCAAGGAATCAGGCTGACCAATCACAGCGCAGCAGACCCGGAAGAGGGCGTGGTTACAAAAAAAAAACAAAAAAAAACCCCACACAAATAAAGCGGCTTTTCTGTCGGAGTAGCGTGGCAACGGTCGTTGCCACGTCATAATCCTGCGCCACCTAGTGGCACTAATAACTACTGTAACTACAGATAATATAACTCAGTGAAGCGGTTTAAACTGTTTCCAGTCGAGTGTTTTTTAAAGGAAATATTTCTTTCTAAATGTAAAGTTCTGTAAGTTGAAAACAAACAAAACCCCCCATAAATCTCACTTTTTTGGGGGGAAAGTGTGTGGACGGAAAGTTCAGGAATAAAATATTGCATATATTTGCCTAATGAGCCATATATTTACATATTTGGAATATATTCATGGTTTGAGAACCCTGGTTTAGATGATCTCAATTAATCTCCAATTAATTTTTATATTTATAAAAGTGTAGCGTTTAATAAGGAGTTACACGCGACAGGGTGGAGTGATGATGTGGCGTTCCTGTTACCACCCAGAAACTGATTATTTTCCTCTAACAGCACGTCCCCAAGTGTGTTATTCCTCTCACACCACAGCAATTTACCAACATTTACAATTTTTATTTATATTAAAGTACGTCATACTTTTTAATCTATCGATAGTCACATTGAATGCTGTGGAACATCTGTGAAAGAAGTTAGTTCCTGTTGTCACTTACGTTATAGCAGCTATAAACAGTCTTTCCCTCACCAGCTTCTCTGTTTTCTCTCTACTGAAGTAAATAAGAGAGGAGGAAAAAAAATAAAATAAATCGCAGCTTGTCGTGTTACCAAGAAACCAAAAAGTGTAAACTCCTCTCTCCTGAAGATTTCGGAAAACTTAAAGTTACAGCTTTACCTCCCACTGGAGACTCCTTCCTTAAATGTTACGTCAAACAATTACACATTTTTTAAAATCCGTTTATGTGGAACGTCCACCAGACAATGAGCTGTTACCATAGAAACCGTAATATATTAGAACAAGCGCATTAATATTAACCTGTGATTTGCAGCTGCTGTACTTTAGAGAAGATTCATCAACACCTTCTGACCAATCAGAATCCAGAATTCAACAGCGCTGTGGTTTAAAACTCCACAGGACTTTGAATTAGAGCAACGATATGGAGTTAATTAATGCCTACAGCAGCATTTCTCAAATAGAAGTAAGTTCCTGTTCTCATTTACGTTACAGCAGCTACTGTATAATAATAAAATACATATAAAATATAGCAATTTTTGAGTTGCAGTTAGGGTTTCAGGAGAAATACAAACACACACACACAGTATCACAGATCTCACGAAGCTCACACACCTTTATTCAAGTACAAAATAGAAAAAAAAAACAAACAAACATCAGATTATTTTATCTAGGACTGGAGCTCATAGCCGAGAGGATCGAGCCCTTTGTCCAATAACAGCAGAGATGACTCCCTCATCTTCTGAAGAAACTTCTGCAGCTCGTCTTTAGAGAACACCTACACACACACACACACACACACACACACACACACACACACACACACACGGTCAGACATGGAACATTTCCTCACACAGAGAAAGGTGTGTGTGTGAATAACAGTGGAGGAGTCTGACCTCGTACAGCCGGTGCTGGTCGGAGGCGATGACGTCAGCGAGGCGAAGGCTCTCCTGGTGACGCTCGGTTCTCTGCAGCACCGTCAGCAGCAGGAACGTCATCATGGGCAAACACAAGCGCCGGAGCAGAGCCATCTGAATGGAGCGCTCAGAGTCCACCTCCGCATCCTGAACCGAATACAGTGGAAATAAAACACACACAAACATTTAATCCCCTAATCGCTCTTCTTTCTTAGATATTTATGCAAATTTTTGAATTTCTATAAAATCTTCTACATCGTCAATGTTCACTGTATCACGTTATAATGACGGCATGAAACAGAGTGGCTGTGAGGAAAAGTAAATCTAACCAGTGCTTCCAAGTCAGAAATATTTATCTGTTTATAATTTAATGCCATGGCAGCTACCATGGCTAGTTTCATGGGTTAAATTGTAGCAAAAGTTTTTTTAAAGGTTATCTTCTATAAAAAAATCTCAAACTAAATCTGGCAAAGTCAAGAGTGAATGTTTGGTTTAGTTCAGGTCAGCAGCCCTAATCAGCAGAGATGTCACTGAGATTGACTGGTACACAGGCCACGCCCTTTTCACTGTAAGTGTGTGTGTGTGTGTGTGTGTGTTACCTCTCTGACATCCACCATCCAGCCTCCGTCCACAAACAGCAGCACGTTGTAGATCCTCTCCTTCACCTCCTCAGTCAGAGCGTCCAGCCGCCCCTGCCAGTTCTCATACTCTATCTACACACACACACACACACACACACACACACACACACACACATATATATATACACACAAAGAAAGAGAGAGACAGATTGAGATAGATAAACACACAAAAACAAAAAAAGTGTACACACAAACATAAATACAGAAACAAACCCATACACACACCAATACATTTTACACACACACACACACACATATTATATACACACACACACACACACACATATTATATACACACACATACCCATACATACAAACATTACACGCACACACACACACACGTTATATACACACACCAATACATTACACACACACACATATATATATATTTATACACACAAAGATAGAGAGAGACAGAGATAGACAGATACACACACAAAAACAAAAAAAGTGCACACACAAACGTAAATACAGAAACAAAACCCATACACACACCAATACATTACACACACACGTTATATACACACACATACCCACACATACAAACATTACACACATATATACCCACACACACAGACACACACAGAGAGAATTTAGCATACAGAGGTTTTCTTTCCTTTTGGATACAACCTCAATATCTACAAAGCAGATTTAAACTATAGACAATATATGTCTTAAACCTACATGACATTTCTGTGTGTGTGTGTGTGTGTGTGTGTGTGTGTGTGTGTGTGTGTGTGTGTGTATATACACTAGGTCAGCACCTTGTACTCTTTCTCCTTCATCTCGTAGGCGACGGTCTCTGTGAACTTGGCCTGGGTGGGCAGGGTGGGCTTCACGGGGGGCGAGTTCATGTGTCTGAACCACTCATTAAAGGCTTCATGAGCTTCCTGTTTTCACACACACACACACACACACACACACACTTCATATGTCTTGTATAAAATGCAAGGGAATGGCAGCCATTTTAACAAACATCTCAAACACTACAGCATCGACTCCATTCTAAAAAGTGATTCACAGTGATTTTATTTTTGAGCATTCTCAGCAGGGTATTACCCATAATGCACTCTGAGCGCAGCTCACTGTTACATTTGTAACATTCAAACATAGCATGCCGTAAGTTTTGCCATCTCCATCTGATACCACGGCGCTGTTCAATTCTGGCTTCTGATTGGTCAGGAGGCGTTGATTTATTTTCTCTAACAGCTGCTCTGACAGTAGTGCAGCTTTATATTAATGCGTTATGGTTGCTATAGTAACAGCTGATGCAGAGTGACTTTTACAGACGGATTAAGAAACGTGTGCAATCGCTGATATGGTGAAGACGTTTATTTAACGTTTTTGGAAGGAGTCTCCAGTGTCAGTGCTTTCTCACCAGGTATGCTCGGATACAGAGGTGTTCTCGGATGGCGTTCTCTTCCTCGGCAGGCAGCGGCGTGTTCATTCCTTGCTCCTCCCACTGCCGGTAAATTTCCCGCATGGAATCTTCTGGAACTTTGGCGAAGACCAGCTTAGCAGCGTCGTGCTTCTTAGAGGCTGGAAGGAAAGAAAAGAAGAAAAAAGACGTGAACTGGTGAAGAGAGGAAGTACGAGAACAAGGCAGGATGTAGAGTAAGATATTTTGGATATATTTTTTCTCTAAAAAACTTCATATTTAATTTCCTAAAATGTCATTCACGCTAAAAAGAAATAAAATTAGCTCTCTAATGCTAGCCATCTGGTTTGTTTTCAGTTTCGCTGTGAAAAATGATTGACGCACCCAGGAACTTCCTCATGATGGCGTTGCTCTGCTTCAAGGCCTCAGCACGCTGGGCGGGGTCAAACACCAGCCAATCAATGACGTCGATCTTCTGACGATCCTCCTGTTCAGCGCAATGAGAGAGAGTCGCATCAACTAAATGACACGTTCTTATTTTTTCCTGGAATGTTCTATAAAGTCTATAAATGTTTTTTTTTTATGTCATCATGTACATGTGGGCGGGGCAAAATAATACTAACCAATCATATCGCGTCATGTCTCATTGGCTATCCTCAAATGAAAATAATGAGGAAATTTCACGTGTAAATTATGATTCCCTATGATGCGATGAAGGTGAGCTACAGTATCTGTGACGTGACGTGACGTGTGTCGTACCGCTGTAGTGCCCGTGTCCAGCGCAGGAGTGAGGTCATGGTGGGCGAACTCCTCTCCGTCTCTCTCTCGCACCGTCTCCACCACCGTCTTAGTGACCGCCGCAACGTCCAGACCTGAAACACACAAACACACACACAATTTATAGAAGAACTGATCAAAGAGCAGAAGGTAAGTGTACGTGTATAAAAATGGATAAAGAGAACGGTAGATGGATGATAGATGGAGCAAGGAAAAGATATAAAGAGAATAATTTAAGAATGAATGGATGAGTGAGCAGAAGAATGGATGAACAGAAGGGCGAGTAGAAGGATGTGTGGATGAGCCAAAGGACTGATGGATGGATGAGTGAAAGACTGGACTGATGGAGGAGGACAAGAACAGGTCAAACAGATGAGTAACAGGAGGGATAGAAAGCAAAAGGATGGATGGGTGAGTTAAAGGACGGACTGATGGAGGAAGAAAAGAACAAGCCGAATGATTAGTAAAAGGATGGACAGATAGACAAGTGAAAGGAACAAAAGAGTGGATAAGTGAAAGGACAGATGAGCAAAAGAAGAAACAGACAGATGAATGAAAGAATGGACAGACCAGTGGATAAGTGGAAATGAGCGAAAGGAAAGCCAGATGGCTGGACAAATGAATGGATGGATGGATGGATGGAAGGACAGACAGACGAAAGGACAGACGGATGGATGGGTGGATGAATGGAAAGACAGATGGATGAATGAGAAGGAGGATGGAAGGATAGATGGACGGACAGATGGATGAGTGGATGGGCAGACGAGGAATGGACAGACAAGTGAAAGGAATGGTGGATGGATGGATGAGCTGAAGGTTGAATGGATGGATGAATGGATGGATGGATGGATGAGCTGAAGGTTGAATGGATGGATGAATGGATGGATGGATGGATGGACTGACAGATAGATGAGTGGAAGGGCAAAGCGAATGGATGGACAAGTGAAAGGAATGATGGATGGATGGATGGATGAGCAGAAGGTTGAATGGATGGACGAATGGACAGATGGACGGATGGATGGATGGACGGATAGATGTGGTGTCTCTCCTCACCAGCTTGCCCTGCGAGCTCCAGGCAGCGTCTGCGCTGTTCGGTCTCTGTCACTTCCTCCAGGAAGCGGGCGTACTGAGTCACGCCCATGTCCGCCGGCAGGTGACTGACGTAGAACGCTATGAGCTCCACCTGCTTCTCCTTCACCAGCAGAGAGATGTAGGCTTTCAGCACTTCTACACACACCTCCTCCTACACACACACACACACACACACACAGATTTACATTACAGCTGGAAAGGGATAAAATGGCTGGAATATGATTTATGATAAAAAGATTGCCAAAAGGAATCTTTTTAAATCAATTGAGTGACTCATTTGAGTCAGTTCAGTGAAATGATTCATTAAGATTCAGTTTTCCCAGTTGTGTAGTTTGATCATGTTTACATTCGTGGCAGACAATAAACAGCATGAGCAACTGGGGAAATACCGCTAATATCGGATGTTATTTTATAATACAACTGCATGACTGCATGTTTAGATAAAGAATCATTTTTCCCACCAAGAGAATCAAATCTTGTTCTTGACTGAACTGATTCACTTGACTCAGGGAGAGCAGAACTCAAGAAGATTCAGCACATATGCAGTTGCAAATACAACTTTCACAATTCAGATGATTGTGTGTGTGTGTGTGTGTGTGTGTGTGTGTGCGTGGTGTGTGTACCTTCAGCTGCATGCCCAGACTGCGATAGAACAGCACCAGGTGAGTCATGAAGCGTAGGAGATGAGCCGGTAATGGTGGTGTCCTTCCTAACCAATCACCAAACTCTTCCAGAAGACCTACAACACACACACACACACTCAAAATGTGCCTTAACACTAGTCTGTACACACAAACTGCACCAATCTTGCATTACTACCATCCAAGTCTCCGAGGATGACGAACTTCTGAATAATGTGATAGTGCTCCTTGGTTGCTTCCAGAACTCTCTGTCAATAACACAGACATTAAATATTAGCGATTACACACACACACACACACACACACACACACACACACACACACACACACGAGAAAAGCTTGAGAATAAATCAACTGCGAGACTGACCTTTGACTCGGTTGCTTGTAGCTCTTCAAATACTTTTTCCATCGTCCAACTGAAAGAGAAAAAAAAAAAGGATTGGGTTAAATATAGTAGATATAGTACAGATATGCTAACAGTGCAAACAACAAAATCCTAGCAGGCAGAGAGAAAGGATCCTAGTGTATGTCGGTGGATGGGACAATCGTTCCTCTAAAGATTTGTTCAAAACGAACGACTCAGTGCATGCCAGGGAATGATACTGATTCATTCATCTAGTGATTCGTTTATAATGAACGACTCAGTGCATATTAGTGACTGATACTGATTCGTTCATCTAGCGACTCGTTTATAATGAACGACTCAGTGCATATTAGTGACTGATACTGATTCATTCATCTACTGACTCGTTTATAATGAACGACTCAGTATATATTAGTGACTGATACTGATTCATTCATCTAGTGACTCGTTTATAATGAATGATTCAGTATATATTAGTGACCGATACCGATTCGTTCATCTAGCGACTCGTTTATAATGAACGACTCAGTGCATATTAGTGACTGATACCGATTCATTCATCTAGTGACTCGTTTATAATGAACGACTCAGTATATATTAGTGACTGATACTGATTCGTTCATCTAGTGATTCGTTTATAATGAACGACTCAGTGCATATTAGTGACTGATACTGATTCATTCATCTAGTGACTCGTTTATAATGAACGACTCAGTATATATTAGTGACTGATACTGATTCATTCATCTACTGACTCGTTTATAATGAACGACTCAGTATATATTAGTGACTGATACTGATTCATTCATCTACTGACTTGTTTATAATGAACGATTCAGTATATATTAGTGACTGATACTGATTCATTCATCTACTGACTCGTTAGTTTGAACGTGATTACTCTGACAGTGAGTGAGTGGTGTATGTGAGTGCTCACCTGGCCTCCAGGTATTCTCTGGGCAGCTCCTCCAGCTCCTCATGACTCAGCCCTGAGGAACGCAGCTCCTGCTCTAGCAACGAGTCTACCAGCACACGGAAATACGCCCACACCGTATCCTCCCACGACTCACACACTGGCAACAACTACGTCAACACAGGGTGGGGAAAGAGAAGATAAACCAAGGGATTATTTCCTCAGACAACAATCACCTTCACTTCAAGAAGAAACGTTAAAAATCTTTTTGGACTTATCAATGTCTAACAGAAGAGGAGCAGGAGCGGCTAAACTAAGGACAGATTCAATACTGATTTAAAAAAAAAAAAAACAACAACAACAACAAATGATTGATGACTTCAAGGATAACTCTTACGCAAACCATGTGTGGTAAATACTGAGGTAAGAACCTCCAACTCTACATAATACTTGTAGAATATTTTATATAATAAGTTCAGCTTCTCAGCTTATATAGCTTGAAACTGAGTGTGAACCATGGATGATGCAACAGCGAGAAAACTCCTTTCTCTTGCCATACCCTACCCAAAAGAACTGCCAAGTGATAAGTCTAAGAAAGCTTTCAAAGACAGGTTCCTGAGAGAATATCCAGAAACTCTCAGAGCAGATTTTTCTCAAACAGAAGTCACAGATCTCCTGTTCTACACAAAACACACTGACGCTTGGCATGAGGTTATCTGTACCCACTACAAACACTGTACAACAAGGAAAATATCGAAATGGCAAGGACAGCAATGCTCTGACTGTGAATATCTACGACAAAGGAACAATCATGTTCCAGGGTAACGCCGCCAGGCTCAGTTCTGTTCCAGATGACTTTAATACCTTAAAAGCCCTGAGAGAGAAATACAGTGAGGAAGAGGGTGAGAGGGGCAGGACAGAGACACACAGGGAGGAGGGACAGAGACACACAGGGAGGAGGGGCAGAGAGAAGAAGTACAAGACCTTCAGCAAGACCAGACAATAGATAACCTGAGTAAGCAGGTACAGAGCCTCCAAACCAGTCAGCAGTCACCCCAATTTGAAGAGAAAAGACATCCTGCCCAGCCACCAAGCCCCAAGTCAGGACCACCAAGCCTGCAGCTATATCCACCAAGCCGCAGCCAGAGCCACCAAGCGCGCAGCAAGGACGGCCAAGCGCCCAACTAGTGACACTAAGCCCACATCGAGGACCACCAAGCCCACATACAGGACCACTAAACCCCCAGCCAGAGCCACAAAGCCCGCAATCAGAGCCACCAATAACGTAGCAAGGACCACCAAGCCCCCAGTGAGGGCCACCAAGCCACCAGCCAGAGACATCTAACCCACATGGAGGACCACCAAGCCCCGAGCCAGAGACATCTAACCCACATGGAGGACCACCAAGCCCCGAGCCAGAGACATCTAACCCACATGGAGGACCACCAAGCC
>CM040471.1:4311432-4328189 GCA_022758105.1 Pangasianodon gigas | reverse complement strand
ATCTAACCCACATGGAGGACCACCAAGCCACCAGCCAGAGACATCTAACCCACATGGAGGATCACCAAGCCCCGAGCCAGAGCCACCGAGCCCACAGTGAGGGCCACCAGAGCCAAAGCCCTGCAAGCCTCAGGGTTCTGCTGTGAAAACCCCCACAACCACAGAGAAACATGCTGCAAAAACCAATACACACACAATCACACACACAAATACAGATATTGTGATTCTAACTGACACAAATGGAAAATTCTTAAATGAAGAGCAGCTCCTTCCTGGACACCCAGCAGCCACAGTGGCAGAGCTACACTGCTGCAGTGAAGACACCAGACAGCTCTGGTCTGGTGGACCTGGGAGAAATCAAACACCTGCTCAGCCTCATATGCACCAGACTGATGAGCTAAGTGCTGGACATGCTCACTAGGAACAAACATGCATGCGTGCGTGTGCATATACACACACACACACACACACACACACACACTAAACTAAATATTTTTCTATAGTTTGTTGAAACATACCCTTGATCCATATAGGTTTATCTTCATTTTATAACTCTTTGTATTTTAATCTGATTTAATTTCTTGTTTTTGTAACTGAAACCTTTACCAATTTCTATGTGGAACATTCAGGGCATTACATCTTCACTGTTTGGGTGCAAAAGTGAAACCAGTGAATTTAACAGAAACATAAAAAACACAGATATCATAATCCTTCAGGAAAACTGCAGTTGATCAATCTCTCAGTGTCCCATCAAGAAATAATCATCCCACTCATCCCCAAAGGGAGAGACTCCGGCAGAACGATAATCTGGTACAGATCTGAACTCTCCGATTTCATAGTCCCACAAAATTAAATCAACCTCACATTTGGCTTAAAACGAAAAGAGATATTTTAAACGCTATAAATGATGTACTTCTGCGTACAGTATATATCCCTCCCAGTGATTCCCATTATTCTGATGAGAAGATCTTCCCCTGAACTACACAGTGAAATTTGCAGCTTCCAGATTTCCAGCTTGAAGACCTGAACTTCGCACAAACACTGAACATCGAGACAGGAACAGCACAACAACAGCGTTGCGGAGACAGAGCTGCACTTTCTAACAGCGTGTATCAAATACATAAATGAAATATACTTTAAAATATTGTTATTAATGTTAATTTCTGTTCTCTAATCTCCATTTCTCTATATTGACACTTAATGTTATACCCCATTGTGCTAACTTGTGACATTTTTTTTTTCCTGTGATGCTTTGGCAATACTGTAAATGTATATGGTCATATCAATAAAGCTTACTGAATTGAATTAAACTGACAGAGAGAGAGAGAGAGAGAGAGAGAGAGAGAGACAACATGTTAAAGATGAAATGGACAAGAAGGAATGATGACATTACACAGACATAAAACTCAAAACTCAGATGTGATGTTACCTGTCGGAGGTTTCCACTCAGCACAGCGTAGATGGCTCTCTCATACCTGTTAAACTGCTCCTGCACACACACACACACACACACACACACCATTCAAATGATACACTTCAGTCACTATAGTACAACAAGTCAGGTACTAAAAAACACACTAACAAAAAGACAAACAGAGAAAGATACAGGGAGAGAGACAGAGCGTGTTATCGTCTGATGACGATAAATACATCTTTTCATACTCTTTACCCATAATTAATCTTAATATATTATCCTGTTATTAACCTTACATTTTCCATGTGATATCTGCTTTGTGTAATCTAACATTTGTGCCAGTAAAGCATTGTTACAGTTAAGGAAAGAAAAGGAGAGGGAGAGACAGAGAGAGAGACAGATAGACAAAGACAGAGAGAGAAAGAGAGAAAACACAAGAGAGAAAGACATTGGGTGAAATTAGACTGATTTCTCTGAGAGAGACACAGAGAAGGACAACAAGGCTTAAGGGAGCAGCATGAGACATCGGTTACACTACTGAGACAGAGAGAGAGAGAGAGAGAGACATATCCAGGGAAAGAGGGAGACAGAGAGGGAGATAGAGAGGGATGTTGAAAGACACAGAAAGAGACTTAGAAAGAGAGAGACAAACACAGACAGAGAGACAGATAGTCAGGCAGACAGACAGAAAGGGTGAGCGCGACAAAGAGACAGACAGAGAGACAGAGCAAGACAGATGTGACAGATGAAGACAAAAACAGAGAGAAACAGAGACAGAGAGAGACAAAAAGGGAGAGAGTGACAAAGAGACAGATAGAGAGACAGAGCAAGACAGATGTGAGAGGAAGAGACAAACGGAGAAAAAGAGAGAGAGACAGACAGACAGAGAGACACACTGATGAGTTTGTTGGTGTTGTTATTACAGAGTGTGAGACAGATCAGTGTCAAATTCTCACCTCCTCAGCCATCCTCCAACAGCACACCTTCCACACACACCGGTGAGGATTCCCCTCTACCGGCTGTAGCTCTGCCCCACCTACACACACACACACACACACACACACGCGCACACACAGCTAATCACATGATGAACACCACCACTGTGTAAAAAGAAACTTGGTTTATGATATAATGGAGTTCAAGACATCGAATTTTCACGTGTGTGTGTGTGTGTGTGAGTGTGAGTGTGAGAGAGAGAGAGAGAGAGAGAGAACTCTGACCTTCACTGTAGTTGGGGTCGTGATAAAGTTTCCAACCTTCCAAGGTGGCAGCGCGCCAGGCCTGACCACATCTCTTACACAGTCTCTGAGCCTACACACACACACACACACACACACACACAGAATGAGAGAAATAAACTTCAGGTGTGTTCGACTTTCACCTTTCTGAGCTGTAGAAGTGTGTGTGTGTGTGTGTGTGTGAGAGAGAAACACACACACAGTCATTTAATAAGACTAACACCCTGAAAGACTGTCTGTCTCTCTCTCTCTCTCTCTTTCTGTCTGTATCTGTGTGTCTCTCCATTTGTCTGTTTTTCATCATCTTTCTCTCTCTCCATTTTTCTATCTCTCACTTTCTCTGTCTGTCTTTCTGTCTGTCTGTCTCAATCACTTTCTGTCTGTCTCTCTCTCCCTCTCTGTTGCATGCTGGGAGTGGGTGGGTGAGAGTGGTGTGTAGCGTGTGGAGTGTGAGTGGTGTGTGGGGTGAGACTGGTGGTCAGAGTTGGACACCTGTACACACTTTTCTTCTTTGACTCTTGTGATTGGTGAGTTTGTACTGCTTAGAGGGTTAGTGTGGTGAGGTGTGGGGGAGATGGCGTCGGTTTATCTCTCTGTCATGGCTTCAGGTGTGTACCTGAAGAGAGTGTAATGGTGGAGGATGGCCTCCTCAAAGTCAGAGAAAAAGTTGGATTTGAACAAATTGCATCTGCATCCCAGATGAATAAAGCAGTAATGGTGTTTTTGAAAAACCAAAGCCTTGTTTATCAGCTTTTAGTGAGTGGAATTGTAATAAATGAAATGTTAGTAAATGTTTCGCCACTGTTTGCCCCCTCCGTAAGAGTAATCATTTCAAACTGTCCACCTTTTCTGCTGAATGCAGCGCTAGAGCGCGAGCTCTTACGATTCGGGACAGCCAGTTCTTTTAAAATGGTATCACTGGGCTGCAAACACCCGGAATTAAAGCATGTCATGTCTTTTGGGAGACAAGTATTTATGTTCCTCAACTCGCCTGAAAACACGCTCGATATCTCCTTCCTTGAGAAGCATCAAAGGAGAACTTACATGGTGTATGTGAGCACGGGTAATATGTGTTGTTTTCAATGTGGAGATATCGGTCACATGCAGCTCTCATGCCCGCATAGGAGAGAGGAGGAGGGGGAGGCTAATGGCGGCTCTGAGCTGGGTGCTAATGTGAGAGAAGAGGGGAATCAGGAGGAGGCCACCGGGCATGCTGAGGTGAGTGTTGGGCTTGAGTGTATTGGTTTTTTTTTTTTCAATGAGTTAAGTAGGACTTTAAGGCACTGTGGAGATGATGGTTGTGTTGTTATTGGAGGAGACTGGAACTGCACAGTGGATTTTACTGTAGATTGCACCACTGAAGAACCACACATGCATTCCGTCTTATCTCTGTCAATACTGTTAAAGGAATTTAATCTTTTAGACATGTGGAGAATTAAGAATCCTACAGTCAGACAGTACACATGGGTCAAAGTCTCTGACAACAGAGTTAGTGCAGCTCGGCTAGACCGAATTTATTAATCCAAACACTTCAGCAGCAGAATTATCCGATTGGTTTTTCTGACCACCACTTGGTTACCCTCACAGTAAATATATCTCAGTTTTCTGGTAGATCTTCATACTGGCACTTTAATGTTAAACTTTTGCAGGATACTGAATTCTGTGAACAGTTTGCACTTTTTTGGGAGTATTTTAGAAGCAAAAAGAACCTTTCTGAGAATTTAAGACAGTGGTGGGACATTGGGAAGTTTTGTCAGCAATACACTGCACATTCAAGTGTTAGAACAAAGCAAATTATAAAAAGCCTAGAAAATGAGATCAATGGCATAGAGTTAGAACCAATCAATAAACATGACTCTGCGTTGTCAAGGACATTACTGGGGGAAAAAAAAGGAGCTGGAGTCCTACATGAATGAAGGAGTGAAGGGAGCCCTGGTGAGATCCCGCTTTGCATCAGTTGCAGATATGGATGCACCAACGGCTTATTTCTTCAATCTAGAACGTGTCACTGCACAGCACAAGCAAATGACCTTTCTCTGTCTGCCTAATGGAAGAGTAATTACAGACATCAGAGAAATGCGAAAGCATGCAGTGGACTTTTATTCTGCTCTTTATATGGCAGAAAACTGTGATTCAGGATGTACTGAGTTACTGTTTCAAGGATTTCCTCAGCTGGACTCTGAATCTGGAGCTGATCTGGACACAGAAATAACCCTAGAGGAGCTCACAATGGCAATTAAGCAGCACTGCTCAAGAAGCTCACCAGGCATTGATGGCCTGCCATCAGACTTTTATAAACATTTCTGGAGTCTTGTAGGAGGGGATCTCTATGAAGTCTTTCAGGAAAGTATTAGACTTGGCTGTTTACAGCTACCATGCCAACACGCAGTGTTATCACTGTTACCTAAGAAAGGGGATCTTTCATTGAAAAATTGGAGACCAGTCTCTCTTCTAACTACTGATTATAAGATTACCTCAAAGTGCCTAACAAACAGTTTCAAACATCATTTACACTTTGTGATTCATAAAGACCGAACTTACTGTATTCTTGACAGGTCAATAATGGACAATCTCTTTTTAGTTCAAGATGTCCTGGACCTCTGTAATGTGTCTGATACGGCTGTGGGCTGGTTTTCACTGGATCAAGAAAAGGCTTTTGACCCGTTGTCTCTTTAGTGCTATGCAAGCTTTTGGGTTTGGTAATAACTTCTTGAGTTGGGTGAACACTGATTAAAATGGGGGGTGGCCTGAGCTGTCCGACTGCAGTTACAAGAGGAATCAGACATGGGTGCCCTTTATCTGGTCAATTATACTGTATAGCTATTGAACCATTGTTGGCTTTCCTTCGTAGGTTCGGTGCCTTGCTCAAGGGTCTCACCTCAGTCGTGGTGAGCACTGGTCATTCACTCCCCCCACCTACAATCCCTGCCGGACCTGAGACTCGAACCCACAACCTTCGGGTTGCAAGTCCGACTTCGGGTTGCAAGGCTCTCGAAATCTACCAGAGGGCTTCTTCTCCCAAAGTTAACTGGGATAAGAGTGAGGCTTTATGGGCAGGGCAGGTTAAGGCAAAAGGGCTTCCACTTCTACCTGGGAACCTGAGGTGGGGTAGAGAAGGGCTAAAAATACTGGTTGTCTTTTAAGGGACAGAAGAGTATCGAAAACAGAACTGGAAGGGTGTAGTGGAGAGAGTGTGCAACAAATTGTCTCGATGGAAATGGCTACTACCTCAGCTGTCCTCCAGGGGAAGAGATTTGGTTGCCAATAACTTGGTTGCCTCTAAGCTCTGGCACAAACTCAATGTGCTACAACCACCTGATGGACTTATACAGGAAATACAAAGAGTCTTAGTGACTTTCTTCTGGTCAGGTCAACACTGGATTCACTCAGCCGTATTATACCTTCCACTACAAGAATGGGGACAAAGTCTTTTGGACATTAGGTCTAGGATTATGACTTTTCGTCTACAAGCTGCTCAGAGATTGCTGTATAACAGGTCCATTACTTGGGAACATACTGCAATCTCACTCTTGAGGAGAGTGGGTGGAATGGGACTTGACATACAATGAAACTGCAAGAGGCTAAACTAGCAGGTCTAACCCATTTCTATCAGTCAGTGTTGGAGGCTTGGAAGGTTCTCTCCAGCTCAAGGATACCTGACTCACCTGCTGGGGTGTGGTTAATGGAGGAGCCTCTATTTTTGAATAGTTTTTTACCCTCAAAGCTTCTGTTGTCCGCCGGTCTGCATTCCCGTCTCTTAGTCGCGGGGTACACAAAGCTGGGACACATTTCAAACACCAATATGTCGGCGATGGGTGAAAGGATTGGCATCAGGTCAAGTTGCCTTATAAACCAGCTCATAGTGGAGACATGGGGCTCGCTGCCACCAGACAATAGAGCTTTTTTAAGTGACCCATCTAACTGTCCACAATGGAGGGATGGAGTTTCATACGACGTTCCTGCTTTGAAGGTCACTGCTGCCATGGGGGAATGGAATGAGGATGAACGATCTTTTGTCCTTTACCACTCCGGAAATGGGTCTTTTCGAAAGACAAGGGAAAAAAGCTCTTTATATAACCTGCATAAAGGTCTGTGATATACAGCTTCTGAAAGAAGTTCCATCAACAAGGTGGCTAGAGTTCTTTGGCACTGATTCCTCCTCTAAAGGCTGCTGGCGGTCCCTGTATAAGCGTCCGATTGACAAACAGTCAGCTGACCTCCAGTGGAGGATAGTACACGAGGCAATAGCCACAAACAGACATCGGGTGCACCTCAATCCTACTGTTGGGGTGAGCTGTCCTTTGTGTCTTGAACATGAGTCCCTTTTTCATCTTTTCACACAATGTAGTCGTCTATGCAACCTATTCCTAACTTTAGATAGATGGTTCTCATGTTTAGGTGAAGCTTTCTCCCTTCAGTTGTTTGTTTTTGGACCGAAGTATACTGTAAAGAAGAAAAGTGTCCTGATTTTGCTAAATTTCATAAATTTCTGGAACAGTAAAGCTAGTGATATGGAAAACAAGGAAGAACAAGTTGTCAGGACAGGGAACAGTGGACTTAGTAGCCATGTTCAAGGGTTTACTGGTGGCACGGCTCAGAGTTGAATATGCATACTATGGGTTGGTGGGGCACCTGCCGGTGTTTATGAGTATTTGGGGCATAAAGAGATTGCTGTGTACACTTCATGAAGAAAATGAATGAGTTACTCTTGAATTCCTCTCTCTCACTCACTGTCTGTCTCTCTCTCTCTGGCACTCTCTCTTTCTCACATAGTCTGTCTCTCTCACGCGCTCTCTCCCTCTCTCTCTCTCTATGAAAAGTGAGCAATCAGCTCCCCCTAGTGTCTAAAATCTGTAGAACATATAAAGACAGATTCCCATCAACAATTCTGTTGCGCCTCAGTATCATCTGATTGTATCAGAAGAAGTGAAATCAGTCAGGACGTCGTAAAAATTGTTGATCTAAGTTATAATACATATATCAAAGGAGAAGAAAATCAAAGAGAAACACACACACACACACCTCATCAGTCATGCCGGCGCGGATGAGTGTGTAGATGTATCTGAGCAGACGGGCGTCGTCCTCTCGGTCCAGGTCTGCCAGCGGGCGTTTCTGTCTGATGGGGGCGTCGGGGTCGAGCTCGGTCACCAGGGGTCTGCTGAAGGACGCACTCGCCTGATCCCTCCTCAGCTTCAGAGTGTGTAGAGTGTTCTCCCTACACACACACACACACACACACAGTGAGAAATACGCCATAAAACACTCCTGTGTGGTGCTGTTATAGTTAATTAATCAACAGTTTTATGTGCTTTCCTCACCAGTACACAGATTTGGCGTAGTATTCAATATTATCTGAGAAATCGCCGATCTCGTCTTTGGCGATGCTCTCGAGCCAGTCCACGACCAGCTACACACACACACACACACACGCAATTATACTCACAGTCAGGTGAAAATATTTAAACTAGGACTTGAATTAGTATTTCTTAGTGACACTGGGTGCATTCAGTGTGTGTGTGTGTGTGTGTGTGTGTGTGTGTGTGTGTGTGTGTGTGTGTATGTACCTGGCTCTGTCGAACCATGCTGTCCCTCTGAAAGAACTGCTCCATTATAGACTTCTCACTTTCACTGGGAGACTGATACAGAACACATCGTTACTGTCTCTCTCTCTCTCTCACACACACACACACACACACACACACACAGCTGTGTGTTAAAGAGCAAACTGAACAGTTGGAAGTGTTTACTAGAAGATTACGTTCATTTTAAACAGGAATCGTTTTGTACTGAGGTGAAACAGTTAGCAGACAGAGACACAGTGTCTCATCACACATCACTTACAGTTATGTCCATCATCAGTCCGTCCTCCATAGCTGTCTGAATCCTGTCTCTGTGAGAGAGAGAGAGAGAGAGAGAGTGAGAGAGAGAGAGAGAGAGAGAGAGTGTGTGTGTGTGTGTGTGTGTGTGTGTGTGTGTGTGTGTGTGTGAGAGAGAGAGAGAGAGAGAGAGAGAGAGAGAGAGAGAGAGAGAGAGAGAGAGAGAGAGAGAGAGAGAGAGAGAGAGAGAGAGAGAGAGAGTGTGTGTGTGTGTGTGTGTGTGTGTGTGTGTGAGAGAGAGAGAGAGAGAGAGAGAGAGAGAGAGAGAGAGAGAGTGTGTGTGTGTGTGTGTGTGTGTGTGAGAGAGAGAGAGAATGTATGAGACAGAGAGTGTGTGTGTGTGTGAGTGAGAGAGAGAGAGAGAGAGGACATTAAATGGTACAACTTGATAACAGAAATCTATTTGCGATCCCGATACTATCATCAATCTTCTCAAGCCTTTGACACAGCTTAGGAATGACTGTGTGTGTGTGTGTGTGTGTGTGTGTGTGTGTACCTGTATAGTGAGTTGATGAGTCTCCAGGTGACCATTTCCTGCTGCAGGAGCCAGGTGATGCTGGCTGTTTTAGATGATTTCTGCTGGCTGGAGGACGAGCGCAGGACCAGCTTCTGCAGTGTGTTCACCTGAAACACACACACACACACACACCCATCACACAAACTGTACAGAGTTCCTGAGAGTTTAACAGTGAACAGAAAGAGGGGTGAGTGTGTGTGTGTGTGTGTGTGTGTGTGTGTGTGTACCTTATCCTGACAGATTGTCTCATAGTCTTCCAGCAGATCAAACACAGCGGTGGACGAGTGACGCAGATACAACTGCAGAAACTCGGGGAACAGACTGACTGACGCTGAGAGAGAGAGAGAGAGAGAGAGAGAGAGAGAAAGGAAAGATTGAAGCAAAAAAAAAAAAAAAAATCTGAGAACAATGCGTGATCACTTGTTCCGCTTTTTATTCGTTTTAACAGATACAGAAAAAGTTCGGTAGAGAAAACGAGTTCATTCTCTGTACTGCGTTTAACCAATCAGAAGGGAGTATGTGCTTACATCATCCAATCACGAAGATCTCATTGGCTTCTAAATAAAATATAACAGATAACCTTATTCTTATTGGCTGACAGATAGATATATATATATATATTTTTTTTTTTCAGACTAATAAAGTCACCTCCATGAGAGGGAGAGAAAAAAAAAAAAAAGAGATGTCAAATTGTGTTTTGTTTTTGATGTTGCTGATGTGCGTAATTATTAATAATTATTAATAATTTTCTCTCCTTTTTATTGCTCACTCATTTTTTCAATTTTAATGCACACAAAACCAATTGATGGTGTCGTAGATTGTTATAATTATTTAGTTTGATCAATTGATGGTGTTGTAGATGATTATAATTATCATTAACAATAATAATCCTTTACAATTATAATCCATTAAAATATTTTTTCCCGTCTCGGTGTGTTTAATGTCGGTGGCACGGCTTTTCTTGTTTGTATTAGTGTGTATTCCTGCCAATTACGTGAAACATCTAAATAACTCTAACGAAGTCTAATGAGGCCTAACATACAAGATGTGTGTGTGTGTGTGTGTGTGTGTGTGTGTGTATACCAGCCTCTCCTGGATCCTCCTCCTTCAGCATAACGGCGCTCATGTTCATCTCGTCTGTGAAGCTGCCGTCTCCCAGCACAGACAGAGGAGACGGGTACAGACTGTTCGTCCAGTCGCTGTCGTCCAGGTTCTGCAATTTCACACACACACACACACACACACACACACACACACGTCTCATTTCCGGTATCGATACACATGTCTGCAGTGATTTATTACATTATTAAATGATCAGAGCGTTAGAGCCTGTGTGAGACTCTCACCATGCTGAGGCTTCCTTTGGGCCGCGGCGTGTGTACGAAGCGAGACGATCTGCTCCCCGTACCCAAGATGGCCGACACATCCGGGTTCTTAAGCGCACTTCTCGGGGTGACTGTGTACAAGAACACATTCGATGAGACACAGCTCGATTTAAGCGAATCCAGTTATCCCTTTATAACGATCGGTTCTCTTACACGTGTGTTTGAGGAGAGAGCCGGGGGTCTGACGCAGCAGGGGTCGCGCCGGGGTCATGGTTTCGGTGATGGCGGCTGAAGGAGATTCATCCTGCGCAAGAGGAACTGGAGGAAGCGGTTAAGGGGCAAACACAGGACAGTGCAGCTCTATTAACTATTCTTTATTTATAGATAATAACACATGACTATTTAAGAACATATTTAGGGAAACTCTATGATACTGCTTCATGAAAGAAAAAGAAATCACACATGATGCTCTTGTGTAAATGTTAGAATATATTTTTTAGTGATAGTATGATGTTGGGGTTTAAAAGGGCAGAATGTAGGACCCTGGGGACTATCGGATCTGGGACAGAGAGCCCAGAATTCCTACTTGGACATGGAATTTGTAAACAGATCCGACTCCACATCCATGAGAGGAGACTCTGTGGTGCTCGGGAAGGATACATGCCACCTTCTTGTGTGAGCTTTTCCTTCGGGCGGCTCGCGTCACTTCTGAATCTCGAACCACCGGAGAATTCAGCCAGTTCTGACTCCTACACACACACACACACACACACACACACACACACACAGAGCAGGTCACAAACAGTCTTTTAACATGCCTCCATCATGTCTCTGACTTAGCTCAGCAACAGGAGCTTGCAGAGAGTCGCTCGATTATTGAGTCAATTCATTTGACTCAGCTCACCAATAAGAGTTGCCTCTTTCGGGACCAAATTGACTCACTGTTATTTATATTCTAATATTTTTTTAAAGTACTCCTCACTACAGAGCAAAAAAGTCCAGGGGGTGGAGTCAGACCTGATCCAGCTCCTCCTAATTAGACTGAGTTGGGTGGAGTTGAGCAAAAAGTCTAGGGGGTGGAGTCAGACCTGATCCAGCTCCTCCTACCTGGATGGATTTGAGTGGAGTTGAGCAAGAAAGTCCAGGGGGTGGAGTCGGACCTGATCCAGCTCCTCCTACCTAGACTGAGCAGGGGGTGAAGTGTGTTTCAGGCTGGATAAGTGTGTTTAATGTGTTGTATTGTGTTGTACAGCGTTGTGTGGGTTAGGGGTTGGGCTTATAGATCCAGCTCCACCTCCTGGACTTTTGGTTCTGCAACAAGGACTCTCTCAATATTCTGACCAGTAACAAACAGGTTTTTCCAATAAATAATGACATACAGGATGTAGGTCACCTGTTTCAGCCCTTTATCTATTTAAACAGACAAAGGAACAAAAGTTTTATATGATTTAATTTACAAAAGCATCAAATCTCAGCACGACTCTGAGCAGGATAAAGCGTGAAGATGAATCGGTTCACTCTAACAAACAGCTCAGAGGTTTGTTAAAGCTCAGACGTTTGCAGTCAGAGCTTTCCAAACATTGAGATTAAACTACACTACAGGAATAGAACAAAATAATGAGCAGAGGAAAGTAAAAAAGAAAGAAAAAGGAAGTAAGAAGGGCTCATTTGTGCGAGTCGACTCTCAAACATCACTCAAAAGAGTCGGTTCAAAGAGTCGACTCATTCCAGAACGACACCTCGCCGGTGAGTATCCAGGTTTTAACTAAAACGCAAAGCTCTGAAATGGAAAAATGGGATCAGGACATTTCTAATTTCTAACACATTTATAAAAAAATTTGTTTAATATTAAATAAACAACAGTTTAATAAATAATACAAGCTTCTCAGCTTTTACTTTCATTCTAGCTAACTAATTTATACTTACTTAACACGTACGATGTGCTTTATTCTCTAAATATCTTACAGATACTATTTACTTTTATCTGATTTTAATAACCTACTTTTATAAACTAACATTAAATCCCCGTGAATTTTGACATGTGCAGTTTAGCTAGCTAGCATATTAGCAAGCAAGCTAACAACTCAGCTAGCTTACTCAGTTAACCGCTCCGAGCTTCACTTTTAAGCTCTTAAACAAGACAAAATATTTACAAACATAACAACAAAGTTAAATTAAAATATTTACCAGTCCATGTTGACTGTAATTAACTCTTAGTTGTGATTAGCCAACGTTTTGTAACGCGGCTAGTTTTGCGCCTTCACCTCCTCCAGGCGGTTCAGTCCCAAACCGCGCACAAGTCTACTCCTAGTGCACTACGTAGGGTGTACAAGCCGTTTGAAGACACTAAATGGAGTGCACGGATATAGAAAATACGTAGCCGTTTGGGATACAACCCGCTTCTTCATTTGTTTTTAATGTACAGTTATGAGACTTTAATGGCTCGACAGCGCCATCTAGAGGCGAGGACGATGATAACATTTGTATTAACAGAAAATAAATGAACCAATACTGTATCTTAATTAAAGTTGAATAGAAAAAATATTAAATAAATAATAAATAAAAATATTAAATAAATTTAGACAAAAGACTAAACAAAATAATGTCAACCTTGTTAACCTTTTCAGCTTCAAAATATTAGGAAATTACCCTCTTAAATAAACAACAATAAAATAAAATAAACTTTATTTAAGGTAAATAAAAAAAACAATGCTTTAAAAAGCAGTTTGGAATAAATAAAACAAAAATAATATCTATAAACATTTAATGAGTGAGTAAGAAAGTAAATAAAAACAAAATAAAAAATATCTGAAATGCTTTTGCTTCTTTGACTCGAGTTATGTTAGTTTAGTTTCAACTGAATTATATTTTCTCATTATTATTTCATGATAACTTTCACATCCTCATGATCTCGAGTTAGCTTTTCCAGTTTTATTTATTTATGAAATTATTGCTTGATCTATTTTTGCTTTTGGTATACAGTATATTCATAAGTGTTCACATTTTGTAGTGTTACAACCAGGTACTGAAATGGACTTATTTGGGATTATACTCTACAATACCGTGCAAAAGTCTTCTTTAAGTCTTAAGTCTTCTAAAACGTTTTCTTTAGTAAAAAATGTTTGTTATAGATGTTTATTTTGTGAATTCTGGGTAATTCTGAAGGAGCTGGAGAGATCCGCGGCTGTTATGACCCAGTCTCTGGTCAGGACAGTACAGTACAAGTTAAAACACAAGTTGTAAGTTAGCGATGTGATGGAATATAGTATAGCTCATGGAATAATTCACACGTGAGACAGAAGTTCAATATTAAAGGATATATTACTGTAAGTGTTTCTGATTTACATAATCAAAAGAAAAGACCGGGACAGGCTTCAGCGTGGATCAAGGCCAAAGTAATAAACAAAACCCCACTGCTGTTTATGGTACAAGCTGTTTAACCTATTAAACAAAAAACAAACCAAAAGGCAGTTAGCTTTCAATGTCTTCCTGACAATAAACATAAATAAAAATGACAATCACAACCTTACATCCTGTGAAATATGCAATATGTGAAAATATTTACAATATTGACAACCACAAAGCTGGAGACATTTACTGAAAAAAGACAGATGAAATCCTGTTTAGAGACTTAAAACTCTGAGAACACCATCCTAACTGTGAAGCATGGTGGTGGTAGCATCATGTTGAGTGTTACCCTTGGCTTCTTGGATGCTTAATACGGTGCAGATTTCTGTAAAAATGTAACTTCTGTGCTTTTCTGTGAGCGGCTCGTGTCAATTCCAGCTTCCAAGTCAGTTCTGACTCTTAAATACAGGATGAACAGAGTGGAACGCAGTCTAAAAAAAAAAACCACACCTCCATCACGTCTCTGACATTTCACTCTGATTTTACTCAGCAACAGACGCTTGCAGTGAGTCGCTCAGGTCCTGTGATTCAGTGAGTCAATTCATCAGCTCACCAAGAATCAAGAATCATAAAAAAAGAATCAACTCTTTTCCAAATGGCTCGTTATCATTTTTAATACTAAAACAGATAAATTTCGAGTTTTTCAAACAAATCATGACATACAGGATGTAGGTCACATGTTTCAGTGCTATAGCTGTTTGGACAGGTGAAGAAACAAAACAAACTGATTTAATTCATGAAAGCATCAAAACGTCACCATTAGCCTGACCAGTAAAGAAAACATTTACTGCAGATGAATCAATTCACTCTAACGAACAGCTCAGAAGTTAAAAGAGCTTTCCAAAAATTCATTCGTTCGTTCGTTCGTTCATTCATTCATTCATTCATTCATCTTGAGGAAGAGCTTTATCCTGCTCAGGCTGGAGGTGGATCCAGAGTCACTCCCAGGAACACTGGGCAATCATGCACCATCCCCACTGTGAAACATGGTGGTGGCAGCATCGTGTTGAGAGTTACCTTTGGCTTATTTGTTATTTAATGTAAATGTACTTTTTTTTATTTATTTATTTTTTTTAATAAAGATTTTGGCATTTCACAAGCTTCTGTGAGATTTCAGAAGTCTGAACGATAATTAATCCTGAGTGATTACTACCTGGTTAATGCAAAATCTGCACCTTATAAATCTGGATTTTATTGATTTTCTGAACCATTTCTGAATTAGGAATTAACTAATTAATTAATATCCACATACTTTATTTTAGCTTTTTAGACATCTAAACTCAGAAATAATATTAGAACTGATCTAGATGTTTTAGCTCTGGACAGATTCTGTGTAGTTTAGATACAAAAAATGAAACAAAATCACAGCAGAGACTTTTAGTGAACATATTTTACACCATAGCAAGGTTTTATTCGACAGTATTTCTCAGTATTTTACAATAAACAAGTCGTCCTGCAAAAGTTATTATATCCGTAGAGTTGCATTTCATAAAAAATAGCTGATGTACAGTCTTTGTGTGTGTGTGTGTGTGTGTGTGAATAGTACACTGAGTGTGTGTGTATAGAGTGTTGTCTAATAATATAGAACATAGAACACAGTGATTCAGAATCCAGTCCCTTATCATCATCATCATCATCATCATCAGTCCATCATCCACAGAGAAAATAAAAAACATCGTCCTCGTCTCAGACAGCGTGGCGAAAATCAGATACATTAAAAGCTTCACGTTAGTATTAGTGATGTCGGAAAAGCCTGAAAGAACATATTCTGGACTATAAGTAAGGAAATAAACACTGTGTGTGAGTGTGTGTGTGTGTGTGTGTGTGTTGTGCTGTTATAGGAAAATAATCAGTGACAGGGTGCTGTGATAAAGCAGAGTCACATTTAATGTCCATTGCCTCATCAGCCTCTTTTTTCCTCTCTCTTGAAGTTAATAAGACAAAAAAACGCAGCTTGTCATCTTTTGTTATCGAGAAACCGTCAGAAAACATAAAGTTACAGCTTTACCTCTGACACTGGAGACTCCTTCCATAAACCTTTTTTTAAAAATCTGTTTATGTTGTGGATACTATATGTGTTACTATAGAAACGATAACGTGTTAAAATGAGCGCATAAATATTAATCTGTGATTTGCAGCTGCATTACTTTATAGAGAGTTGATCAACACCTTCTGACCAATCAGAATCCAGAATTGTAATGAAACACAGAGAATCTGCATGGTAGGTTTTGCGTATTAAATAAAATATGGTATAAAATAAGTTGGCTAAACTTTACCTATATTAGATAGATAGATAGATAGATAGATGCATCAATACTGTAAGGATTACAACAAAAAAATGACATATGTATTAATTTTTTCTCCTAGTAGACAGAATTTATTTTGTGTCTTGTAGTCTGGGAAATACGGTAATAAGCAGTGCTTAGTGATCTACTCACTTCCGAATCCGAATATCAGAAAGAAACATATAGAAGAACCACTCTCTGTGCCTCTGTGAGGAAGACCATCACTCCGGTTCTAATAAAGCAGAACCCTGTTCCGGTTCTCCAACTGCTTTTGCTTTAATGGGTGACGTAGCAGCGCTGTGGTGTAATTACTACATCACTGTCACATCTCCGTGTCCTCACTTACGATAAGAAAGAGACGACGGAGTTCATCTTCCTCCCGGAGACGCAGAGGATCAGGACACAGACTCTGAGAAAGAAGAACTGAGTGACTAATCACAGAGACTCATCACAGGGACTCCTCACAGAGAATCATCACAGAGACTCATCACAGGGACTCCTCACAGAGAATCATCACAGAGACTCATCACAGGGACTCCTCACAGAGAATCATCACAGGGACTCATCACAGGGACTCCTCACATAGACTCCTCACATAGACTCATCACAGAGAATCATCACAGGGACTCCTCACAGAGACTCCTCACAGAGAATCATCACAGGGACTCCTCACAGGGACTCCTCACAGAGACTC
>CM040471.1:4269957-4280642 GCA_022758105.1 Pangasianodon gigas | reverse complement strand
CAATATTCACCATCAAACACCGCCATTCACCATAAAATACCAATATTCACCATCAAACACCGTCATTCACCATAAAATACCAATATTCACCATCAAACACCTTCATTCACCATAAAATACCAATATTCACCATCAAACACCTTCATTCACCATAAAATACCAATATTCACCATCAAACACCTTCATTCACCATAAAATACTAATATTCACCATCAAACACCACCATTCACCATAAAATACCGACATTCACCATCAAACACCTTCATTCACCATAAAATACCAATATTCACCATCAAACACCACCATTCACCATAAAATACCAATATTCACAAACACCAACATTTTCCTTCATACACCAACATTCATCATCTAACACCACAATTCACCATCAGACACCAACATTCTCTATCAAACTCTAGCAAAGCCACAAATCCCTGTCAAACACCCCCAAAGGTTTCAATCAAACACCAACATGCTCTAAGAAACATTACAGTTTATACACTATATTCAGATGAGACTGCATTAAAAAGGTAGAAGTCTGTAGACAACACACAAACTTGCTGTTGAATGTTTGATGGTGTTTAATGGAGAATAATGATTTCAGGTGTTTAAAGGTACAGTTAACATTTCACTGAAATAAACATTATTTAGCTGCATTTCAATCTAAACTCAAGGGAAAAAAAATAAAACTAGCATGTGATATAAGCCTTCTTCTTCAAATACTTTAATCTTACATCTCAATTCAACACCAAACAAATCATGATTTTTTAAATGATTAGATTAATAAGCTGGTGTTATATCCTGCCTCAAAATTTTTCTTTTTTTTAGAGATGATATGCGAGCTGAAGGCAATCTGCAAAAAGGCATTCGGGTTTAATAACAGCGTGGCTCATAAACGGGCTACAAACACTTAATCATTCATAAAGAGGTGTTTATTTTCCTGCAGCAGGTCAAGATCAGGTGATGGACAGAAATGAAAAAAAAAAGAAAAAGGAAAAAGCATGTTCGAAGTAAACAAGGCATCTAAACATCAAACGGGGTAAATTCATGAATGTGTGAATGCACACTTCTGAGCTGTTTTGAAATTCGCCTTGAAGAAGTACACACACACACACACACACACACACACACACACACACTTTCATGTGCTGCCACTGACGCCCTGCAGGAGTGAGCACGGCTACACAAATCATCTGAACGGATTTAGCGTCTCTCTCTCTCTCTCTCTCTCTCTCTCTCACTCATTCTCTCTCACTTGCCCTTTTTTGGCTTTTATGCTTTTGCACAGAAAAAAAACTCTTCACAGCACACAGCCTCAACCACAAACCTACAAACGGAAAAAACAAAACAAAAACAGGGACTCAATGATGCGGGAAAGAATGAAGCAAACAGTGTTTAAGTGCTTCACTGAGCCATGCTATTGTCTCAGAAACGAGCTAGCGGGCTCTTGTGTTCTTTATCGTCTGAAATGAACTGTTACATGGGCAGGATGAAGGACTGTAGAATAAACAGAGAGAAAAAAATAAGCAGATGTAGATTTTCAAGGCGCAGGACAACATTAATAATGACATTACCTCAAAACAAAATGGAGTCGAGACGCTATTACATCTGACTTATGCTACAGACTGGTATCAGTTGAATTTTTAGAGTAACTCCATTGGACAACATACAGTGATCCAGTGCACAGTCCAGCAGCTCAATTTAAGACCTAACTCTGTTCGAGGTAATATCATAAACCAGGGTTGCCAGGTTTCAGCAACATTTCCAACCCAACTCCATCTCAAAAAATCCACACAAAGACCTGAAACTAATAAATTTCTCTCCCATCACTGTGGTGTGCACGCATTTCCCATTTACTTTCCTTCTCTCGATCTTTGCAAGATATCTATAAGTGGTAAATGTATCTATAAATGATAAATTATATCTATAAATGATAAATGGTTCTGTATATCATAGACACACTGTCCGCCTTTGTTTGCAGAAATGTATTAGATTTAATTCCAAATATTTGCTAAAAAACAAGATCTTGGAGTATTTTTAAACTCGGCAGCACGGGGCGGCTTATTCCTGCCCCTATAATAATAATAATAATAATTTATTATTATTATTATGCTGCATCACGACTGTGCAACATCCAGAAAATCAACAGAACATCTGTCAAATAGTGACATTTCTTCAATAGAATTTAAAACATATGAATTTGTGAATGAGGACTTTATGAAGATTAACTCTTGAAGTTAATAAGACAAAAAAAACGCATATTGTCTTTAACCATAAAGCGTAAACTCCTCTGTCCTGAAGATGTCGGAAAACTTAAAGTTACAGCTTTACCTCTGACTGTTACAGAGCACTGACACTGGAGACTCCTTCCATAAACGTTACATAAACATCTCCTTACTTCAAAAAAACGTCACCATATCAATGATTATGAACGAGCTGTTACTATAGAAACGATAACGTATTAGAACGAGGGCATTAATATAAACCTGTGATTTGCAGCTGCATTACTATCAGAGCTGCTGTTATAGAAAATTAATCAACACTTTTTGACCAATCAGAATCCAGAACTCAACAGCGCTGTGATGTAATAAATCTCTACGCTGCTCAGATGGATGGAGGTGAAGATGGAGTGAGTTGCAGAAGATTTCTCACTGACTGTGTGTTAAATGTTTCATTAATTAAAGCTCTCCAGTGAAGTGCATGATGGTGAAGACACACACACACACACACACACACACACACACTATCTGTCTTTCTTTCTCTTCCTCGCTCTAATTCGAGAGTTTTCCTATTCTATCTCTTTCTCTTTCCTCACTCTTTGCCTCACTTCCATTCTCTACCTCTCCCTCTCTCTTTCTCTGTCTGTTTCTCTCTCTCCCTCCCACTGTCTCACTCTTGCTCTCCATCTGTCTCACCCTCTCTCTATCTCTCTCTTTCCCTGTCTTTCTCTCTCTTCCTCCCTTTGTCCTCCATATTTTTCTCTCCTTGTTTCTCTTTCATTCTCTCTCCTGTCTGTTTCTCCCAACGTCCCTGTCGTGGTTTCCTTTTCACTCCCTTTTTTTTAATCTGTCTTTCCTTTTCTCATTCTTTCCCTCTCTCCTACTCTCTCTATCTCTCTCCCTCTTTTATTATCCTTATCCTTTTTTATTACTCTTTTATTTAATTTTCTTTCTCTGTCCCTCACTCTGTCTCACTTTTTCTTTCTCTTCTTTCCCTCTATCTGTCTTTCCTATTCCCTCTTTCTCCATCTCTCTCTGTCCCTCTATCCCTCCATGTCTCTAATTCTCTCTCCATCTCTTTCCTTCTGTCTCACTCCCTCATGACATCTCTGTTGCTGAGTGTGTGTGTGTGTGTGTGTGTGTGTGTGTCTGTGTGTGTGAGCTAATTGAAACACAGTGTGTGTGTAATCAGGACATCTGATGTCCATTTAACGCCAAATCAGCAGCTTCTCCCAGTTGCACAGTCGGCGTGTGTTTCATTATCCAAGTGAGACCTGAAGCCTGCTGTGATGTCACTGCGTTACACACACACATGCACGCAAACACACACACACACGAACTTGCTGCGTCTCACACACAGTTCTCGCGCTCTGATTGGCCGAGCCAGCTGCTGAGACGTGACCTGGCTGCAGCTGATTGGCTTTCTGGAGTGTTCAACAAGTAAAAAAATGTACCAGAACATAATGAGTGAAGTGAATCATCTCACACACACACACACACACACACACACAATACCTAGCCAACTCATCTAAGGAGGGAACACTCTGCCTTGGGCTGGATGCCCGACTCTGAGAGTAAAATCTGTGCCAATTACAAAGCGGCTTGGATTAAAAACCTGAAAAAATAAAAGTTAAAAATGGAACTATGAAAGCTGAACTGGCTCGAGGCAAACCTGTACAAACACTCTGCTGCGTCTGAGTCGGATTTATATCGTGTTTTCTCCATGCAGTGAAGCGTCCATGACATCACTACCAAACCCATAACTGTGGCTGTGTCCCAAATCACCTTACACACTAAAGTCAACTGGTTCACGTACTCAGTGTTTAATGTGTTTGGTGTTACGGCTCCGAGAGCGTCTGAGTGAGGAGGTCTCAGTCCGCTTCCAAGTGAGTCGACTCTGAATCGACTCACTGCAGGAAGTGAATCAAACATTCTGTGTGTTTTGGGTTGCAGTGTTTTTTTTGTTTTTTTGTAGAGCCAAAGCACAGAGCTGTAGCACTACAGAAATGTCATGTGCTCAGGAGAAAAAAGAAAGACAGACAGTTCTTTTAATAACGTGTAGTTTGAAATCAAGCCAAAAAACGAATCAAACAAACCAAATGAATCAATCTGACTCTGATTCAGACTCAATAAATGGACTACTAGGTGTGAAAGTGCATTTAAACATAAAAATACCAGAACAGTTTCTTTAATTATAGAAGAACCGATTTTGGTTCCCAAAGGAACATTTCAGTCCAAGATTCTTTAGAAAGTAGAGTACTACATGGAATAGAGAGTATTTCATTATTAAACTAAGAATAAATACATTTACAGCAATACATTTAGATTATTACTATTTTTAATATTATATAATTAATAAATAAATGCAATTTTTAAGCCTATTCCTGCACGTTTGAGTCTTAAATAGTCTTAGCAGATAATGGTGTTAGTTTTCTAATAAGTTCTAATAATTTTCTAATAATAATCAATCATTTATTTCTAGACAGAAAAAGAGACAAAATATCAACAAGAAATTAGACCTACAATTAAAAAAAAAAAAACTAAACTAAAATCGGCTTAATAATCTATATTTGTTTTATAAAAATCTCATCAAGAGAAATTTGATAATATTCAAGATATTTCCTCTTAACATGGAGTAATTTATTTTTGCAGTGTTTTACACAATTGTATCAAAAATGGAAATGAAATGACAATTTTTGTGTACAATTATTGTAAAAAAAAACCTATTAACAACAGCTGATGCACAAACGAGCTGGTTTGAAATTTCTAACGCTGTGTAAGTTACAGTCCTGTAGGCTGTATTAATGAGGTCTCGTGTTACACAGGGATGTGAATAATAACTAGTGAATGAGTCGGGATAGTGAGCGTGGTGAATATTGCGGCGTGCTGCAGAAGTAATTATCAGCGTGCTTGTAATCTGCACACACACTTGGTGAATGAACGAGTCGGATTTCTCCTAATGACAAGATCACAGCTGCTGCAGACCATTAGCACTCTGATGAGACGATACGGAGCGATCTGTATTGCTAAAGCAACCTGGAGCCATGCAACAATCTTCCACTCACTGTTTCTCATTATATAACACACACACACACACACACACACACACACGATCCTCAATTCTGATTGGTCAGAAGAACAAAGAGAGGCTGGTGACGTAACGACTGTTTATAGCTGCTATAAACAACTAACTTGTTTCACAGAATATTAACTGTAACTATAAACGGATAAAAAGTCTTTAATAAAAAAACCTGTAATCAACTTCAGTGTGATAACAGTAACTCTGCTTCATCACACCAACATGTTGTTGATTATTTTAGCATAACTGCATGACACACAGTGGTTTATTCTTTACATAAAACACATTTAAAATGTCTCTGGACCAAAGTGATGTACAAAATCATATGTATATGACAACTATTTTAGCTTTATTTTAATACTTTATTTTATTTTTATGTTTATTTTTTATTTAAAACTGTATTACGTGTGTAAGTTACACATATCATTTGTGCTCAATATTCAGTTTTTCAATTTTAAGCTTTTTACTGTTTAGCTTGAAAAAACCCATAGCCAAGCTCCGCCTACTTTTACAGAAAGAACCCGTTTGACTGACATGGGAGATGATCAACCACGTTCTGTGAACAGCGAGATCACCCAAATAACTACATCTTGCTCTAAAGACTCCAGAAGTTCCCCTGAAGAGTGTTTACACGGATCTGCGGAGAGAAAATCATCCTGCAACATACAACATTCTGAAGCTTGTGGCCAGAAAAGTGTACAAAAGCTATCAGGTGCTTTTGTATCCTGTGGGCGGAGCCTCTAAGGCTGAGACTGAAGCCCGATTCAGACCGGATTAGTTTCTCATGTGGAGGTGTGTAATATAGTAATTATTATCTCTGGGATTTTAGATCCTTCTGAATCTGTCCTACAGACGAGTCTGGCAAGATCGAGCGATCATAATTACTACAGAAAACCTCGGACAACATTACATCCAGAATCCTCTTCGAATAGTACTTGTTACAGAAATGCTATAAAAATAAAAGTCTCTGTTCTCACACAGATTCCTTTTGTATGAAAGGAAGAAGACGAGAACTCTAAATCTGATGTTCTGCTGAATATTTAAATTTCCGATCACTACCTGACCAGCTGAAAGACGACACCAGATGGCGCTGTGGCCAGGAAGCTGTGAGTAGTGAGACAGAACGTGTTGGTCTGAGAGAGACGGAGAGACAGTCTGGCCTCAGAACACTGACTCGGACTCAAAACGCTTTGACCGTGCCAGTTTAACCGAAACACCATCTGCAAGCAATTACAGACCCGCTGACGGAGAATCAGACGCTCTCGACACCACAATCTGCTTCAAACTTACGTTCTGATCGGCTCTACAGAACCAAAGACGAAGAGAACAAAAATGAGAAAATGGGTCAGGTCTAAATTCCAGAAGAGAATGAAAAATGACAGAATGAAAATAAATAAAACAGATGGTGTGAGACAGGCAGCGAGAGAATGAGAGAAAGAGAGAGAGAGAGAGAGAGAGAGAGAGAGAGAGAGAGAGAAAGAGAGAGAGAATTGACATCAAACACAACTCCTCACTCAGACAAGATATTTATTTTACACTCCTATAAGGGTTCTGCAACAGAACAGTGGTACGGTTCTACTTTAGCAGATACTGAGGATACAGCAGATCATCAACACCAACACCATCATCATATTTTGAAGCAAAGAAGGACTCCAAAGTTTGGTAGAGAACTCTGGATCAGTTAGGAGAACCAGAGCTAGAATGAGAACTACACTCAGAACCGGGACCTGGTAGAGAACCACAGCTACGACCTGGACCTGATAGAGAACTAACACCCACTTGAACTATAAACAGAACCTAAACCAGAGGGAGAACTACAGCTACAACCTGGTTCCCATCTAACATCAGAACCAGGACTACAGACACAACCTAAACCTGATAAAGTGTTAAATCTAGAATCTAGAAATCTAGAAGTGTTAAATCTAGAACCTGGACTTGACAGAGAACTGTAGTCAAAATCTGGACCTGGTAAAGAACTACAGCAAGAACCTGGATGTAATAAAGAAACACACTTAGTACTTGGACCTAGTAGATATCAATGGCCAAAACTAGGGCCTGATATAGAACAACACCCAGAACCAGGACCAGAGAACCACACCTAGGACCTGGGCCTGAGAGAGAACTAAAGCTAGAACCTTGAGCTGATAGATAACTACAGCTAGAACCTCAACCTTATAGAGAATTACAGGTGGTAGAGAACCACATCTGGAACCTGGAACTGATGAAAATGCCACAACCAGACCCTGGGCCAGATGAGCTAGAACCTAGAGAGAGGACTTGGACCTGATAGAGAACTACACTCAGAACCTGGACGCAACAGAAAACTACAGCTAGAACCTAAAGCTAGAATCTGGAGCAGATAAAGAAATAAAGCTGGAACCAGGAACAGATAAAGAACAAAGGTTGAATGTGGAACAGATAAAGAACTAAAGCTAGAACCTAGAGCAGATCAAGAACTAAAGCTAGAACCTGGAGCAGGTCAAGAACTAAAGCTAGAACCTGGAGAAGATAAATAACTAAAGCTAGAACCTGGAGAAGATATGGAACTAAAGCTAGAACCTGGAGAAGATATGGAACTAAAGCTAGAACCTGGAGAAAATAAAAAACTAAAGCTAGAACCTGGAGAAGATATGGAACTAAAGCTAGAACCTGGAGAAGACAAAAAAAACTAAAGCTAGAACCTGGAGCAGGTCAAGAACTAAAGCTAGAACCTGGAGAAGATAAAGAACTAAAGCTAGAACCTGGAGAAGATATGGAACTAAAGCTAGAACCTGGAGAAGATAAAGAACTAAAGCTAGAACCTGGAGAAGATATGGAACTAAAGCTAGAACCTGGAGAAGATAAAGAACTAAAGCTAGAACCTGGATAAGATATGGAACCACAGTTTAATAACTCTGCGTTTGTATAGTAGTGTAATGGAAGTGTAACTGCAGTGTTTTCTTCAGAGCTGACCGAGATCTCTGCAGAACTCGATGCTGCAGTTCCAGACTGAGTTAGTCAGTGTGTGTGTGTGTGTGTGTGTGTGTGTGTGTGTGTGTGTGTGTGTGTGTGTGCGCGTGTGTGTGTTGACCTTTCTCTCAGCTCATACGCCAGTCACGGCTTCACACACCAACAGACGGAACATTCACACACTACTACCACAGGACAGTCTGTTAGCATGTCAAAGCTTAGCACGTTGGCAGATGCTACTCTAACACGTCAGAGTCTCGCTACACACTGCTAGAATATCAAGGCTGTGTACACAGAGCCTGTCACTCAAACACACACACACACACACACACATGCACACACACACTACGCTCAGGAGAAAGTCATTGTGGTTCTGTTAGTTTTAATTGTGTGTATGTATATTAAACATATAAGAATGAAACACAAACCAAGAACGTTCAACAGACCATAAATAATCGTTATTTTTAAAAACTTTTTTTAAAGATTATTTTTGAGTTTGTTTGAAGGTATTGTACAGGTATTTTTTGTTTAAAACATTATTTAAATGATGGTGATGATGATTATTATTATTATTATTATTATTATTATTATTATATAAGTGCTAGCGTACATTTTGGTATACAAATGTGTAATGTAGAGTGTGTGTGTGTGTGTGTGTGTGTGTGTGTGTGTGTGTGTGTGTATGTGGGTGGGTGGGTGGGTGGTAGGAGTGTTCTGAGCCAGCCTTCTAATCAGGAAGGATTAACTAGCACTCATGTCCTCTCATTATCTTCTGGCCTATGGTGCTCTAACACACACAGACACACACACACACACACACACACACACACAAACATCGATTCTCATTCCTTTCCTTCACACCCATTTTCTCCCTCTTTCTTACCTGCTCTTACTGTCTGATCATCTCTCATCATTCTCATCTTCTCTGAGTTTCTAACCCTCCTTCTCTCTCTCACTCTTTCTCTCTCTCTCTCCCTCCGTCTCTCACACACACACTTTTTTTTCTCATCTCTCTCTCAAATCAGATAGTGACTGTTGAAGGACAGAGGTTATGCTGGATCAGCATCTGGTTAAGAGGAGATTTAAACTCTGTTTAAAGTGTCCATCAAAGAGCGAGCACCAACAAATTACTAGTGTGCACACACACACTCTCACACACACTCACACACACACAAAACAAAACAAAAAAGGCTAACAGGCACAAAGGCCATGCCTCCTTCACTGAGATGACAGAACAAACACATAGGCCACGCCTCCTTCATTAGGACTGATGGGCACAGAGGCCACACCTCCTTCACTGAGACTGACAGGACACACACAGAGGCCACGCCTCCTCCACTGAGACCAGCAGATACAGAGACCACACCTCCTTTATTTAGGCTTACAGGTACAGAGGCCTCGTGTACTTTGCTAGGACTAACAGGTATAGAGGCCACGTCTCCTTCACTGAGAATGACACACATAGATTGTTAATATAGATCATTTTTGTTCTCTGCAATTAATTATCCATGAAAAGGGCATGATTATTGAACTCAATTTTAAGTAAAATGTCAGCTCTCTCTCTCAGGAGTTTGTACTTATTAACACCATCAATCATAAAATAAGCACGCCAACAAATGACATGATTTTTATTTTATGTGCGCTGACTGTGTTGATCAATCGCTGACATTCCTGCTGTGCTTCCTTTGCAAATTCTGACAAATCTCAGCTGTTTAAACAGAATGAAGAATGAGTTTTGTCATATGAAGGTGACTCAAGAGAACATGCTCTCCCTGTGACATCTTAAGAAATTCAGATTATCACAAGCTCTGCTTCTAGGATCAGGAAGAAATCTGAAATCATGACTTATCCCTCACAACCCACCCACTATCTTATCTGGCGCTTCCTCTCTCAGATAGCCTTAACACTGTGACCTGAAGACAAGTGCTAATCCAGATAAACAGAACTAAAGACTGGGACTAACTCAGAGTCTGTGCCTTAAATCTAGCCCTAAGCAATCAGAACCCTAACCATGGGAACTACCCAAGATTCAGAGACCCAAAGACTGAATCTAACCCAGAGACTAAACCCTGAAGATTGAGATTCCCCAAAATTTAAAGCCATAAAGACTGTGACTAGCCATGAGGCAGAGGCATAAAGACTTGGACTAACCAAGTGTCAGAGCCATAAAGACTAGGACTAGCCAAGTGTCAGAGTTATAAAGACTGGGACTAACCAAGTGTTCTAACTCTAAAGACTAGGACTAACCAAGCATCAGAGCCCTAAAGACTAGCACTAACCAAGTGTCAGAGCTATAAAGACTGGGACTAACCAAGCATCAGAGCCCTAAAGACTAGCACTAACCAAGTGTCAGAGCTATAAAGACTGGGACTAACCAAGCATCAGAGCCCTAAAGACTAGCACTAACCAAGTGTCAGAGCTATAAAGACTGGGACTAA
>CM040471.1:4257155-4269857 GCA_022758105.1 Pangasianodon gigas | reverse complement strand
ATCAGAGCCCTAAAGACTAGCACTAACCAAGTGTCAGAGCTATAAAGACTGGGACTAACCAAGCATCAGAGCCCTAAAGACTAGCACTAACCAAGTGTCAGAGCTATAAAGACTGGGACTAACCAAGCATCAGAGCCCTAAAGACTAGCACTAACCAAGTGTCAGAGCTATAAAGACTGGGACTAACCAAGCATCAGAGTTATAAAGACTAGGAATAACCAAGTGTTCTAACTCTAAAGACTGTACCTCACTGATTGTCAGAGCGCTAAAGAATAGAACTAGCTATGAGTGGGGACCTTAAAACCTGAGATGAACCAAGAGTTAGTGCCCTAATAATTGGGAGTGGCAAAGAAAATTAAAGAATGGGACTGACTAGAACTAAAAGAGTTATAAATTTAAAGCCAGACTAGGAGTTAGAAAAGTTAGAATCTTGGTCTTTCCAAGAGGTATAAACTTATAGACTAGGTTTACTCAAGAGCTGGAACCTTAAATACTGGGACTAATCAGCAATAAGAACCTTATAGACTTGGTCTAACCAAAGTCTTGATTATAGGTACCTCAGAAATATTAGAAACTTACCAACTAACCAAAAGGTAGCACCATAAAGTCTGGGACTAACCAGTAGTTTGCCCCATAAAGACTTTGACTAATCAGTTAAAGCTCTTGAGACTGGGAGCGACCAAGAATAAGAGTCCATGAGAATGGGGCTAACAAAGAACCAGAACCCTAAAGTCTAACCATGAATGTGAATAAGACTTAAAGCCCTAAGGACTGGGACTGGCCAAGAATTAAAGCTTTAAAATTTGGAACTAAATAAGAGTTAAAACTTTAAAGACTGGGACTTATTGAGAGTTAAAACTGGGAACTGTAAATGTAATCAAGATCCGGAACCTTGAATACTAGGCCCAGCCATGAAATAATCCTTAAATATTAGGACTGTCCAAGAGTCAGAGCTGTAAAATATTGGAGTAGGCAAGAGTAAAGCCCTAAACACAAGGATTAAACAACATTTGGAGCCTTGAGGACTGGGACTAACCAAGGGTTAAATCTTTAAAGATTGTGAATAACCTAGGATTAAAACCTTAAACTCTGGGACTAACCAAGTATAAGAGCCCTAAAGATGCTACTAACCAAGTGTCAAAAAGACTGAAAATAAAAAAGAATTAGAGCCTTGATTGCTGGATATAACTGGAAAGACCAGGACTATCCGAAAGCTCTAAAGACTGGGATTTAGCATCCTAAGCAATTGTACTAATCAAGAGTTAAAACCCTTAAGACTGGGATGGAAAAAGAGCCAGAGCCATAAGTACGGGGACGAACAAAGAGTAATTACAGTCATGTATACATTTAAGTTTCTGAAGCACTTACTTAATGGTTGTAAAAATAGTTTAGAAAATGTCACTGAAATAAAACATCTTTACAATTCTATCTACAGTAAACACTGTACTTTGGACATGGATGTGCCTTTGAATTACAGATAGCTGAGGAAACAAAACTGGAGGATATTAATACACCATCAAAATGACCAGTGTGTGTGGGTCAGTATCTATTTTTACAGGCTTTGTGCCTCTGCTAATCATGGCACTGTGATGTTTGAGGAATACTAAACATGACTTGAGGCTTTCAGAGGGTATGACTCAGCGAATTATCAGGAGCAACCAGGACCAACCGACCAATCAATCTTGATTTCTGAAGCAGGATAACTTTGCACAAACACACATTGGCACTTTGCACAAACACACATTGGCACTTTGAACGCTTTGATATAGTCAGCATTCTGATTACAATTTAAGACAGTAAGACAAACTTTAGCAGCAGGTTAAGCTTCAAGACAACAAAATCAAACCATAGCCTTCTTGAGTTCAGCACTTTTCTCTTACCTCTCTCCCTCTGTACAAGCAGGGTGGCCTCGGCTCCGACTGCACACTCCTTCAGCAATTCCACCACCCGTGTGTGAGAAAGCGTGAGGGCTGGCCGCTGGTTGATCTCCACGATCAGGTCTCCTTCACACAGACCTGGGCAGCGCTGAGGCTCTAGCACCTGCTTCACCCTCTGACCTCCATCGCTGTCTGCTACGGTGAAGCCAAACCCGTCCGGCCCCTTCACAATGGTGACGGCGATTAACTCCGTCCCCGACGACGCCACCGAGACGCCATCATCCAGGAAGTGCGCAGTGCGGCTTAAGTACTCCATATACGTGTCATACGTGGTGCAGTTGCGGCCATTAAGCAGCAGGGGGCGATCTCCTATAAGGCCCAGAGGAGAGATCATGGTGTGTCCTGAATCCTCAGCATCGTAGGGTAATGGGTATCCTCGGCAAAGTGCCAGGGTCACGCTCTGCCCGATGGGCACCGACTGAAATAGCTTCACCACGTCCGCGTGAGTCGTACCAAGAACACACACCTCATTTATGTAGACAATCACATCGCCTAAAACATAAAGAGACATAAATAATGAAGTTGCAGCATTTCAAGGAAAAAAAAGCTGAGAGGAAAATTCATATATGTATATTACCTTATCATTTCTATTGTAACAGCTAATTACCAGGGACTTGTACAAAGGCTAGTATAAAGACTGAAGCTTTAGTATCCCTCACTGAATTCCACGATAGCGCCAATTAGATTGTCCATTATTATGTAAAACAGCAGGAAGCAGAGAGGAGGATTCAAAAGTCAGCCCTCAGAGCCGAGTGTGTGTGTGATTTAATACAATATGAAACACTTCCATCGAAGAATCTCACCCCTCACGGCTGTTGTGTGATGTTCAGGAATTTTAATTAGTCTCGTTAAACATAATCGGCATTTGCCTTCGAGCCCCAGTGGCTTGATCAATAACATCACGCCATCATGGAAAACAAATGACATCTAAACAACCTCCCTGTTCCCTTTCAGCCTCCGGAAAAAAAACCTGTCAAATAGTTTAGGAGTCGGAAATGATCTCACCCCCCTTTTCCACTACAACTTGGTATGTTCAATTTTAATACAACATAAATAAAAGTGAAACAGTATTACTTTTTATTTTAAAGCATTTTTCTTCTGTGAGTCCCAGTGTAAGAGGCTCGGCCTTTGTGTCCGTCAGTCACAGTAAAGGAGGTGTGGCCTCTGTGTGTGCCCTGTCAGTCTCAGTGTAGGAGGTGTGGCATCTGTATCTGTCAGTCTTAGTGAAGGAGGCGTGGCTTTTGTGTCTGTCAGTCTCAGTGTAGGAGGTGTGGCATCTGTATCTGTCAGTCTTAGTGAAGGAGGCGTGGCTTTTGTGTCTGTCAGTCTCAGTGTAGGAGGTGTGGCATCTGTATCTGTCAGTCTTAGTGAAGGAGGCGTGGCGTGGCTTTTGTGTCAGTCAGTCACAGTGTAGGAGGCGTGGCATCTGTATCTGTCAGTCTTAGTGAAGGAGGCGTGGCGTGGCTTTTGTGTCAGTCAGTCTCAGTGTAGGAGGTGTGACATCTGTATCTGTCAGTCTTAGTGAAGGAGGCGTGGCATCTGTATCTGTCAGTCTTAGTGAAGGAGGCGTGGCGTGGCTTTTGTGTCAGTCAGTCTCAGTGTAGGAGGTGTGACATCTGTATCTATCAGTCTTAGTGAAGGAGGTGTGGCATGGCTTTTGTGTCAGTCAGTCTCAGTGTAGGAGGTGTGACATCTGTATCTGTCAGTCTTGGTGAAGGAGGCGTGGCCTTTGTGTCTGTCAGACCCAGTGAAGGAGATGCGGCTCTTCTGTTTTTCACGCTCAATGAAGGAGGCATGGCCTTTGTACATGTCAGTCCCAGTGAAGGAGAGGTTGCCTTTTACTCCTAAAATGTAACTAGCTATGGAAATAAAGCTGTGTTTATAATACTGTATCACAAAACAGGTTTAATTTGTATTGTTTATTGTTTATCTCTTTTGTGTTTATGATTATTACGGTTACTGTAAAAGCCCTAGCGACCATAACACAGCAAATAAATACACTAAATACCATCATTAATCACTGTATCTGTTAATCCCAGAGCTGACAGAGCTAATTTCACTAGTTAAACATGATGTGGATGTTCATAAAGAAAAAAAAAATAATTCAAATCCACAAAGTGCGAGATACACACAATCAATTTCCTGTGTAATTTAGCTCTAATATCATCTATCATCTCTCCTCCATCCTGTCATGTGTGTTTACATAAGGCCAAAGCCATGTGTTTACATAAAGCCAAACTGGCAGCAGGAGCACCAAATGTGTAAACACTACACTGGACATTGTACAAACACCACACTGGACATTAAACAAAAACTTCATCACCACACTAGACATTGCACAAACACCTCAACACCACACTGGGCCATGCAGAAATACCTCAACACCACACTGGGCAGTTAACACCACACTGGACATGGTACAAGCACCTCAACACCACACTGGGCAGTGCACAAACACCCAAACACCACTCTGGACATTGTACATTCACCCAAACGCCACATTGGACATTGAACAAACACCTCAACACCACACTGGGCAGTAAACACCACACTGGACATTGTACAAACACCACACCCAAACACCACACTGGACATGATACAAACACCCAAACACCACACTGGACATTGTACATTCACCCAAACACCACACTGGACATGGTACAAACACCCAAACGCCACATTGGACATTGAACAAACACCTCAACACCACACTGGGCAGTAAACACCACACGGGACATGGTACAAACACCCAAACACCACACTGGACATGATACAAACACCCAAACACCACACTGGACAGTGCACAAACAACCAAACACCACACTGGACATGGTACAAACACCCAAACGCCACACTGGACATTGAACAAACACCTCAACACCACACTGGGCAGTAAACACCACACTGGACATTGTACAAACACCACACCCAAACACCACACTGGACATGGTACAAACACCCAAACACCACACTGGACATGATACAAACACCCAAACACCACACTGGGCAGTGCACAAACAACCAAACACCACACTGAACATTGTACAACCCCCTAAACACCACACTGGACTTGGCACAAACACCTCAACACCACACTGGGCATCTGAATCCCGATTCTTTGCTGTTCTGTTTAATTGCATGAGGCGGGGTCTCAGCCAGAGAGCTATCAATCAAACATGAACTGTGCTCATTAGAATTTTTGGCCACACCCACCAGAACAGTTCAACTACTGCTTAAGCAATGATCTTGTGTTGTTTTGTTGAATGTTTAATACTATAACACTCTAGTATTTTATATTATATTGGACAGTGGGATGTCAATCAAGCTGCTCATTAGAATATTAGGCCACGCCCATTAGGATAACTTAGATTCAGTGATTCAGCTGCTGTTTGAGTGTTTTGTCACATTTCTGTCTCACTTTTCCTGTATATTTGATAGACACCCATGTGGTAGAGCATCACAAACATCTGTAATATTTTACACTGTATTTTCCGAGACTTTAAAGCGTTAATTTAATAAAAGCGATTAAACAGATAATGTGTGATATACAACGCCGGGCACAGTGCTCAAAGCAAGTGCTGCTGTTAAATAATTAAGTCAATTATTCCAATCATATTTGAAGCCATTAATTTAATCTAGTTGAAAGAATCGCCTTTGTTTCATAATGTCTAATCCTTAAATGATATAAAAGGTGCGTTTCTGCTCTAAAGTCCGACTGGGAATGATGAAAATGAGCAGTTAAACATCTTTGGATACGTGAGCTTGTCAGATCTCAGAGCTGTGAAAGAGATGCAGAGAGCCGACTGTCACACACAGGGACGAAAGCCAGTGCTGCAGGTTGGCCGCTCTCTCTCTCTCACGCCTGCTTTCCCATGATGCACCTAAACAGCTCATTAGGCAGCTAGTGAGCTCTTAATAGCACACACAGGTGCAAACAAACAGAAACACGACGGGAGCCCAGAGGAACAAACTGGACTTACAGCCAGAGCTGACGATGAACTACATGAGCCAGAGTGTGTGTGTGTGTGTGTGTTGGGCATTTCACACTCAGCGTGTGCTCGGGTATTTTACACTTACAAGCTGGCTAAGCACAAGCTGTGTACAACTGTATTAAAATATGTAGCCCATATGAACATGGGATTTAAAATACAAAATTAACTCACTTCTAGCATTATGTATTTATTTATTTGTTTAAATGTAACCGAAATACATTACTTCTGGCTGTGATTTCTGCTGTTTATAGTTTGTCAAAGGCAGTATAAATGAGGCTTAACTATTAGTTTTTGTAATTAAAAACAGGAGCCAGGTAAACTGGTGATGTCATATGATTGACAGCTCGAATGTAACTTAAGCTCCACCTTCTATGACCGAGAGACACCTGGAACACGGCAAATTGAAGGACGCTGGAAGATAATAAGAGGTGTGTGTGTATAAACCAGCGTGTGTGTGTGTGTGTGTGTGTATACCTGTAGCCATCTTGCCGTCCTGTGCAGCAGGACCGTCTGGAATCACGCTCTTCACCTGCAGGAACTCGTCTGGCTCATCTCCGCCGATGATTGTGAAGCCGAATCCCATGGTGCTTTTCTGCAATGTCATTGAGAGGAACCTGCCCTTCAGCTGTGTGGGGTCTCGCGTGAACAGGGGCTTCTCTACACACACACACACACACACACACATACACACAGGCACACACCATCAACAATAAAAAAATTATAATCAAATGCTTCCATCTAGAGCAACATTATGAGTTGCACTTAAAGAACACAAATCAGCAGTGAGAACACACACACACACACACGCTGGTTTATATATATACACACACACACACACACACAGCTGTGACGCATCTTGCTTCTTGTTGCTCCAGTATGAGTTTCGCTGCCTGAATTTCTACCTCATTTCTCTGACACACTCATAACTGAAGCAAGAAAAGTGCACAGAGGAGGCATGAAGGGCGTGAAAACATTCTCCTCCCTTTCACGGGACCAAAAGCTGGCCGCAACGGAGAAGAACACACAGAACGTCATGACGCTGATTAGCAGAGGCCTCTCACTGCTCCATTACATCCTCACATAATGTAATTAGCAGGTTTTTCATTTCCATGTTTCTTTCTGGATCTGTCTCCAAGTCCATGCTTTCATTCAGTACTGTAATGAGCCGAGAAAAAAAATCAGAGCGCAAAGGGCACATGCGAATCCTAAAAAGGGAAGATTCAGTCATTTTTTTGCACAAATTACAGTTTTAAGTCTAATTTAACATGCCATAAAATGCTATGTGTAGTTTTAACGGATGGAAAAGCACCTTGTATTAAAATCTCTTTATACTGTAACAATTTTTACCCATTTCCAAACCTAATCATACATTTTTTACAAAAAATGTAAGCTTTGAATTGATCTTTGTGGTAACGTTTACAGGCCTCATCAGCCAAACACATAAACAGAGACTCTCTTTTTAAAAAACTGTTTAATCAGTAACAGCCCAAATGTAGCTAAAGTTAGCTGATGTACTAAGTATTAACTTGCCAAATATTAGTTTGTATTTGTTAAAACATTAAAAACAAAAAAAGAATTATTAATTTAAAACAGGTATCACATAAAGCTGGTGTAATAGATTGATTAGACAAAATGAACCTTTAATACTACAGTATTTTCACATGTTAAATTTAATTAGCCCAGCTCAAGCTAAGAGTGGTTGTTTAAGATGTAATGAAGGCCTTGCTGTCAGCATCTACCCAAACATTTTCTGGAAATCTGACTGTTATAACATACTGTATGTAATAGTAGCAATTTAACTCTGTTACTCCAGCTTCCATTTTTTAAGATAATAAGCTTGTCCTACATAGCAATAGTAACTGAGTGTGGGCGGGGCCTGGTATCAGTCAGTCAATTGGCCCTCATCTTTAAAATCTGACAACACTGTCTGGAACTAGTAATTTACACAAAACAATCTGGAGAAACTTTGTGCAAAAGATGACAGAATGATTGAAATAATAACCCAGGCATGAATTAAATGAGGAAAGCAAATCCAAGTCACTAAGAGGAACTGAAGGGTATAGTGGAAGAAGCCAGGCCGAGCGAATCTGAGGGAACTAGGAAGCATCTGGGCTCCTGCAGCAGGCACGCATTCCTCCAGCGCAGCAGGGGGCGCTATAACGAGGACGTACCGTGCGGTCTGAATGCTCCGGGCCGGCTCAGGGGGGCCTCGGGCAGGTCAGTGAGGCTGTGAGAGCGCTCAGGAGCCGGGCCCGCATACGCCAGCCTCGCCCGGGGCAGAGTGGCGAAGGACACACCCTCATCCACTGTTTCAAACGGAGAGAACACGCTCAGATCATCCAGGCAGTGGAAGTGCAGGAATAACCAGGAGGAAACCAAACACACCTATTCACTAAATACCACAGTAAATACCATTTACTGAAGTGTTTATGAATATAATATCTCCTAAATCATACTCTTGACCATACAGACTACACAGGAACTATATTGTGAATGGGGTGTTTGGACAGTGATGATGAATGATAATGGTCTTTATATGGTTTATAATGCAAATATGTATGTGTGTCTAATGCAGAGTAATGTAACAGTGTGTGTGTGTGTGTGTGTGTGTGTGTGTGTGTGTGTAGTGGAGAGTAATGTATCTGTGTGTGTGTGTGTGCCTGTGTGTATAGTGGAGAGTAATGTAACTGCGTGTATATGTGTATAGTGGAGAGTACTGTAACAGTGTGTATGTGTGTGTGTGTGTGTACTACAGATTAATGTACCTCTGTATATTGCAGGCAGGGGAAGTGAGGAAAGACCTTGGCTTTGCATCTGCAGTCTCCTCTTAGCCTCTAGAACTGGGTTCTCAAACTGAGTCCTCCTGTTTATATGACTGAAAGAGACAGCGAGAGAGAGAGAAAGAGCGAGAGAGTGAGAGAGAGAGAGGGAGGGAGGGAGGGAGAGAGGAAAACGCAGAGACAGGTTGAGTATTGATGAGTTCTGGCGTGTAAATCCACCTGCAGCCAGTAAATTCCCAAAAGGCACCAAATGTTGGCTAATATTTATTTTTCTGTGCAGATTAAAAGAGAACGACTTTGAGGCAGATACAGTAGAGAACAGCTCAATCTGTGGTGCTGAAAAAGAAAAGCTGCTAAAAAAGAATCAACACTAAAGATCTAATGACCAATTAATGAAAATTTGATTTCGACCAATCACACACTGACCTCTACATAATCACTAATTAATCGACTTACATCATCACATAAATTTGATGAATGACCTCAGATCAGAGACTTCACAGCACAAATCAAACGCAGAGCATCGCCTAATGTGCCATTTGACTAATTAAATGCCTTCTGATGACCTTTTGATGGATTCTAACAGGTTACGGGCCTCTGACACGTACATGCAGAGGCGTCCAAGTACAGTAGAGACAATAAAAAAGACAGTGAGAGATTAGTTCCTTATTAAACATGACAGAACCCCGAGTAAGGACAGAACAATTGGACAGGGGTTCTCGATCTATCATATAACCTTCCTGTTTGCTTCCTGTTTCCCAAAGGTCACCAAACAGCAACATTCACCATCAAATATTATCATTAACACACACTAACATTCACCACCAAACACTACAATTAACATACAGCAACAACCCCCAGCAAACACCATCATTAATAAACACCAGCATTCAACACTAAGCACCATAGATAATAAACACCAACATATATCAATAAAAACAAGAATGAACTAACACCAACCCCACCATTAAATAACAACAACAATCACCACCAAACATTAAAATTAGCAAAATACAAAAGCCTCCACCAAACACCATCATTAACACACACCAACATTCACCACTAAGCACCATAATTAACAAACACAAACATTACAATTAAATAACATCAACAATCACCACCATCAAACGCCACAATTAAATAACATCAAATACCATCATTAACACACACCAACATTCATCACTGAAAATCATAATTAAATAACCACAATCACCACCAAACACCATTATTAACAAACACCAACATTTATCACTAAAAAATGATTAAATAACAACAACAATCACCACCAAACACCATCATTAACACACACCAACATTCACTACTAAGCACCATAATTAAGAAACACAAACACCACAATCAAATAACAATCACCACCATCAAACACGACAATTAAATAACATTAAATACCATCATTAATACACACCAACATTCATCACTGAAAACCATAATTAAATAACCACAATCACCACCAAACACCATTATTAACAAACACCAACATTCATCACTAAAATAATTAAATAACAACAACAATCACCACCAAACACCATCATTAACACACACCAATAGCCACCACCAAACACTGTCACTAACTAATCATCATATATGCTACTAAACTAATAACCACATTTGACATCCCCCACCAAACACCATCATAACCCCAGCACTGACCATCAAACATGAACAGCCAACACCAAAGACCATCATTTACAAACACCAACAGTCTCATAATGAACAAAATCAGCACTCCCAAATAAACACCATAATTAACAAACATCAAGACTCACCATCAAACACCAACACTCCCCACTAAACTCCAGGACCCTAAAATCTAAATGCTGCTGCTGATCAGATTTGTCTTCGAGTTCCTCTCTGAGACATTAGCGCTGATACTGTGCCAGAAACCCGAGTGAAAATGAAGCAGAGGAGAAGAAGTTGGCAGGAACCGTCAGTGTTCTCAGTCTGGGAGCAGACTGTAGCTCTGACTGAAGTTAGACGTGAGGAAGATTATTACATATATAATGGATTTCTCTCGCGCGCGCACTCTGTTACCTAATAAACAGATTCATCCAGATTAGATGCCTCTCGTATTATGGCTGCAGGACAGAAATTTACAGTATATTACAGGATTTCAGAGCAGATGGAGTTCTCTCAGACTCCCACACATCATCTAAGCACAGGAAAAAAGACAGTACAGAAAATACTAATGGTGAAATCTTAAGTGTTTTAAACCTAATACACTCTCAAACACTCACATTTACCCCAACAAACACCAGCATTCATCTTCAAACACCAACACTCATCTTCAAACACCAACATTCACATTCAAACACCAGCATTCATATTCAAACACCAACACTCATCTTCAAACACCAACATTCACTTTCAAATACCAACACTCATCTTCAAACACCAACACTCATCTTCAAACACCAACATTTACTTTCAAACACCAGCACTCATCTTCAAACACCAACACTCATCTTCAAACACCAACATACAATTTCAAACACCAGCATTCATCTTCAAACACCAACATTCACATTCAAACACCAGCATTCATCTTCAAACACCAGCATTCACCTTCAATCAAAAATATTCAGCTTCAAACACCAGCATTCAACTTCAAACATAAGTCTCTATCAATCACGGACACTGACAAATGCATACCTTCAAATACCTTCAAAAACCAACATGACAAACATTCACCATCAAACACAATTAAACACCAACATTCACCACAGAACACCAGCATTCACTATTGAATACAATTAAACCCCAATATTGACCATAAAAAACAACATTCACCATCAAACACAAATATCTATATTCACCATAAATCACCACCATTCACCTCAGAAAAGTGATATCTATCTAACACCAAAATTCTACGTCTAAAACATCCAAAGCTATTAGAACCATCAAACACCATCAAACATCAGCATTCACCACCAAACTCCAGCATTCATTATCAAACGCTGTCAGACACAAACACTGACAAACACCATCAAACACCATTATTCACCACTAAAGTATCATGCTCACCTATATTCTCTGTCGCACATGGACATTCACCATTGAACACCTTCAAATACCATCAAAAGCCAATATAATAAAACACCATTTACCATCAAGCATAATAAAACACCGATATTCCCAATTACACACCAACACCATCAAAAACACAACCAAACCTATTATAACCAACATATACCATCAAACACCTACATCCATCACCTATCATTTATCATCAAACACCATAATTACCCAACAAAAAACAAAATTCTCTACATCATTCTCTAGCACTACACCTTCACTCACCATCAAGCACTGACCTTCTCTATCAAACACAGGCATTCACCATTGAACAACTTCAAATTCCTTCAAAAATCAACTTTTACCATCAAACACAATTAAAAAACAGCATTACTAGCAAAAAACTAATATTTTACATCAATACAAACACCAGGCTTCACAATTAAACACCAATATTCTACATCAAAAACCATACAAAGGCATTAGAACCAACAAACACCAACATTTACCATCAAACAGTCACACAAATGATATAAGCATGATTAAAAAAACAGTATTCTCAGTTACACACACCATTAAACACCAACATTCTCCAACAAACATATCCAAAACCATCAAAACCACCAAATACCATCAAACACCAATATTCACTATAAAAATACGCACATCCATCGCCAACAGACTGGAATGGCATCATTAATAAATACTAACAGTCACAATCAAACACCACCTTTAACAAAAACCAGCACTTACCACAAGACACCGTATTTAACACCATCAATAATAAATACCAATATTCACCACTAAATATCATCATTAACAAATATCAACACTTAGCACCAAACACCAAAGTTAACAAACACCAACCTCAATAGACACCAACACTTACCACCAAACACCATAATTAACAAACACCAACCTCAATAGACACCAACACTTACCACCAAACACCATAATTAA
>CM040471.1:4240749-4251581 GCA_022758105.1 Pangasianodon gigas | reverse complement strand
TCTCCTGATCTCCTGATCTACTGACCTGATCTCCTGACCTGATCTCCTGATCTACTGACCTGATCTCCTCATCTGATCTCCTGATCTACTGACCTGATCTCCTGATCTCCTGATCTACTGACCTGATCTCCTGACCTGATCTCCTGATCTACTGACCTGATCTCCTCATCTGATCTCCTGATCTACTGACCTGATCTCCTGATCTCCTGATCTACTGACCTGATCTCCTCATCTGATCTCCTGATCTACTGACCTGATCTCCTGACTTGATCACATTTTGGAATTGTCTGCCTGTTTTTTAAAAAAATAACTTTATTTAAGTTGCATGTATATGCACCAATTTAATAACAGATCACGTAATGATTAACATCAGCGTTGCCCCCGGCAACAGTGCCAGTGTTAGTAAAAGTCTTGAGTCATGAACACTGTCCACTGTCAAATTCTGTCTATCCCTCTCTCTCTGTCTGTGTGTGTGTGTGTGTGTTTAGCGCTCTGCACACACTCACTCGATGAAGTACACCTCTCCTTTCTCGGTGTAGGCCATCTCCCAGTTATCGGGTAGAGGTCCGAGCTCATCACAGTGCTCATCTTTAGGGTGGGGCTTATCCTCCTCTGTCTCCGCCCTCACCGTATCCGTCTCCTCCTTCTCCTCTCTCACCGTGCCGTCTGTATGGGGCGTGTCCCCAGAGCCGTCTGTACTCTTCTCCTCGTGCTCACTGCAGTCTGACACACACACACACACACACATTCAGTATTCTCAACATTCTCTATTTGCTGTAATGAAACATTTAACCAGTCTGATCTGCTCATGCTGTTTATAAACCACTTTCTGTTGTGTCTAAGGTCCAGAAGTAGTATTTTAGTTTATTAACATACAGTGCATTAGTTATAACACAGTTATAACACACACAGTTATAACACACACAGTTATGTTGTAACTAACGGACCACAAAAGAGCAGGTTCTCGTTTGATGAAGACTGGAAACAGGGCCCAGGGGTTTGGGGATGGGCGTGGTGAGTCGCCATGACAACAAGTCTATTTATTTATATAAGTATTAAAATAAGACGTGGGTCTGATTTATCAGTCTTTTAGTAAAGTTGTGTGTTTTTGTGATGAAACTGGACTAAAAATTCTCAGCAGATTCACAAAAGTTTCACTCATTTCCTTTGTACTCATGTACGTATGATGATAAACTGGAAAAGCAGCTGTAATTTACCAAGCCCAAATTTATGGGATTTACATTTAGCCACGCCCACAAAACGCCATAAAAGGCAAAGGGAGCTGAAAATGACAAAATGATGACTAAGCAGCTATAAACGCCATTAAAGTGGAAAAGAGGGATCGGTGTATTTACAATATTAATCATATTAAACTGATTTATTATGAGAGGTACAGAGGGGGGGGGGGGGGGAGGTTTTTATTAGTATTGATGTATGTGATTTATATTAAGCTCTGGATTTACAAATGTCCTCTTGTTCGTCAGGCCAATAAAGCGCAATAAAGATTAGACACAGAGAGAGAGAGAGAGATGAAGGAGGAGGAGATTAGAGGAGAGAGATCTGAAGCAGAGTGCAGCTGAGGACAAACACTGACAGAAAAGGACATGAGACACGGGACAGAGAGAGAGATAAAGAGCTGGACTACAGGACTGTGTGTGTGTGTGTGTGTGTGTGTGAGAGAGAGAGAGAGAGAGAAAAAGAGTGATGTGTCCTAGTTTAAGTCGTGATGGGTGTCTCAAAAGAAAGAAACAAAGGGTGAAGCAGAGAATAAGAGAAATACAGTGGGAAGAAAAGAAAAGGCCAGGATTTATAATGCGTTATTCTAACAGAGGGTCTCAGAGCGGTGCGACAGAAAAACGCTTCTATTTCAAGAGATTTCGAGCTCGATGCCCGACGATGCCACAGCCGTCTGTGCTGAGAGTGTGTGATTGGCCGTGATCTTTGGGTGGGAGGGGCATACTCTCTCCCCTGTCAATCACAGTGACACAAGCCAATCATGGGTGTCTGTGAGCTCAGATAAAAAATATCTCTTTGTCTCTGTCTCCCTCTCTCTGTCTGTCTCTGTCTGTCTCTGTTTGTCTTCCTCTCTGTCTCCCTCTCTCTGTCTCTCTGTCTTTCCGTCTGTCTCTCTGTCTGTCTCTCTGTGTCTCCCTCTCTCTGTCTCCCTCTCTCTGTCTCCTTCTCTCTGTCTGTCTCTGTCTCCCTTTCTCTGTCTCCCTCTCTCTGTCTGTCCTTCTGTCTCTCTTTCTGTCTCCCTCTCTCTGTCTGTCTCTCTGTGTCTCCCTCTCTCTGTCTCCCTTTCTCTGTCTGTCCTTCTGTCTGTTTCTCTGTCTGTCTGTCTCCCTCCCTCTCTCTGTCTGTCTCTCTCTGTCTGGAAGATGAACAGGTGGAGGAATCCGGAGTGTGTGATTCCGTGATGCTGAGGCGGTTGCTAGGATACAGCTGTGACAACGCTTGTTATCAAGTGAGGATTTGGAACAGAAACAGTGGCTAGGTGACATGAAGGTCACGACCTTTCTGTTGAGCTGACAGACTCAAAACACACACACACACCCCCCCCCCCCCCCCACACACACACACACACCGCTGTAGTGATCAATAACAAACTCATCCTCCTTTTTCAGTGTAAGCCATCTTTCAATCAAACTCTCTCTCTCTCTGTCTGTCTTTCCCTCTCTCTGTTCTTTTTCTCTCTGCTTGTGTCTGTCTGTTTTTCTGTTTGTCTGTCTGTCTGTCTTTCTCTCTGTTTGCTCTTTTTCTCTCAGTTTGTGTATCTGTCTGTCTATTTTTCTGTCTGCATCTCTGTCTGTCTGTCTCTCTCTGCCTGTCTCTATCTGTACCTGTCCATCTCTCTGTCTGTCTGTCTGTCTGTCTGTCTGTCTTTCTCTCTGTTTGTCTGTCTCTGTCTGTCTCTATCTGTACCTGTCCATCTCTCTGTCTCTCTGTCTGTCTGTCTGTCTGTCTTTCTCTCTGTTTGTCTGTCTCTGTCTGTCTCTATCTGTACCTGTCCATCTCTCTGTCTCTCTGTCTGTCTGTCTGTCTGTCTTTCTCTCTGTTTGTCTGTCTCTGTCTGTCTGTATCTGTACCTGTCAATCTCTCTTCCTGTCTGTCTGTCTTTCTGCCTGTCTAATTGTCTGCATATCTGTCTGTATTTCTGTTTGTCTGTCTATCAACCTGTCTCTCTGTCTCTCTTCATGTCTGTCTATCTATCTGTCTCTTCGTCTGTCTATCTATCTCTCTCTCTTCCGGTTTGTCTATCTGTCACGCTACCTGTCTGTGTCTCTACTTTTCTGTCTATCTCTCTTCCTGTCTGTCTGTCTGCCCATCTATCTGTCTCTCTAAATATCTACCTGTCTGTCTGTCTCTCTTCCTATCTATCTATCTATCTATCTATCTTTCTCTCTTTCTCTCTCTCTCCCTCGGTATGTGTCTGTTTGTCTGTGTGAATGTGTGTGTCTGTGTGTTCCTCACCTGGTGTGGCGGTGACTCCGTTGCCGTTGACGATGGCAGTCTCCTCCTCCTCCTCCTCAGGTGGTTCGATTCCGGCTTTCTCCATGTTACTGACGGATTTGTTGCGTCTGCGTTTGCTGGCTGCGTTTGGGACGGAGCCAGGGATCAGCAGCACACTGCTCGCCTCCGCCGCGGGTTTGGGTGTGCCGTAGTAGTTATCTGTCGACCAATCACAGGCCACGAAAACCAGTGACAAACACCAAGCATAAAACAGGAAACCAGTCACAAACACCAATCACAAAACAGGAAATGACACAAAGAAAACACAGCCAATCAAGTAACAGGAATAAACAATCTGCAGTCTGAATGGATGTTAATTTTTTTCAACTTCTACATGAGCTACACCCTTTCTAAGTAAAATAGGCGGGGCTAATCTGGGATAACGTTCATGTAAGCTCCACCCTCACCAATCACGACGCCTATGTTAAGCTAACATAGCAAGCTAAAGCAAACCAGTGAGCTACATTTAACCTAGCAAGTAAAAGATCATTAGCATATTAGACCACGCCCATTATGAAGTTAAACTAAATAAGGAATAAAACTCTGTGTGTGTGTGTGTGTGTGTGAGAGAGAGAGAGACAGGGTGGTGTGATAAAGCACGGTTCCTGTTTCCACCCTGAGGTTGATTATTTTCCTCTAACAGCACGTCCCCAAGTGTTTTATTCCTGTTTATCCGTTTATAGTTACATTTAATGTTAGTTCCTGTTGTCACTTACGTTATAGCAGCTATAAACAGTCGTTCCCTCACCAGCCTCTCTCTTTTCTCTCTCTTGAAGTTAATAAGAGAAAAAATCGCAGCTTGTCGTGTTACCAAAAGACCAAAAAGTGTAAACTCCTCTGTCCTGAAGATGACGGAAAACTTAAACTTACAGCTTTACCTCTGACTGTTACAACGCACTGACACTGGAGACTCCTTCCATAAATGTTAATAAACATCTTACAGAAAACTTCACCATATCAACATTTTAAAATCTGTTGATGTGGAGCATCTGCTGTACGAGTCCCTGTGAATGAGCTGTTGCTATAGAAATGATAACGTATTAGAACCAGCGCATTAATATAAGCTTGAGATTTATAGCAGCACTACTTTATAGAAAATGAATCAAAACCTTCTGACCAATCAGAATCCAGAATTCAGCAGTGCTGTGGTGTAAAGTTCACACAAACATCTTTAATATTTAACGCTCTGGATCTGGAGCTGCTGAGACCATAAAATCAATAAAGTCTCAGCCACAAGAATCCGCTCGCTGGATCCGATATAAAGTCTCACACATCCTCTAAAATTACACCAAATCACACAAACGGAGTTGTTTAGCGTGTTCTCGAGACGTTCCACGACACGGAGAACGGAGAACACGTCACTGCGCTGGAAAGAGCACACGGCGAGATTCCTCTCACACTCCCAACACACACTGATCAATAACCTCATTTACACTGGCTGAGAAATTCTCTTACTCACAGCATTATAGATTAAATACACAGCTCTACACGTAACACACACACACACACACACACACACTCTGGATCATATAGGACTCTGTATTGCGTCATTGCAGAGATTCAGTAAGTTATTAAACCTCACCGATTTACTCATAAAGGAAAGAAGGAAGCTCCGCCTACACTCTCACAGCGCTGCTGAATTCTGGATTCTGATTGGTCAGAAGGTGTTGATTCATTTTCTATAAAGTAGTGCAGCTGCAGTTCACAGGTTTATATTCATGCCTTTGTTCTAACACGATATCGTTTCTATAGTAACGGCTCATTCACAGGGACTCGTACAGCAAACCCTCCACTGATGATAAACAGATGAAGAAAATCTCTGAGGAAAAAGAGAGATGCTGGCGAGGGAAAGACTGTTTATAGCTGCTATAACGTAACAGAAACATTAAATGTAACTATAAATGGATAAACAGTACGCCGTGATGGTCTTTAATGAATAAAAACTGTAACTGTTGGTAAGTCGCTGTGGTATAAGAGGAATAAAACACTTGGGGACGTGCTGTTAGAGGAAAATAATCAACCTCAGGGTGGAAACAGGAACTCTGCTTCATCACCCTGTCACACACACACACACACACACACACACACACTTATACATAATACATGTGTTCATGTGTTTTTACTTTTATATATTACAAAAATGTAACGTTTGCAGTTTCATACTGAATCTCTTTATAGTTTTACTTTTAATATTAGAGATAAATTCACATTATATTTATATTTTTGCTTTGTGACATTTATGATGTTATATTAAGTTGTATATAAATTCACATTTTCATCTTAAATAATTCAATAAGTAAATAAACTAATCTATATGCAAATTAGTTCCTTTAATTTCTTCTGAGATGTATAGATATTTTTCATTTTATGAAACACACATTTTACATTATATTTTACATTGTATCATTTTTTAAATTAAATTTGTACTTTTTATTTTACTTAGCACTTAGAAATGTACACTATATCTATGTGTGGATAACTAACTGTATATTATTATTATTATATATGATATTATATTATTATTTGTATATCTGTATATTAATCATGTTTAATCATGTAAATAAATTTATATACATACATATATATAAACATTTTAATATATTTCACACTTTAAGATTTACATGATATTTACATTTCTAAAGAAGTTCTATATGTTTCACAGAGTTGGCAGTTTATTAGATATTTGATGAATTAATGCAGTGTGACATCAGTGTGTGTGAGTGAAGAACGATGATGACGATGATGAAGAAGATGATGATGAAGATGATGAAGAGTCTTAAAGCCACTGAAAAAACTCAGGCCATGAAATAAAAGCTTTTTTAAGTGTTTGGTTTGTAGTGCACTCAGACCTCAGACTCGAAGCTTTTCATTGAAGAAAAACATTAAGTACATTGTGTGTGTGTGTGTGTGTGTGTGTGTGTGTGTGTGTGTAGAACACACCTTCATATGTTCCGCTCTCCAGCAGAGCTCCACTTCTCTCTAATTCCAGGAAATGCTCAACAGTCACAAAGTTGTAGTCCACCCCGGGCACTTCTCCCTCTTTAGGCGGCCGGGTCGTGCCTGCAGACGAAACACACCGAGTCTAAGTGTGTTTTTCCATTTTATTATTGTCCAGGAATGTTTGCTTCATGTTTACTTCCAGTTTTTTAAGGCCTTATTTCCAAAAACACACATTAAACATCATGTTATTTTTTTTTACAGTTTGATATATGTAGGGCAGAAAATGCAGCGTGCTCATAAAATCCCACAATGCACTGCAGCAGATCAGTGTGTGTTCTTATACAGGACAGGTGCTGTCTCAACTCCGCCTTGGCCACGCCCATCCATCATTGTGTACACCTGTACACCTGTCTCACATCTCTAGTTAGTCTATATGTGTTTACATACTCAAAGAGAGAGAGAGAGAGAGAGAGACAGAGACTGAGACTAAATGAGAGTGAGAGAGAAAGTGAGAGAGAAAGGCAGACAGAGAGAGTCAGAGACAGACAATGAGAAAGAGACAGATAGAAAGACAGAGAGAGACAGACAGGGAAAGAAAGGGAGGAAAACAGAGAGACAGAATGAGAGAGAGAGACTGCACAAAAGAAAGACTGAAAGAGAGACAGTAAGACAGAAAGAGTAAGAGAGAGAGAGAGAGAGAGAGAGAGAAAGAGGGAGAGACACATGCACAGACACAGAGAGACAGAAAAAGAGAGAGAGACATGCACTGAGACACAGAGAGAGAGAGAGAGAGAGAGAGAGAGAGAGAGAAAGGCAGACAGAGAGAGTCAGAGACAGACAGAATGAGAAAGAGACAGATAGAAAGACAGAGAGAGACAGAGAAAGAAAGGGAGGAAAACAGAGAGACAATGAGAGAGAGAGACTGCACAAAAGAAAGACAGAAAGAGAGACAGTAAGACAGACAGATAGACAAAAACAGAGGCAGAGAGAGAGAGACAGAAAGACAGAATGAGTAAGATAGAGAGAGACACACACACATGCACAGAGACACAGAGAGACAGAAAGAGAGAGAGAGACAGACAGACAGAAAGAAAGAGACAGAAAGAAAGAGACAGAGAGACATTCAGGTCACATTATCTGACCATAAAAGGAAAGGAATTATAGAGTTCAATGCAGCATTGCTGTTCCTATTCAAAATTAATAATGGTGTGTGTGTGTGTGTGTGTGTGTGTGTGAAATCAGTTTTCTTAATAGCTTCATTTTAATCAGGCTGTTCACTGAGAAAGAAAGACAGAAAGACAGAAAGACAGACAGACAGACAGACAGACAGAAAGCCCTGCTGTGTGCTGTGTAGTGTGTAGTGTGTAGTGTGTGGTGTGTGGTGTGTAGTGTGCAGCGTGAGCACAGGTCCGGCCGGAGCTGAGTGTTTTGTGGTCTAGTCGTACGTTCTGATGGTCTGATCCAGCACCTCTAGCCGGAGAGCCCTGAGTGAAACACTGCGTGGCTCTGTGAGTGTTTGAAACGTGCAGAGGCTGAATAACGGGCTCCCTGTAGAACGATTAGCGCTGAACGCTTCCTTATCTAATTTGTGTTCAGTTCCTCTGCAGGCAGGAAACAGCTTCCCTCTACAACAACATCCTGTTTACGAATCTGCACAGGACCATGAAAACGAGAAGAAAAAAGAGACGCAAAAGAGAGAGTGGTGTTCTTCACAAGAGCATGGGGAAGCTCTACAGTGCGCACACACACACACACTCACACACACACACACACACACACGCAGTGATGATTACAACAGTGATGAGCTGTTTATCCTGCTGTATCTGCTATAATCACTCGGAATTGTGCACAATGCAGTACAGATCTCCCACTGAGACACGGTCATGAGAGAGAGAGCGAGAGAGAGAGAGAGAGAGAGAGAGAGAGAGAGAGAGAGAAACAGACAGATCTCAGGTTCTGTCTGTGTGGAGTTTCATATGTTCTATCCATCTGGAGTTTCCTCCAGGTTCTCCTAAATGTGAACAAGTGTGTGTGTATGTGCATGTGTGTGTGTGTGTGTGTGTGTGTGAGTGCGTGTGTGTCCGTCCTGAGATGAACTGGGTGTATTCCCGCTTCACACCCAGTGTTCCCAGGATAAACTCCGGATCCACCACAACCCTGACCAGGATAAAGCGCTTCCTGAATGAACGAATGAATGAATGAAAGGAAAAAAAGATGTGTGACTGACAAAAAGAAAGGGGGAATAGAAAAGGAGCAAAGAAAGAATGGAGAGGGAAAGAAGAATAGGAACAATAGAGAAGGAGAAAGAAAGCGGAAAAGGATAGGAGAGGTTGAGGACGAAGAAGTGGAAGAGAAGAAGAGAAGAAAAGGAGGAGAAAGCAAAAGCAGCAAGAGGAAAGAAAGGGGATGATGAAGATGAAGTGAAAGAGAAAAAAGAAACTGAAGAAGAAGAAGAAGAAGAGGCAAAAGGAAGATAATGTGATGAGGAAGTGAAGGAGGAAGAAGAAAGTGGGAAAATAGGTAAGTAAGGAAAGTAAGGGGAAGAAGAAAAAGAGCAGGATGAGGAAGGAGAGCAAGGAGAGGAATGGAAAGGAAGAAAAGAAAAAAAATGGAAGCAGAAGAAGAAAAAGAGAAGGGCAAACAGAAAGAGAAGGGGAGAGGGAAGAGGAAAAGTAGAGGATGGAGAAAGAAAGCAGAAGAGGAAGAAGAAATGGATGGGAAGGAAGGTGAAGAGAAAGAGGAAGTGCAGAGGAATGAGACGGGAATGGAAAGAGGAAAAAGGGGTGAAAAACGAATAAAGGGGAAAAAGAAAAGTGTGTTGTGTGTTCTTTAGTGTGATCGTCTCTAATCAGCGCTGTGTCTCCACAGGAAGTCAGCTGCTCTAATCAACACCGTGTGTGTGTGTGTGTGTGTGTGTGTGGAGGGGTTTCTTACACTGCATTTACATCAATCTGTCCTAAACGAAGCATGATGTCTCCTTCTCTGTTATTCTCCAGCTGTCAGTCAATGCTTTCTTTTGTTTTGCACAATGTATTGGCGCCCCTCTGAGGTGATGTTATTGAGGCGTCGTCCAATAAAACAGCTCCGTTTAGCTCTGAGTCACTCTCACTGCATCCAGGAATGGGAACGACGAGTAACTACACTTCACTGCTGTACTTAAGCACTATTTATGTTGGAAATTGGAAGATCTTTTTCATACTTTTTACTTGTTAAATTTTCATTTTGACTTCCAGAGTATTCGTTACAAATCATGGACACCATGGACACCAAAACGACAGTATATCTAGAAGAAAATAGTTCAGGAAGATTAAAATTTTATTGTTCAATTAAAAATTGTTATGACTCTTCCTCCACGTGTCTTCTGTCCATCCAATGAAATGCTCCCAATAATGTATATGCCCCGCCTCGGGGGCGTGTCTTGCTCTGAAGCAAGATCTAAACGTGGTTCAGCAGTGTGTTTTTGGCTCTGTGTCTTCCTACACACTGTTTCCTATACCAACTGCAAATAAATGGGTGGAGTTTATTCATTTGGAAGAGGGCGGAGTTTGTGTGAGTTGGCGGTTGGGGATGTTCAACGCAGGAATGTCGCTACCTCAGACTGACATTTCAAAATGGTGTCACTCTAACTTCCTGTTTCAAAAGGAAATACGTCAACATACAGAATCCATCACAGCTATTAAGATGCTTCATAGGGGCTTTATGCATTTGCTAACATAACTTTAGCAAGCTAAATGCTGGGCTAATCTGAATTAGTAGAAAATGTAATAAATTTAAATAAAACTGAATAATATTGAATAAGTTAATAATTTTCAATCAGTAAATACTGGAATATTTGAGTTTGTGATTTTCCTGCAAGCTCCACACTTCCACATTTGAATAAGATTTTGACACAATAGACACAATTTTTACTTAAGTACATTTTCTGTGTACATTTTTCCACTCTGACTGTCTCCGACTCACTCTGTCATTATTAAAGTTCAACACTAAAGCTTTTTGGAAATAGTTACAGACTGAGAGAGAGAGAGAGAGAGAGAGAGAGAGAGAGAGAGAGCTGGATGGGGAAAAGTGTAGCCCATTTCCTCCTCCTCCTCGTGTTTATGAAAGAACGACACAACAAGTTTCCTGCAGCGCTCTGCCACATCAGGGGAAATAAAATGCCTACTGTTCAGTGCTGGATAAAAGTGACGGAGACAGAGAGCACTCATGTGTGAAATTAATAACAGAATTCACTCTGAGGCTGAGAGGTGAGAGATGAGAGGTGAGAGGTGAGAGGTGAGAGGTGAGTGGTGAGAGATGAGAGGTGAGAGATGAGAGGTGAGAGGTGAGTGGTGAGTGGTGAGAGATGAGAGGTGAGAGGTGAGAGGTGAGAGGTGAGAGATGAG
>CM040471.1:4227914-4240649 GCA_022758105.1 Pangasianodon gigas | reverse complement strand
CACCTCTCTCAGCCCTGAAGGATCACCAACACCTACTAACCCCCACCACACTGACGCTTTAGACCAGAACAACAACATCACACAAATCACATTAGACCAAGTTACAACAGAAATGAGCAAAACCACATCACCTATTGGGAAACCCAAACACAACACCAGAGTACAATGCAGTGCTGTTTGGCCCTAAAAAGACAGAACACAATGGCAGACTATCTGTACACAGTGACAGATAAAACCCTGAGAAGCACCTTGAGACTCAGTGGACACGAGCGAGCGCTAGAAAGAGGCAGACGCAGGAAAACATGGCTCCCACAGGAAGAAAGGTTGTGCCTACAGTGCACCCAAAACACATCTGAGACAGAGCTGCACTTCCTGACAGAACACACAAAATACACCGACATCCGAGAGAAATTCTACCCCAAAATTAAACTCACACAACAAACATCTATCACACAGCGAAAAACTCCACGTCCTGCTAGGAGAAGATAAAGACTGCTGTATATTAGCAGCACGATACGTCTCTCCTGCCACAGTATGAGGGACAGCGAGTGATCTGCCTCGCCCTCGTGTCTCTTCGAACTGTTCTGATCGCTCTTCTTTATTATTATTTTAGATTTTTCCTTCATTTTTCACTTATTCTGTATATAGTGCCTTTATATTGTCCTTAATTTATGCACATCGTTTGCATGATTTTTTTTTTAATTTAATCTATTAGTATTTTATTTTATTTTATTTCTCCTGTTTTTGTACTACAATTCCTTTGTACTTGCTTCGGCAATACAAATGCACAATTATTTATCACGCTAATAAAGCACACCAAAACTAAAAACTGAAGACTGAGTGGTGAGAGGTGGTACTCGTTAGGTTAGTTTTCTCTCACTAGATTAACTTTCATGCAAAAGCTAGCTTTTGTTCCCTAGGTTAGATTTTAGTCAGTGGGATTAGACCATTCCAGTGTGAACATAGTTTTGATCAATGCTAAGTGGGAGGGGCTAAACATATGGGAGTAGAGCTTATGCAAACTTTACCCAATATTAGCCCCACCCACTTTACACTGAAAGGGTAGTAATATGGTAGTCCTGTAGTCATTATAGCGTTGCTAATTATTCAGACTTCATCAAAAAGCAATTAAAGGTTTAGTTTCCTGAGGCTAACTAACATTCCTTTAGAGAGCTCAACCTCTAATCTGTGTTATTGTCAGAATATAGCAGCTTTAACCACTCTGACCCACTTCCTCTGCACTTATGAGCCTTAATTTCCTGACAGGAACTAGAAATAAATGCTTCTATTTAACTAAAACGATGTGTAATTACATACAGAGCCAATTAAAGTTTACTCTGAGGCCGGGTTTAGCCCGAGGGGCACTGTGCTGCGCTACAACACGATTAAAGGGTTTCAGAAAAGGCAGCTCGATGTCCTTAGTATCAATGTTACCTGCTCTGTGTGTGTGTGTGTGTGTGTGTGTGTCTGTGACTTTATCCTGCACTATATATATATATCACGAAATAAACAAAAGAGTAAACGATATCATATTTAGTTAAAAATAATGTAGCTAACACTGCGATCACAGCACGGAGCCTCGAATTCCACAAGAAGTGCAGCAACATGTTCACGAGATTTAACTCAATTTTTCTGCAAATTAGTTATTCACGAGATTTAAAAAAAAATTATGCAAATTAGTTATTCACGACAAATTAGTTAGCCATTAATTAGCCATAAGGTAACAAACTCAAATGACTGGCTTGAGTAAAAACAATTATAAACATATATGATGACATGGGGATGTGAGCCACACCCACAATTTAGTTTATTTTTTTTTAGTACGCAAAAATGGAAGAAATAATATTTTGTGTATAAATTACAGTAGAATGTTTACGTTTCTCTACTAATGTTTTTAACATAGTTTAAACAGAAGATGGAAGCTGATTATTTTCCTATAACAGCACGACCTGAATACGTTTTTTTTATTCCGTTTATGTGGAGCTGTACATGTCCCTGTGAATGAGCTGTTACTATAGAAACGATAACGTATCAGAACGATTGTATTCATATAAACCTGTGATTTGCTGCTGTACTAATGTCAGAGCTGCTGTTCTAGAAAATTAATCAACACCTTCTGACCAATCAGAATCCAGAATTCAGCAGCGCTGTGAGTGGCTGTGATTTCTATCAGTCTCAATTTGTTGACTTGTTTTCTCTCTCTCTCTCTCTGTCTGTCTCTCAGCTCCATTCATCCCTCTAATCCCTCCGTTATCGTGTAGAGAGACTGCATCAGCACGCCGCTTTGTGTCCACTCTAATCGCACCATTAACCCGGGAGGAAATGGCCGTGGCTCCTGACGGCGGTGCGCTCTGGGGCCGGATTACAGAAACATGCAGCACACACACTTCAGCAAGAAAAAATAAATAAATAAAACTGCCAGTGTGGCACTTTCTCCTCATGTCCACAGACAGGCTTACTCATCCCGTCCTCCCAGCGGACTCGTCCAAATCAGCCCTGATTTCAGCCCTGAGACGCTCTAATGAATCCACTGAGACGTTCTCAATGATGGTGTTTTAGCACAATATTAGCTAGCATCATCGTATTTTCACCGAGAACACCATGTTCTTCATGAGTGACCGTCGCTACGAGTGATGAAATGTCTGACGCTACACAGTTCTGATCGACTGCACTTCAGGCAGCGGGAACATTGGGTTCTTTTAATTTGTCCCTATGCTATTGCTTTAATGGGATTTTTTTGGCTCTTTTTTCCTAGTTATCTTCTTTCAATATCTCTACATTTTCTTCACTCCTTCTTGCCCAAATTCCCCCTTTTCTACTCCCTTAATTATCTTAAATCCACACTTCCTCCTTTTTGTAATTCCCCTACTATTCCTGGCTCCCTTTCCCAAGCTTTCTTCCTTCATAGTTTCCAATGTGTCTTGATTCTGTGTTTTCCAGCTTCTGTACAAGCCTCAAGGGCTCCTTGGCTCATTGTTCCCCAGATTCCTACTTTTTTTAGTCCCACAGTTTCCTTAAATCAACTTTTTTCCAGTAAAATCATTTCTTATTCTCCACCTTTCCTTCATCCATTTTCCTACTATTCCAATTTTGGCTCCTTTTCCACAGAAACCTCCTTTTATAGTTTCCAGATTCTCTCAGCTCTTCATGTCCAATGTTCCACAACTTCCCTGCTATTCTAGTTTTCCTTTCCAGCTTCTTTCTTTCAGTCTTCATGCTTTCTTGACTCCTTGCTCGCCAACTTCTCCCTAGTTTCCTAGTCACCCTGTTTTCCAGATTCCTCTTTTTCTAGTCCCCCAGTTTTCCTTAACTCCTCATTTCCCACTTCCCTCATTTGCTATTCTCTATATTTACCAAATTTTCTGCTATTCCAGCTTTCTTTGCCTTTAGTTTTCTCGATTTCTTGTTTGCCAATGTCTTTGTTTCCTAGTCTCTCTGCTTCCTTGGCTTATTGTTTTCCAGCTTCCTCAATGCCTTGAGTTCTTGTTTTCCAACATCATTATTTCCTAGTCTCCAGATTCCCTTTAATCCCTCATTTATCAGCTTTCTCCGTTTCAACTTTCCATGTTTCTTGATGACTTTTGCCCCATACGCACCATTATTAATGCTTTCCATCTCCTTCCTTTGATAATATTCCAGTTTCCATGACTTACTGTTTTCCAGATTCCTCTTTTTCTAGTTCCCAAATTTTCTCATCTCCCAGTTTCCCAGATTTCTCCTGTTCTAATCCCCCAGTTTCCTTTAACTCCTCATTTCCCGGTTCCCTCATTTCCTATTCTACACAATTCCTTCACACATTTTTCCTATTTTTTCCAATTTTCTTGGTTCCTTTCCCCCAGCTATCTTCTTCCATAGTCTGCACAGACTCCTTGTTTCCCAGATTTCTACTTTTCTAGTCTCCGTATTGCTTTGACTGCTCCTTTCCTGTGTATCAATCTATTCAATAGGTAGGGCAACAGAGTTCCATCCCGGATGGATCAGAGATTAAGTTCACTTTGCAGGAACAACCAGTAACTGACTGCTAGCAGAAGTACAGATAAAAGCTCAATTCCCACTATCCATTTCTCTTTGCACAAATCCGGTGCCATGAGAAATGGCTGATTACATTTAGCTGATTAGATCTTTACATCTGGAGTGTAAGTGTAACGTTTTGGAAATCCACACCACTCCAACTCAATTAGCTCAATTATCAAATAAGAGGTTCCATACACACCATCTTATAAGACCTTTAACATAACACACACACACACTTAACGAGCTCATCAGCAGGTTGGTGTGATAGCAGCTGTGAGAGTGTGAGATCTTTCACTGACTCCTCAGACAGTTCGGAAAGCGAGTGCTTTATCTGATGAGACGTGTAAGAAGTCTTATTTCTCCAGCCTGGGATTTACAGCCAGTCTTATACTCAATAAAGGAGGAGGCAGTTCACACACACTTTTCCTTTTTCCTCTAATATAGAGGCAGGACAAAGTGAAAGTCATCACCGGATCAACTGAGGGAAACTTGGATATTTCATCTGAGTCTTTTCTGCGACTCAAGTCATTTGAATCTGTTTGAGTCAGTTAAATGATTCATTTAGATTCATTGACATATTTATTCAGTTACAAGGTTTGTCTAAACGTGCAGTGTGATCATGCTACTGTCTAAAGCCAGCTTTACGCTGAATGATTTTGCTGTCGTGGACAGAAATCACACATTCTTTGGTCGTGAGTTGACATCGCTGGCTTTAGACTGGTTGATGTGGTGTGATTTAATGCAACTGCGACACAATGATGCTCGTCTGAAAGCCACCAATAAGAGGACGCCAAACTCAGGGGACAGTTAAAATACGCTAGTGGCGATGAAGTAACATCTCTTCGTTACCACAAGCTCACTTTGTGTTTATGTGAGAGTGTTTTCTGCATGAGCTGATTTCCGGATCACGCTGATTGATGACATGAGCAGAACGTAGTCATTTTATTTAATCACAGGTCTATCGTTAGAGGATATTCACTGTATAATCTGACATGGAAAACACACTCTCTCACACACTGTTACAGAATTCAGCCCAGATTTTATTGGGATCTCGTGTGACTGGAATGGAAAACATGGAGCTGTATATAAAGTGAGAACAACAGCGAGTCTGAAACAGAACCTTGTAGGACACCATGACCATGTTACACTTTTTTTAAAGCTAACAAACCAGTAGCATTCTGCTTCTGTCAAATAACATCTACACCAGGCAAGAACTCGTCAATCATAAGTCATTGTTAAAAGTGTCAAAGAATGACACATTGTCATTTTTTATCCACTTATAGTTGCATTTAATGTTGTGGAACTTCTGGAGAACAAGTTAGTTCCTGTTCTCGCTTACGTTATAGCAGCTATAAACAGTCGTTCCCTCACCAGAAAATTAATCAACACCTTCCGACCAATCAGAACCCAGAATTCAACAGCGCTGTGGTATAAAAGATCTCTGACATGGGGACACTAAGCAAATTTGACTTCTAGCTACGTATATGTTAACAAAAACATAGCTAACTTTTTAATATTTTGCAACAATTTGAATGTTATGTGTGTACGAGGGCGAGTCAAACAAAAACCTTAAAAGTGCAACATAAATTGGAATTGAATTAAATATTTTTTTTCTAGAGGAATCCAGAGAAATCCTCGTTAAAAGCACTGGGACACTCGCATTGAACGAAATGGAGATTACGCAGAAAAATGATGCTTACTTTTTGACAGCCATTTGTAACAAACAGTGCAAAATTTAAAAAAAATAAAAATAAGGGTTTCATTTGACTCACCCTCATAAAAATAAAAAATTATCGGCAGTTATTTTTGTGAAAACTGACATGCCCAAGCAACAACATAACTACAACACTGTTCGTTCTAGCGTTCAGGAATTTGGTACAACGATTAACGCTAACTAGAGATGATTCTAGCTCCTGGGACAGACGGCATTCCCGCATTCTCCCACCGTTCTGCCTCTTCACATAAAACTGGGTTAACTTTTTGTCTACGGTTTTTCACGAAGGTGTTTCTTCATTAAGATAAGAGTAAAGATTTCGGACGTACCTCTCAACAGGGACATCATCGTGCTCTGTATCCTCATGAAACACACTCTGGCTTTTCTTTGGCATCTGGGCTGCACTACACACTCGGTCTCTTTCTGTCTCTACAGCTTTCTCTTCAAACTCGAGACAGAAAAGCGAGCGCTGACATCCGAAGTGCACAAGGATCAAAGCAATCTCTCACGGAAGCAAGCGAAAGACGGAGACGGAAGAAAAAATATAACTGAAATGGTTTAACGGAGTGTGAAGGCTATCTGTGAGAAACAACCTCACTCGTTCTCTCATCTCCTGCCATCCGGGAAAGAGAGAGAGAGACAGAGAGAGAGAGAGAGAGACAGAGACAGAGAGGGGGAGAGGGGGGATCGCTAACGGGCGTTTAGCTTTGACTAGACGACATCCCAACATCCAGCAAGCAGAAAAAGGAATGACAAACAGCAGGGTGTAATGTGACTGTGAAAAACTGAGAGAGAAAGAGAGAGAGAGAGAGAGAGAGAGAGAGAGATAGGAGAGAGATAAGAGAGAGAGAGAGGGATGATGTCAGTGAGCGCCACTATCTCCATTCATCAACACGTGTTGAGAGAGAGAGAGAGCGAGAGAGGAGAGAGATGAATGACAATCTGTTTATCTTAGTATTCAGTGCGTTTATTCAGGACTAACGCAGCGCTCGCACCACACATCCGTCTCGCTACTTCCTTTGTCAGAGCTGGAGCAGAAATCAATGTTGTCCTGGTGTGATGTGATTTTGGAGAGAATGTAATACCATCATTTGTTGCGAGATCATCTGTTGGGGTTGTTTTTTTTTTGCAGGTGTGGGTGGCAAGTTACACGAAGAAAACAGACAGGAGACGTTTACAATGAGCGCTATTTAATAATTAGCAAAAAAGCGTCAAAAAACTCATCATAGGTAACGGGCTTCATTACATTAGCGGATCAAAAACATCAGTTTAGTGACCAATAACACGTCAACTACTCCTCTACAATGTGTCGGCATTCATCTAAAAGATATAAATAAAAAATACAAAAGTTCTTTTGGAAAGAATTATGGTTACAGCGTCGTATTTTTAGCTTGCTAATGAAGAATTACATCATTAGCGCATTTTGTCAGTAGCTGAGTTTATTGCTCTATTTTGCCCCCTAGTGGAATAACAGAGACGAGCTCTTTTTCAAATCCTTCAGTTCAATTAAGGTCCATTTTTATTTCTTTCTAAATTCATTCAGTGCACTGAAGCGTCGTCGTGGAACATATATATCTCACACTCCTGAATTAGCAGTTCCTCCGTATCGGTATTTTCAGAAGGAAGAGATCACAGCACGTCTTCTTTTTCTATTATTTCATGCAAAAATAAATTAACTGCTAGCGGAAGTGGATTTTCCATTTTTAGTCTTTTCACAAATTACCTGTATATACAGTAAAGCGAAAACAATAGCGCACATACAACAGACCCTTGTGGAACACGAAACAGTCTACTAAACAGTCTGAGAAGTAAGTCTGGGAAAATCCTGTTGGAAATCACACTCACAGTCTCTCGATTCAGAGCCTTCGCTCAAAGCAAATCGCCGAAAAAAGGTGTGAAATCGAGTTTTGACCATTTTTCTGCCCATAACACACTTTCATACATTTAAGAAACCACAATTATACTTCACCAAAATGCAGCGATAAAAACTGTCGCTGTGTAAATACGTTTAAATCTGTTAAGATTTTCTGTAAGGAGATGTTTATTGAACATTCCTGGAAGGAGTCTCCAGTGTCAGTGCTTCAGAGAGAGGCTTAGGAGGGAACAGCTGTTTATAGCTGCTATAACGTAAGTGAGAACAGGAACTAACCTCTTTCGCAGAACGTTAAATGTAACTATAAAAGGTTAAAACATACGACGTGTCATTTTTTAAATAAATAATAAGAGTGTAATTGTTGGTAATTTGCTGTAGTGAAGTGTTATGAGGAATAAACCACTTTGGTGTGGTAACAGTAACGACACTTTATCAGTCGTTGATTATTTTCCTATAACAGCACCCCCCACACACACACACACACACAGTGTGTTTTTGTTCCTTATATATTCCATTTCTCAGCACTATCATCGACTTGACAGATTTTCTAATAGCCAAAATGAACAAACGCATCAAAGTTATCTGAAAGAGATCACGACTTTAATAGCTTATGGAAATTAGAAAAACATCCCGAGGTGACGTGGGACGGATTTTCATTAAATACAGGCAGGAAAGCGATGAAGGTGTGAGAACTTTATTTGAATGTGTTTAGTTACGGTTGAGCTGTCACTCCATCACACACAGGAATATGACCGTGTTTCTTAAAGAAATCGAAACCTCGTGGATTCCGTTTCGTCGTGGATAAAAGCAGTGATCGTGCGGAGTCATACTGATTAGATTCATGCCTTAAGTAGATATCGATTTGGTCTTTAAAAACGCTTAACTTGATATTTGTTAAATAAACTTTTCATCACGTCCTACATAGAGTCACGCTGTGATGTGGTCGCTGTACACATTTTCAACACGTTCTCACTTAACTGTCAGTAAATTATAAACAGGAGCACTGAGACGACATCAAGCGAGCGTCTTTCACACGTTATTACTCCGTCATTTATTCCGAAAATAAGACTCGGTTTTTGGACGAGTCAGTTTCCAGGCAACCAAAACAGGGGACTGGGCAGCATGCTGGAGTTTTTATCTGAGTTAGCTAATAAATCTATCATTTATCCATCTCCTGACCCTCCACCCATGATCACCATCTTATAACCTCCATCCGTCATCCTCAGTCCTTCAACCTCCACCATCCCATAATCTCTGACCCATTCTCCATCCTCTATCTTCTAGATTTAATCCACCATCCTCTATACTTCAGACTACATCCTTCCACCTTAGTCCTCCATCTTCCATCTGTCATCCTCCATCCACTGCACCTCATCTTTCAATCTCTATCCTCCATCCTGTACCTATCATTCTTCATACTTCATAATTTTTCCTCCAACTACTGTCCTCCATGTTCAATACTTTATTCTCTATCCTCCATCCTTCACCCATTATATTGCATACTCCCTCCCCCACCCTTACTCCATCCTTCATTCCTCCACTTTCCATTCTCAATTCCCTATTGTTCATCTTCTATCCTCAAATCCTCATCCAACCTTCGTCAATCACCCTCTATTTTCCATCCTTCTTTCATCCTTCAGTCTTCATTTTCATCCTCTATTCCTACTCCTTTATACTCTATTCATACTCCATCCTTCAAACTTCATCCACCATTCATGCTCCAAGTTTCATTCTTTATCCTCCATGCTTCATCCTCCATATTATTCTCCATCTGTACTCTGGCTTCCTCCATCCTTCATCTGCCATTCTCCACCCTTTATACTTCATCCTTTATCCTCCACCCTCCATTCTTAATTCCCTAATGTTCATCTTACATCCTCAATTCCTCATCCAACCTTCAACATCCATCCTTCTTTCATCCCCCACCCTTCATTTTCATCCTCTATTTATTATCCATTCTGCATCCTCCACCCATTATCCTACATCCTGTTTTTTATTTTCAATCCTACATACTCCATCCATCAAACTCCATCACCATGCTCCACGTTTCATTCTTTATCTTCTATCCTCCATTTTTTATTTGTGATACTTCATCCTCCATATTCCATACTCCATCCCTCATTCCTACTCCTGCTTCCTCTATCCTTCATCTGCCATTCTCCAGCCTTTATCCTCCATTCTTAATTCTCTATCATCCATCCTCCATCCTCAACTCCTCATCCACCCATATTCATTCTTCATACTCCACCCATCATCCTTCCCTGTCTTTTATACTTTATCCATCCTCAATTCCCCATCCATCCTTCGTGATCAATCCTCCATACCTTAACTCCTTTTTCCATTATCCATTCTTCATCCTCAATCGGTCGTTCCCCTTTCCTTTTTTTCTATCTTACATCTTTCATCCTCCATCCTCAGTCTTCCTCCAGCTCTTAATTAGATCATTTGAAAAAAGTGACCAACTCTGCCAATGTAATTAAATTCCATTGCCTTTCTTATGGCCGGGAAAGAGAGAGAGAAAGAAAGACAGAGTGAAAGATGAGGGGGTGCATTAAACTCCCTCCCCATGTAGCACACTTCTGCTCTACAGTGTACCTAATCCAATTTTCCCCACAGACAAATCAGCTCTGGCCATTCCAGCACTTATTCGATGGTGTCAGATAGCCGCCATATTGATATCAAAACAGGGTGAGAAGAAGGACCTCCCTCTGTCCTTTGGCAAATCCCTGAGTGTAACCGTATGAGGGGGAATCGCATAACAGACGATATCCGAGGACGCTAATGTGGAAAATAATCTTAATTTCCTGGAGCTCTGAGACAACCTCGAAATGTCCTTGAGAATACTGAAGAGTCTGCTGCTAGTTTATTACTGTCTACTGCTCGTTGTGGTCTGTTTGTTTTTTAGATGTAACATGTATGCTCATGGACATTCATTCAATGCGAAGTCTTGCCAATTCCTCATATCTTGTGTAGGTTCTGAGCCATGTTCACGAAAGAAAAAGTGACGTATGGAATGGTGCAATCAATCCACGGTTCGGACGGATTTCTTCTATGTGAACGCAAAGCTGTGATGATAAGCCCCGCCCCCCCCAAACAAGCCCAAACAAGCCCAGAACCAAGTGTGAAAAAACCCTGAGTCTCCAATGTTAAAAAATGCTTGTAACAGTGTTTATAAATGCTCAATGCATTTAGCTGTCATGTAACTGAATTTGTTAAGATGAAAATTGTGAAGTTAAATCATTACAGTCCAGCTTTACTTTTATCCGAGGAAGAAAAATACATAAAGTTTGTGGCATGATGAATTCAGGCCCCTCCGAGGCAGCTATAGCTGTTCAATCAGATAAATCCAAAATGGAGGCACTTCATCATGCTGACAGGTTAAAAGCTGGAACGATGGTGGGAGCGAATGCATGGATGGATGGCTGAATGGATGATAAAGAGCTTAATAACAGTAAAGTACAGTGTCACCTCTGATGGGAGAAAATGGGATAAATACAGCCACATACTAAAAATATAATGACACAGAGCAAGACGTTCAATAATGCCAATGTTAAAGATACTTTTAGAAGGCAAAAACAGCATGGTGTAACTACCAGAAAGGAATATTACTTAATTCTCATATTTTGAACTTAAATTGCCAGACAAATGTGCAAATTTATAATTAATTCTGCAGGTAAAACTGGTGTTTACTGGCTGGTATAGAGACACGATACGCTTTCAGCAGCAGCTTGTGACAATTAGGCTCAGGGTGATTGATGATAGTATCAGAAATAGCCAAGATTCCAACTGTCGTGATGGCTATCAACTTTGGCTACTACTGTTTCTCATTGGAACTAAAAAAAAAAAAAAAAAACCTGCACAGATCATACCTACAAGCAACAACATTAGCAGTTGTTACACGCCCACAAGCCCACAAGAGACAAACTACAAGTGACGCGCTAGTGGGAACTTAAGGTTATAAGTAAATCTGACTTTTCCTCTGACAGTCGACAACTCTGGAATGTGTGTGTGTGTGCGGTGTATTGGAAGGTGACGGTACTGAAGTGTGCGTAGCTGAGATAAGTGGAGAACTGTTCAGAGAGTGTGTATACCTGCTGCCCCAGTGCTCAGCTATAATGAAGCTTCTTATCGTGTGTGCTCAGGCAGCTTGTGCTTGTCAAAGAGAAAACAAAAACACAGCAAATCAGCAAAGCAACTTCCTTTCTCGCATGCACATGTGTGTGTAGTGTGTATGTTTCACTCCTTCAGCGTTCAGGAAGACCTTAATGACCACATTGCTCTTAGTCTCTGTAAGCTAGATGGAATATGAGAGCACGTGACAGAGACAGGAAAATAACGAGTCCCACTCTTGCGCCTCTAAAATGAAATCCTTATGTCACTAAGATGGATGGTGTAGAATAAAAACTTCAGAAGTGCATGGTCTAGGCAATGCACTAATACCACTGCACTATTACCACACGTACACACACATATTCCACACTAATCAGGTTCACAGCATGACTCAGCAGCAAAGAGTGAGTCACGGCTCTCATTAGGACGGAAGGACCCGAGTCCTTTCACCAAAGAAAAATCACTTAAAGCAGGAACACCTTGTACAAAAGGTGCTTTTTCTGGGTCAGGTTTAAATGGCCTGGCATTTCTAACAATACTGACAGGAGCCATTCGATTCAAAAGTTCACTCTGTTCAAAACCTCAACTCTCCTAACTTAAAACTGCAACTCTCCTACATTCAAATCTATTCAAGTTTTTTTTTTTTTATCATCCTATCCATCCCATCTATCATAGACTCTACAGTAACAGGTTTTTTTTTCATCTGTCACTCCTCATGGATCACTGCAAGACTTTTTACTGTCTCTCCTGCAAGACAAACCAAGAGGAGACCAACCGATCATTTTGTTGACCATCTTTGTACCATTAGAATGAAGAATTTCTCCTTTCCAGGGGCTTGACACTTCAAAAGCACTAGACATAACATTAATGACATCTCTGTCTGCATTGTTGTTACAGGAGCAATTAAGTAAGAAAGCTCGAGGTAAAATGAATGTCATGCTTTGACAACAACTATCTATATATGACAAATTCTTTGTGACACATTTCCTGTGTCATTACCCAAACTGCACCCCCTGTATCAATA
>CM040471.1:4200395-4216192 GCA_022758105.1 Pangasianodon gigas | reverse complement strand
AGCCTGGGAGTTTTAATACAGGTCTTAACAAGTTTAGTTCAGAAAAGCCTGGAAACTTTAACTACTGAAGTTCATTCAAGGAACTTTGGTCAAAGAAAATTAATCCAGGAGCTCTAGATTAGGCTCTTTGGTCTAGGAACTTTAGTCCAGGAACTTAAGCACAGGAACTTAAGCACAGGAACTCTGGTCCAGGAACTTTAGTCCAGGAACTTAAGGAGAGGAACTTTAGTCCAGGAATTTAAGCACAGGAACTTAAGCACAGGAACTTTAGTCCAGGAACATAAGGAGAGGAACTTCAGTCCAGGAACTTAAGCACAGGAACTTTAGTCCAGGAACTTTAGTTCAGGAATTTAAGCACAGGAACTTAAGCAGAGGAACTTTAGTCCAGGAATTTAAACACAGGAATTAAAGCACAGGAACTTAAGCAGAGGAACTTTAATCCAGGAACTTAAGCAGAGGAACTTTAATCCAGGAACTTAAGCAGAGGAACTTTAGTCCAGGAACTTTAGTCCAGTGGTCGTCCCTTTCCTATATGCTAGGCAGACCTGATAAACTAGCAGCTCAGAGCTCTATTTAATGTTTGTTTCTCTGAATTCTTTTGCTCTTTAAAAGGAGGAACTGTGTATAAACAGAATTTCCTCAAATTAGCGCTGACATTTTGCCATTGTTCGTTTGAAATCCAGCGCGCTGGAGATCAGAGACACAAACTACACACTGTCACTGTCCAATTATTCACAGTTCTTCCTCTGTCTCCTTTTCTTTTCTTTGTTTTTTTTTCTCTAATCTGCTTTTTCTTCTCTCTCTCTCCATTATCTCACTCCAACACAATGCTCTCTCTCTCTCTCTCTCTCTCTCTCTCTCTCTCTCTCTCTCTCTCTGAGTGGTCTCTTGACCCCGCTGTGCTTTAATTGGAGGACGGAGGATTCCGTCGCGTCTGAACTGTCCACCTCAGCGCTAAAACAGTATCTGGGTTAGAGAGGCAGAGAGGAAAAGAGACAAATGAACTGAAAGAGAGATACAGAGAGAGGTGAAAAGAAAGGTGGCAATGAAAACATCAAAATATCCAAAAAATGACATTTTTAAAATACAGTGTACCATCAGTGATGTTTTAACATTATTTCTTATTGTTTTATTAAGTGTGGAAGGCAAAAATGGCCCAAGTCTTTTTCCTCATATGTGATACACTGAAAGTGACATTTTTCATTCCACTTTCCGGTGTGGCGCGAAAATCTGTAGGAACTTTAGGCTAGAAATCTTAGCCTTAGATCTTTAGTCTAGAAATTTAGTCAAGAAATTTTAGCCTACGAATTTTAGTCTAGAGCTTTTAGCCTATGAACTTTATTCAAGAAATTTTAGCCTGCAAACTTTAGTCTAGAAATTTTAGGCAAGAAATTTTAGCCTATGAACTTTGTTCAAGAAATTTTAGCCTGCAAACTTTAGTCTAGAAATTTTAGTCAAGAAATTCTAGTCTACAAATTTTAGTCAAGAAATTCTAGTCTAGAAATTTTAGTCAAGAAATTCTAGTCTAGAAATTTTAGGCAAGAAATTTTAGCCTACGAAATTTAGTCAAGAAATTTTAGCCTATGAACTTTATTCAAGAAATTTTAGCGTACGAACTTTAGTCTATAAATTTCAGTCAAGAAATTCTAGTCTACAAATTTTAGTCAAGAAATTGTAGCCTACAAATTTCAGTCTAGGAAGCTTAGTTTATGAACTTTAGTCTAGGAACTTCAGAAACGTTTTGCCTAGGAAATGTTTGCCTTTAGTCCAGGAACTTTAGGACTTTTAATCTAAAAATTTTAGCCTATGAACTTTAGTCTACGAACTTTAGCCATTTTAGTCTATAAATTTTAGTCTACAAACTGTAGTTTAGGGACCTTAGCTTAAAAACTTTAGTCTAGGAACTTTAGTCCCAAGAACTTTAGCCAAGCAACATTAGTTAGAAAGGAAATACATGGCAGAAAAGAGAAAGAGAGAGAGAGGGGGTGTCAAAAAGAAATGGAGGGAAAGAGACAGAGGAAAAGAAAGGATGACTGAAAGCAAAGTGACTTCAGACTGAACAGGCAGAGCAGACTTCACACGACTTTTACGTCAAACGCTACATTCGTCACTGTCCCTGTTGGAGTCTCGTTCTTAGGTATCAAATATCATTGGATTTATGCATTGACTGTTACCATAGAAACAGACCGCCTGGCATGTAGCCAAGTGTAAAACTTTCAAGTAGTAAACCACAGTGTGGTGCTGTTATAGTAAAATCCCGACTGACGTCGTAGCGTGATGAAGCGGAGTCACTTTTACCACCCTGAAGATGATTGTTTTCCAATTACAGCACATCCTGATTTATTAACGAACAACACATTATACTTTTTATCCATTTACTGTTACATTTAATGTTATGGAACGTTTGAAACAAGTTAGTTCCTGTTCTCACTTACGTTATTGCAGCTATAAACCAGCCTCTCTTTTTTCTCTCTCATGAAGTTAATAATAATAATAAAAAAAGCAGCTTGTTATGTTACAGATTTAACACAAAATTCCTGTTATGGAAAATGAATCTTCTGACCAATCAGAATGCAGGATTCAGCAGCACCACGGTTGAACTGTAATTACAACACATCCACTTAATGCAGGTCTAAAAGAAATCTTTTGACTCGTACAATTTGGAGTGTACCATGAACTGCTCTGTTCACATTCATCACTTATAAACGTCTCGATCAAAATACACTCGACTTCACTGTTATCATAATTAGCCTGTAATTTCACTCATAATTACACGCCATTAAATACAAGGTCTCTGACAATTCTTATCTTTCTCTTCCTTTTTCGATTTTTTCTTCATTTCTCTCCATCTGTGTGTTTTTTCTTTTCCACCACTGTGTCCTGCAGTACGGTCGGTCATTACTCACAGCTCCGTGGCCGACTTCACATAGCACAGAACACTGGAAATGGGACATGCATGAATATACACGGCAGCACACACACCCACACACACTCACACCCACACCCACACACACACACACACACGCACACACACAGCAGTAAAATAAACCCCGGCCTCTTATGTAAGTTTAATTACAGAGCCTGAACTAGCCTGAGGATTTCTTCTTACAGTAATTAAACCACACAGACGGAGCTCGAACGTTTCGCTTTCCTTCTCCTGATCTTTACTGCCAATAAACTGTACGCATCATGTATCAGATATCATAGATCAGATACAATTAACCCACACGTTAGCCAGATCAGGACTCAAATAGAATGATAAAGAGAGAGAGAGACAGAGAGAGACAGAGATAGAGAGAGAGAGACAGAGAGACAGAGAGAGAGAGAGAGAGAGATTTACACTAATGTGCCTGAAAGCCCAGCTCAACACAACTAACGCTAACATGGATAACAGTGAAGGGAAGCCTGTAGTCACCACTTAACACAAAGTCATTTGCATATTAGATGAGCGTATGGTAATTATGATCCCATTTGCATAATACTAATTGCATGATACTGTCTATGTGCATTTTTTTTTCGACTTCATTAAGCTGAATAACGCTAACATGGCTAACCCTGGAGAGAATCCTGCACTCTCTAGATAGCATGATGTCTTGAATAAAGTCATATTTCCTCTCATTCTTCTGGAGTTAATAAACTGATATCATGTCTGCCCCATTTTACGCGCTGCCGATCCCGTACTGCCCCCTCTGCTGCTCCACTTTCCTTATATGGCAAAGGTTTCCTGTTCTTGTCTTGTGTTGCTATGGCACTTAATTAGTCACGCCTGTGGTTTTATACCTCCTTTATTTAAGAGTGTGTCTTACCAAGTATTGGATCTATTTCCTGTAGTTCTCTCTGGGTTTGTTTGTTTGTTTGTTTGTTTGTTTGTTTGTTACTGGTCACTGGACTCAACTCGGATGTAAGATCTGGGAACTCTGGACTCCACTGAGCTGCATTGCATTGTGGGACAACATCTCCACTATGTCTACACTGGATTTCTCATAAACATGATGCTGAACATCGCTGGAAAGAAAGAAGCTCTTGCTCTTTTTATTTATTTATTTATTTATTTATTTATTTATTTATTTTTTAGAGCTGACATCAAATCCTGATCATGGTCACTTAATTCTGAGATTGTTCTCTCGTACTAAACGCTATTTGCTCACTGCGCTCATAAACATCCACCTGTGATGCACACGACAGATACCTTCTCCCAGGAATAATGAGAATACAGCACCAACCAACAAGTTAGCACGAGAGTCGCTAAGCACATCGTAAATATTTCAGTGTAAACATATTTAATGTGTTTCAGGGTGGAGTTTAAATGGTTTAAATGGGGTCTAATGGTCCAACACACTCTCTAGTTCCTCCCGCTAAAGGTAGAAAAGACAAACCCCTGAAGGTAGCACCTGAGGGACACTAACTGTGGATTCCCATCACATCTGATTTTAAGCTTTTGAAACGGAAGTGTGTGTTTTTGTTAATCCATTGCATTTTGCTTGACTGAAGGGACGTCTCTGTAGAACAGTGGTACCGTGATGCTTACACACAGCCTGTGTGATGATGCCAGTCCTGCATGAATAGCGCCTTTAATCAATACAACCGAATCAAAGATGGCTTCAGTCATAGCCGTGTTACTGTTTCAGCCACTGAGGGAAACCTGTAAAACACTCTCTCCTGTGGCATCTTGCCCCGAAAAACAATTCATTCTCAATATGGCTTCTTCTGCTTCTCTAATATCAGAGCTCTAATAATCCATTCCCTCAGCAATGATATTAGATAAATGCTTGAAAGAAAAAAAAAAAAGTGTGGCTCCAGATTCTGCTCTGCCTCGACGGCGGTTTTGTTTACCTCTGCTTTTAATCAGCACTTCAATCTGTTCCTCACAGACACCCAGAGAGAGATGAGTAGCGAGTATCAGACGGACGACGTCATCATGCCTGTGGTTACCTGCGGGCTGTACTGTTAATCATAGCCTGACAGGAAACTGCTGTATTACTGAGAGAGAGAGAGAGAGAGAGAGCCTCTAATCATCTCCGATCACTGACGCTCAAATCAGCTGCTTATTAATAATAAAATAACGAGATGATGATTCTGTAAAACGGTTTCTCAGTCTCGCGGCTTTAATCCCATTCACGGTACGGTTTAGTGCTTTTCCTGGATATATAACACATCCAGTTTAACCTCATTAACGCTGTGTTAATTATTCAAATTTGACGGGGATTGCCAATTCATTTAGAAAACGATTTCCTGTTTCCATTCCATCATTACTCAGGCTGCATGTTTCAGTGTGTTTTCATGGTTTAATGCTGATAGTCAGCAAAAAGCCTGTATTTATTTTCAATTATTTATAAGAATTCAATACGTGTTTGTTGCATTTCATTCCAGATCAGGAAGTAAACACTGTGCTAGTTCAGGAGTGAGGGGTTTAAGTCAAGTCGGAATCAAGTCTCCAGCTCCATCACGTGATCGTGTTTTTCCTACTCTGACGACCTGGAAGTGATCTGAAATCGTAGTGATTAGACTTCAGAAGACGCCGTGTCCTGTGCTGAGAGAGTTCGTCTGCGTTCCTCGCCTGGAGGAAGTGTGTGTTTTCCTTTTCCTCTTCCTGTACTCCTTCTCTTCTCCCTTGAGGTGGCTTGCAGTAATTAGACGCCTCTTAAAGCCCTCGTCCAGCGTAATTAAACAAAACCGAGAGTGTTAGAAAACGCATCGCTTGTCTCCTCCCTCCTCCTCCTCCTCCTCTTTTTCTCCTCCTCTTTTTCTCCTGTCTCAGCTTCTACACTTCCATCAGTCTGTTTCTGTCCCGTGTGATTTTATTAACCATGAGCGCACATCCTCATTTAATTTACTGTCTTCTCTCTTTTCTAAGAAATCATTTTCTCTTCATTTGGGACTCTTTTGTTATAATTTCGCTATTGTTTAATTTAGTCAGATTATTATTTTTACGTACAGTACATTCCTCTGGTAAAATTCATTTATTAAAGAAAATCAAAAGATTTGCCACATTGTGTTATGAACACTACTTATAATGCATTATACTGACAATTCATAATGTATAATGCATATAATAGATATAACAGTGTGTATAATGCCTTATGATTGCATTATAAAATGCTATGAATGTGTTCATAGCGTTATCATTATCTGTATTCTCATTTCAATCGTTTTGTATTTCTTTTATTTTCATACTCGGTTGCATTGCACATCAAACGTTTCTCCTCAATGTACCGAGTTTAAATAAAGGTTACAGTTCCATTTTTCCTCTTAGTCCAGTTCACTGAACTCATCCGCTCATTAAGACGCTCTTATCGAGGTTAACACGGCGGTGTTAGAGACTTTTAGACAGAGTGTGAGATCCCTATTTTCCAGTTCTCCTCCTTCAGTCACCTCGTCTGCACACTCTGGATCATTTTCAGGTTTGAACTCTCAGGTCTATGCCTATTTTTGTGAGTTTTTCAATACCTAGATTTATATCAGTGTGATATCAGCGTGACTTTTGTGTTATTCACCTCGGATCAGCGACACAAGATCCATATTTCTCTCTGAGTTCTTTACATCCTGAAACTCACCAAGCTTTAGAAGTGCACCATGAAGAAAGCCTTGAAAAGAGGCTCCAGTTCTGTTGCCTCGTCTAATTTCAGGAAAGTTAACAGATAACCTACGACCAAGGATTCTGACATATAGCTGTGTTCAAAGGTCAAAATCACCATAAACCATAAATCAGATTTAACAATAAACAACGACAAGTTGAAACGACAAAGCAAGGGAAAACAAGGAACAGGTGAACACAATCAGGGAAACAAACCAATGAGACAGGACCAATACAGAAAGCAAAGCCAAAGCCCATAGTGCTCGTTGCCATGGAAACCACGACACTGCGTTACCATGGTAATGACTACAGGATGTTTTACTACTGCACTGTTTTGAATTCTGAATTCTGGATTCTGATTGGTGGTCAGAAGGTGTTGATTAATTTTCTATAACAGCAGCTCTGACAGTAGTGCAGCTGCAAATCACAGGTTTATATAAATGCGTTATCGTTGCTATAGTAACGGCTCATTCACAGGGACTTGTGCGGCGACGCTCCGTTATTAATAAACGGATTAAAATAATTGTTGATATGGTGAAGTTTTCTTCATTTAAGGAGATGTTTATGTAACGTTTATGGAAGGAGTCTCCAGTGTCAGCGCGTTGTAACAGTCAGAGGTTAAGCTGTAACTTGAAGTTTATCACTCAGCGTTAGCCACGCCTCCTCCGATTTACATTTTATTCTCTCGTTCTTTTGCTTTATTTCCTCTGATGTGTGTTTTTCTCTTCCTCTGTCTCTGAGAATTTGGCGTTTTGATCGGCATGGCGAGAGTTTCCAAAGGGTCGCCATGGCAACTGCTGTCTCTCCCACTGGGACTCCATCAGACCTGTGGCGCCCGTCCCATTCCACCTCTCTATTCATCCCTCCATCCTTCTATACCTCTGTCTTCACCTCCCTCGTTTACCTCCATTCTCAAACTGCACCCCTCTATACCTCTATTCTTTTCTATTCAGTTCTATTCATCCATCTGTCCATCACGTCCAGCTATCCTTCATGCCTACACTCTGTGCTCTCCATCCAGCTTTATCATCGCTCTTCCTCCATCTTATCTCTCCCTCCACCTATCCATCCATCCATCCATCCATCCATTCATTCATCTATCCATTCATTTTCTTTATCCACTCCTCTGTATCTTCATTTTCTTCCCTCATCCATCCATACATCCATCCTTTCCTCCATCCCTCCACCATCTATCCATCCATTCAGTCATCCATCCATACTCTTTATCCTCTCCACTATATCTTCATTTTCTTCCCTCCCCCACCCATCCATCTATCCAGCCATCCATCCATCTATTCCTTCCATCCATCATCCTCTTTAGCCACACATTCATATTATCATTTTCTTCCATCCATCCATCCATTCATCCACTCCACCGTATCTTCATTTTTCTCATCCATCCTTCCATCTACCCCTTTTGTCTCTTTGCTTTCTTACCTCATCTATCCATTCATCCATCAGTCCATCCATGCATCCATCCACTTTAACCACTCCTCTATCTCTTCATTTTCCTCATCCATCCATCCATCCACCCATCCATCCATACCTCTATCTCTTCATTTTCTTCCTCTTTATCCAATATTGTCTTCCTATGCCTTAATTTTATTCTTTCATCCATCTATTCTTTTCCTCCATTCCTGTTCTTTCCATCCACCCTTTACCATCATTCTTTTTCCTCCATCATCTCTCCCTCCATTTCTCCATCCTCTTCTTCCATCCCTACATCCTCTTCCATCACTCCATCATCTCTGTCCACCATTTATTCATCTGTCAATCTTAAATTCTCAACCCATCCATCCATTTCTACATCCCCTATTTCTATCATCCTCTATTTTCTTCCTTCATCAATCCATAAACCAATCACTCCACCCTCTTCCTCCACCCTTCTATCCCTTCATCATTCTACCCACCCTAATGCTTCATCCACCCATCTTCTTTAGCCCTTCCTTGCTCCATCTCTTCATACCTCCATCTCTGCATCCTCTCCTATATCCTAATGCTCCATCCCTCCACCTGTTCATCTTTCTTCCATCCTTACATCATTCCTTCACCTTCTCTCTACATTCATTCGTTCTTCATCCTATTCCTCCATGCTCTCACTACATTAGTTCATCAATCTTAAAACTCCATCCCTCCATCCTTCCACATACTCCTTCATTATTAAAGCTCCATCTTTCCTCTCCATCTGTTCATTTCCTCCTCCTCTCTCTCTCCCTCCATCATAAGGACAGCAGTAACTCAGACACTCCGGAAATAGGAAAACAGTTTAGAAGGAAAGAGAGAGAGAAGAGAGAGAGAGTCTTTTACTGCTATGACTGCTCTGTGTGTGTATGTGTGTGTGTGTGTGTGTGTGTGTGTGTGTGAGTGAGTGTGTGCTCTTTAGGGGTCGTTTAGTTGTGTATGTTTTATTCCCCTCCTCATGTCAAGCTGCTGCTCTGGTTGAGTTGAATGCACCGGAGCAGAACATGTACACATATACACACAAACACAAACACACACACACACACACACACACACACACACACACATAAACACAGAATGTGAAGCTCTTGCTCTGGATCTCTGAGCTGTTTAGCATCTCATTATTTCCCTGTTACACACGCACACATACACACACACACACACACACACACACACACACACACAGTGATGGAACACAAAACACACTGGTGTGTGGACAGAAGCGCTTCTCGCTATCAATATTAATGCTGAGAGCTGCAGTGCTACTTTCAATCACACAAGAAATGGTGTACACACACACACACACACACACACACAAAAGGCTTGTCATGTTACGGAGAAAGTGTAAACTTCTGTCCTGAAGACAGTCAGCTGCACTACAGTCAGAGCTGCTGTTACAGAGAATTAATCAACACCTTCTGACCAATCAGAATCCAGAATTCAGCACTCAGCTTTATCAGTGAGAAATGCAGTAACATATGCTGTAATTCTGTAGAACATTCTGAAGAGCAGCATCATGATGACATCATCACAAAACATCCAATCACACAGAGGCAACATATTTTTCTTTCTCTCTCTTCTTAGTTCCTTCAGCCTTTTCTTTGTAAAGCAGTGCTCTTTCTCTTCATTCCATCCTTCTTTTTTCCTCTGTCTCTTTCTCTCTCCTTTCCCCTATACCTCATTCTTCTCTTTTCCCTCCTTATTCCTCCATTTTCACCTGCAATCCATCTTTCAGTTAACCTTCCCCTCTCCTCTGTCTCCTCTTTGCTCTTTTTTTCTCCTGAGTCGCCTCTCTCTCTCTCTCTCTCTCTCTCTCTCTCTTTCTCGCTCTCCAATCTCAATGTTTTTATAATATTATATGATCCTTATCTTTTTATTTAACCTCAGAGGGCAACGTACATGGAGATGTGGATGGAGGAACGGATAGATGGATAAATAAAGAAAAATAGGACGATTATGAGGATAATTGAAGGAATAAGGAGAAATGAAGGAATAAAGAGGTGGATGGAGAAAGGGACAAATGGAAGGATGGGCTGTAGAAAGAGGATGCGGTGGAGAGATGGATGCAAGGATGGGTGAAGGGAAAAGATGGACATGTGGAGGAGCGGATGGAGAAACAAAAATGTATAGATGCAGGAGGAAGATGGAGAGATGAATGGGTATAGGGAGAAGACTACATGATGGAGGAATAGATGAAGGGAAAGAACAATAAATGCACAGAGGAAAGAGATGGAGAGATAAATGAGCAGGGAAGAGGATGACCAGATGGATGTAAAAAGAGGATGGAGGGAAAGGTAGATGGACAAATAGATAGATAGGGGCAAGAGATGATGATCTAGAAGGAGAGAGAATGACAAGTTTGGATGAAAAGTTTGAAGGAATAAATAGAGCAATGGAAGGATGGCTGTATGGAGGGAGAGTATCTAAGAAGGATGGATGGAGGGATGAGTGGATTTAGGGAGAAGAAGAGAATATAGAAAGAGATGAAAGAATGGACAGATGAATAGTAGAAGGACACAATGAAGGATTGTGGGATAGAACAGATGGATGGAGGAATGAAAGGGCAGGATGGAAAGATGAATGGGCTTAGGAGGAGGATGAAGATGAAGGGATGGATGGACATGGAAAGGTAGAATAATGGATGATGAATGAATGGATTGATGGAACGAGAAGAAGGGATGGATGAAGGGAGAGAAATGTGGATGATGTAGGAAGAGGATGGAGAAATGACTGGGTGGAGGAAGAGAGGATTGAGTGATGGAGGGATAAATGGAGAGGAATGGACTGATATCAGAGAAATTAATGGAGAGAGAAGTTTCAGGGATAAAGGGATGGAGGGAAAGGACAGAAGAACAGATGAAAGAGAGATGAATGAGGATAGACATCAAGAGAGAACAGACAGATGGATGGATGGATGAATGGATGGGTGGGTGGATGGATGGAGGAATGGGTTAATGAATGAATGAATGAATGGTTGGATGGATGGATGGATGGATGGATGGATGGACAAATATATGGATGGATGGATGGATTGTTGGATGGATGGATGGATGGGTGAATGGATGGATGAATGGAAGGATGGATGGTTGAATGGATGGAAGGGTGAATGGATGGATGGATGGATGGGTGAATGGAAGGATGGATGGTTGGATGGATGGAAGGGTGGATGGTTGAATGAATGGAAGGATGAATGGAAGGATGGTCGGATGGATGGATGGATGGTTGGATGGATGGATAGATGGACGGATGGATTGTTGGATGGATGTAAGGGTGGATGGATAGATGGATAGATGGGTGGGTGGGTGGATGGATGGATGGATGGGTGGATGGTTGAATGGATGGAAGGGTGAATGGATGGATGGATGGATGGATGGATTTAAGGATGGATGGTTGAATGGATGGAAAGGTGAGTGGATGGATGGACGGATGGATGGATGAATACAGAAGTGTGTAAAATTAAACCCAAATCCACACTAAACCCTCAATACTGTAAGTTGATCCACCAGTAAACTAACTAAACTCCCAGCATAACATTCCACTTAACTCATGACCCCCAGCAGGGTCGGGGTGAAAGGTCAGGAGGTAAAAGGTCAGACAGTGAAAGGTCAGGAGGTAAAAGGTCACTCACAGGGCACAGTGCGGAGGTAGAGGTTGTCCCGGATGATCTGCTGCAGTTTGTGGTCTAGCGAGCCTTTCTGAAAGCGCAGGCTGAGGTAGAGCCTGAGATCTTTATCTACAACTCCTCCTGAAACACACACACACACACACACACACACACAGAGTGATGAAAGAATCCCAGCTTATTCTTATCTCATCCATACACATTCGTACTCGTTCATTATTCATTCATTAAAAACAGAGAGAAAGAGAATGGGGTGGAGGGGATGCATAACTAAATCATAGAGGCATATATGAAAGGAGAGAAGGATAAAAGAATGGAGGGATGGAAAAGAATGGAGAGATAAGTGAAGAGGGGCTGTGGATGAAGTGATAGAAAGTTGGATGAACAGATGGATGTATGCGCAGAACAGAGGTGGATGGATGGACGAATGAATAGATGGATAAAAGCAGGGAACGGGGTTCTAGAAGGATAGAGCAGAAAAGCATCTCAACACACACACACATGACTGATTAATCTGATGCTCTATAAACCGGAAGTGATCACTTTATTAATCACAGCTACAGAAAATAAACTCAATCAGAATGAATTCAAACTGAAAGTGGACGGGTGTGAACACAATAAACACACAGGGGTGTACACACACACTGCACAACAACTACACACTGCACAACATCACACTCAGAGTCTATAAATCAGACGACAAACTGCGCAACTCGGAATAAACCCACTTCATGAGCTGCATGTACGTTTACGTGGCGTATACAGATGTAGTAAACGCAACATCTGGAAGAACGGCGCTGGGAAAAGTGGTACAGTCCAAATATTACCCTACGATAAAGTACTGATGTGAGGAACGATGGGCGAGAGACATAGAGAGAGAGACAGAGAGAGAGAGAGAGAGAGGAAAATAGAGACTGTGAGACATGGACAGAGAGACAGAAAATGAGAGACAGCGAGAGAGAAAGAGAGAGACAGAAAGGCAGAGAGAGAGAATATAGAAAAACATGAAAAGAGAGAGAGAGAGAGAGACAGAGACAGATAGAGATATTGAGAGAGACAGAAAGGCAGAGAGAGAATATAGAAAGACATATGAAAAGAGAGAGAGAGAGAGAGAGAGAGAGAGAGATAAAGAGACAGGAAAAAAGAGCGAGAGACATACTGAGAGGCAGAGGAAAAGAGAGACAGCAAAAGACACACACACACACACACACACGAGATCCGAATAAACATTCCCTCGCTCTTCTACAGATGCATGCAAAAAACTTGAATGAATACACACACACACACATACACACACACACACACACACACACACTTTTCCAGATTTCTGAAATGAGTGCAGATGAGCGCTTCATGCAAAAAGAGAATCAGCTGGTTCTGGAATAACCTACTTTTTGAAAATCCATTTACTCTCTCACACACACACACTCTCTCTCTCTCTCTCTCTCTCTCACACACACACACACACACACACACACGCTACACACACACACACACGCGCGCGTCTTAGCGTGCTCCCTTGCATATCAATGAAATACACACACATCGTGTCATAAACGTCATAACAATCTGCAATGTGAACATAAAATCCATTTCAGCAAAAACATGTCATTCTCTCTCTCTCTCTCTCTCTCTTTCACACACACACATGCACACACACACACACACACACACATGCACAGACACACACACACACACACAGTTGGAGGACTTACAGGACACAGCAGTAAGGCAGCTCTCCTGCACGTTGCAGAGGATGCACGTCTGCAAGCACTAGCGTGTGTGAGTGTGTGCGTGTATGTGTGTAGTGTGTGTGTAAGAGACTGTGCGTGTGTGTAGTGTGTGTAAGCAATTGTGTGTGTGTATGTGTGTGTGCGCGTGTGTAGTGTGTGTAGTGTGTGTGTGAGTGTGTGTAGAGTGTGTATGCAGAGTCACAGTGAGCAGGTTCCTACGGCAGTGTTAAATCAGTCTCATGGTGCAGAGCCAGTACACACACACACACACACACACACACACACACATCATCCAAGCATGCCTGAAATCTCACACACACAAAGAGAGAGAGACAGAGAGAGAGAAAGAGAGAGAGAGAGAGAGAGAGAGAGAGAGAGATTTAGTACTGAGCAGGAGAAACGTGCTCTGAGATGCATCACTGAGACTTTTCTCTCTCTCTCTCACACACACACACACACACACTCTCTCTCTCTCTCTCTCTCTCTCTCTCTCTCTCTGGTCAGAGGAAGTTATCAGGTCCTGTAGCTCCTCCTACATCCAGATGGAGGAATTACAGAAAAGCAAAGAAAAAATACTCACTCTTACTCTGGTGTGATTTCAGCGCTCTGTTAAGATGATTTCTCGTCTCGCTGGACGAGATCTCAGTAAACTCCGAGCTGAAATCTCTAACAGTCTGTCTGATAACGAAGGAGGTTCTTTAACGAAAGAAAAATGACTGCGTTCTGCTGACGTCATCGATCAGAAAACCTGCTGGCGTAAACACAAAGTGAGCTTGAGGTGATTAGGATTTGTTCTGTCCATTATCACGTTTCATCATCAGCACTATCGTATCTGAAGCTGTCCCGTGAATGTGGCGAGCTCCTATTGGTGGATTTTAGACGAGCGTCGTAGCAGCACTCACGCGCTGAGACCTTAATCAGAAATTTCTCACACTGACACTTTAATGCTTACTGTCTTTGGTCACAGTGGCACCAGTGACTGTATGCATGAGCGGACGCTGTAACAGGGGTTTAAAGGTGAAGCCAAAATGTCTCGGAGGCCCTCTACTGGCCGTCTGCAGTACAGCTTTTAACTCCGCCCATTCCCATGTAAGTGAACAGAAAAGGAGCCAAACTTCCATTTTAAGTTTATTTTCGGATAATAGTATTCTGTCGTTTTGACAATTCTGTTGACCACGATATCTTCTGCAATATTTTACTTTACGATAAATGCGTTTTACAGGAGTTATTGGATGATAAATAAAAGGGCGTGGTTGATGAGATGATTGACAGCTCTGGACATGACAGTCGAGCCTGAAGAACTCTCACACACTTTCTAACACACACCTGAAGCTCGGGACAGTTGTGTAGCAGACTCTAGACCCTCAGCGTTGAATTCTTTCAGTGTTTCTGCTATGTTGCTTATTTTGATGTCTAAGCTGTAGCTCACTGTGCTGATATTATAACCAGCAAACCAACCTGAGTGAAGGAAGTGACGGCACAAACCAAGGCAGCTAACGCTAGCTCAATTTCAGAACAATTTACTTTTGAATGTATGACTTCAGCTAACACTCGAAGTAGCTTGGTGAGGTCAGCCAGTGTCTCCTTTTTTAAACGAACTCCACTGACAGAACGAGTGGAGGATAACAGCGCACTTCTCCACTTAGCTACTTACTGTATATTTACATCACTTTGATTAACATGATGGATAATGTCAACTCGCTAGCAAATGGTAGCTCAGTCAGTCTTTTCCTGACATCGGTAAAATCAATACATGACAACAATTAAGATTTTACGTATTAATTAGTGACGCTGTCCTTACCACTTTGAGTTAGCCGAAGCACATTTTAAGTCGCACTTCAGGTGATATGTCACAGTGTGCACACTACTGACACGTGTGTCCATCACTAATATGGGCGGGGCGAGAGGCGGACCCACTGCTCGTCTGGCTGTATTTATCGCACATGCTCTGGCTCCAATTTTTACAAGATGGCGACTTCCATTTCGACCCAAAAAAGGCTTCAAATCTGCACACTAGGAGTGAAAGGCGCCATGTTGTCATCCACTCATACTGTATATACAGTCACTGAGTGGCACGAAATCTATCGTGGATAATGTGAGCGCAGTTGAATTCTCGAATCTGATTGGTCAGAAGGTGTGCATTATTTCTGTTTATATTAATGTGCTCGTTCTATTACGTTATCGTTTCTATAGTAACAGCTCATTCACAGGGACTTTATTATTAATCTAATACTAAGAACGAACAGATTTTAAAAGTGTGTTGTTGTTTAACAAAGTAAAACATATCATCGTTGATGACATGACGTTTTCTGTAAGGAGATGCTTATGGAATATTTATGGAAGGAGTCTCCAGTGTCAGCACTTTGTAACTGTTACAGAGCTTCACAAAGTTTCCCAGGATAGAGGA
>CM040471.1:4157833-4169240 GCA_022758105.1 Pangasianodon gigas | reverse complement strand
CACTGCAGCCAAAGCTTCCTGCAGGTTTTTTTCCAGCTGAAATACGTATAGAAGATCCAACTGGATCCCAATAGCTCCTTGTTTTTTTCCAGTGTTTTGTGTTATTTGTGAGCCTGAACTGGACTACATTACACCTAATAACTCTACTCATCATCTAATAGTAACCCAGGCTACTGCTGTGAGCAGGATCTGAATCTCAGGCCTGTTTGCTGAACGTCTCCAGCACGCACCGCTAGTGTGAGTCAGCTCTTTCTTCTGCAGCTGCGTGTAAATAGAGTCTTTGTTGTAATACGGTTTTGATTTGTAAATGTAGGTCACGCTGCAGATGTTTTCGTTCAAACACACTTCGGTAGGAGAGCACATTCGTAGTACTGGTGCATTCGAAAACAAATCATACTTCTGATGCGTTAAAGCAAGCACACGATGCACTCCCTGTTCAAGTGCTCAAAGTCTTGAGAACACTGTTGCTAGGCAACTGGGAAACATGGACGCTATGCTGTTATTTTACTGAAAAGGAGGCAGAGGATTTAGTTAGTTAGTGAGCACATAGGCATTAAAGGCACAGTGACACTGGAAATGAGACAAAACCTGGGTGTTATATTTGATTCAGTACTAAAATTTGATAAACAGATAAATGCAAATGGTCAAATCTAGTTTCTTCCAACTAAGGCTTTTGGCCAAGGTCGAAAGCTTTTTATCATTTAGAGAGTTTGAAAGAGTGATACATGCATTTGTTTCATCTAATCTTGACTACTGCAATTCACTTTACGTAGGAAAAAGCATATCCTATATGATTCGGCTACATATTGTCCAAAATGCAGCTGCTAGACTTTTGATAAACTCTTGTAAATATGAACGTATCACCCCTGTATTACTCTCTTTAGACTGGTTGCCAGGTTGCTATAGAATTGATTTTAAAATTTTAGTATTTGTTTTTAGAGTCTTAAACAGATTGGCACCTACCCATCTCTCTGACCTGCTGCACATTAGTTCACATGTCAGACGTTTGAGATCATCTGACCAGAGACTTTTGATGGTCCCTAAATCTAGGCTAAAGTCGAAGGGTGATCGTGCTTTTGCAGTAGCAGGCCCGAAATTGTGGAACAGTTTGCCGGTATCTCTTAGAATCATTTCGTCAGAGTCAGAATTTAAATCTAAGTTGAAAACCTGTCTTTTTGATCTGACTTATAACTAAACCCAGGGCGTGTCCTTGGTCGGTTCTGTTTTAGAGTTTATTACTATGTGTAATGATGTCTATGGGGTTTCTGTGGGGTTGTACCTAGACGGTCTCTTTCTTTTTTTATAATTTGTATTTATTTGTAGTTGGTTGTACAGCAAAATGGTCAAATAGTGTTGTTTTTATTGTGCTGTATAAATAAAGTGATTGATTGATTGATTGATTGATTGATCAGGATTATCAACATTTACCTCAGCTGTGTTGGTAAATTAGTAAGAACATATGCAGTTTGGCAAAAATGATGATTTATCTAGCTAGCATGTAGCCGTAAAGACACAGGGACAGGAGAAATGAGACAAAACTATCAGGAATATCAGTATTTCCCTCAGATGTGTTGGTAAATTACTAAGAAAATACATAATGTGGCTAAAATTACGACGTATCTAGCCTGTCGTCTTTAAAAAATGGGCAATTTAAACACAGCAACAAAGCAAATGAGACAAAACTATCAGGAATATCAACATTTACCTCAGATGTGTTGGTAAATTACTAAAAAAAAGACTCAGTATGGCTAAAATTATCATTTATCTAGCTAGCATGTAGCACATTTCTTTATACAGACAAGGTAAAGGCTCAGTGATGATAGAAATGAGACAGAACTATCAGGAACGTCTGCATTTTTTCTCAAATGTGTTGGTAAATTACTACGATTACTAAGAAAAGACTCTGTATGGCTAAAATTATGATTTCGCTAGCTAGAATGCAGCTGCCAAGTCTTTTAGATGGACAATGTAAAGATGGTGATGGTGGAAATGAGACAAAATATCAGAAATATCAACATTTATCTCAGATGTGTTGTTAAATTAATAAGAAATAATAAGAAAATATACTGTGTGGCTAAAATTATGATTCCTCTAGCTAGCATGTAGCCATTAATTATTTTATACATGCAATATAAAGACACAGTGATGGTACAAAATGCAGATAATGTAAAGGCTCATTGATGATAAAAATGAGACAGAACCATCATATTTGAGACAGATATCAACATTTCCCTCAGATGTTTTGATAAATCTCTAATTAATGACTCTATATGGCTAAATTTATGAATTATCTAGCTAGAATGCAGCTGCTACGTCTTTTAAATAGACAGTATAAAGACAGTGGCAGTGGAAATTAAACAGAATTATCAGGAGTATCAACCTTTACCTCAGACGTGCTGAGAAACTACTAGGAAATGGCTCTGTATGACTTACGTTACACTGTAATTACACTTGACAGCTCACCCAACTTCTAGGGTAGTAACATGGGGCAGTGATAGCTCAGTGGTTAAGCTGTTGGATTACTGACCAGAAGGTCATGAGTTCAAATCCCAGCACTGACATTTACGGCTTTTGGCAGACACTCTTATCTGGATTCTTTTTTTTTTTTTTTTTTTCTTTAATACAACCAAGCAGTTGAGGGTTAAGGGCCTTGCTCAAGGGCCAATCAGTGGCAGCTTGGTGGTACTAGGGTTTGAACTCATGACCTTCTAAGCAGAAGCCCAACATCTTAACCACTGAGCTAGCACTTCCCCAAGCTGCCACTGCTGGGACCTTGAGCAAGGCCCTTAACCCTCAACTGCTCAGTTGTATAAATGAGATAAATGTAAGTCGCTCTGGATAAGGGCGTGTGCCAAATGCCATAAATGTAAATGTAAACATGTCAAAAAGTGTCTACATTGTCTTACCACTTGTGAGCTCTGAGCTCTCAGGAAGACAAGATACACAGATAAAAAGGACAGAGCAGGATCAAGAGGAAAACAGGATCCAGGAAATGTGGAAAACCAGGAAGTAAAACAGATGGCAAACGGCAGTCCTTTAGTGAGACAGTCGTTCACCGACGTGTTGAGAAACTACTGCTTAGGGAATAGTTATTATTCAAAGATAGTCATTTTAATGAAAACTGAAGGTCTACTGATGACTTTATTTCAAATAGAAATAATGTAAAGAATAACAAACAACATAATATAGAGACGTAATCCATGCCAGGGTGGTGTGATACAGCCCGCATTATTGTGTTATTCCTCTTATAGCACAGTAATTTGCCAACGATTACAATTTTTACATTCGTTACTGAACAAAACGTCACACCTTTAATCTGTTCTATAGTCACATTTAATATTGCAGAACATTCGTGAAACAAGTTAGTTCCTGTTCTCACTTATGTTATAGCAGCCATAAACAGTCTTTCCCTCACCAGCCTTTCTTTTTTTCTCCCCAAAAAAAAAAAAAACGCATCTTGTCATGTTACCTAGAACCTGGAAATCGCAAACTCCTCTGTCCTGAAGACTTTCCCACGGGGTAAAACTTACTAACCGTTACAAAGCGCTGACACTGGAGACTCCTTCCAAAAATACTAAAAAAAAATGTCTCCTCAAGAAAACTTCACCATATCAATGATTACACACATTTTTAAAAATGTGTTTACATGCAGCGTCTACCGTACAAGTTCCCGTACATGAGCTGTTACTATAGAAACGATAACCTATTAGAACGAGTGCAATAATATAAAACTGCAATTTTTATCTGTTGATGTTTATCCGCATTTCGCTTTCTTTAATGTTCAGTACGCATCTTTTAATGTTATTACTGTTGTGTTTGATGTAACAGTTTATGATGTACTATCATCGTCTACTGGGCTGGCGTGCTCACGTGAGTGTTTTCAAACCGTTCTTGCATCTTCATGTGGACGGAGATATAAACTACAGTACTGTGCAAAAGTCTTAGGCACATGCAAAGAAATGCTGTAGACCAAAGATGCCTTCAAAAATAATGAAATTAAATGTTTCTACATTTAAAAAAAATACTATAAAGAGCAGTAAACAGTAATAAATGAAACAAAGTCAATATTTGGTGTGACGATCCTTCGCTTTAAAAGAAAACAGTATCTCAGGTGCAGTGTGTGCAGTTTTATAAGGAAATGAGCTGTAAGTGTTACTGAGCATCTTGCAGAAGCAGCCACAGTTCTTCTGGAGACTTTGACTGTCGACTCGCTTCTTATTTCTGCAGCGAAACCCAGCAGCCTTCATTATGTTTTTATCTGAAAACTGTCTCTTATGGAATCTGCTGCTTTCTTTACTGACATACAAACATTTTTCTGTAACATTTCATTTTGTGCTGGAAAACTAATGTTTGGAATCTAAAATGTTTTTGTACTGAATCAATAATGTAGAAATCAGAAAATAAAAATCTATAACAAAGTTTATACAAAAAAAAAAAATAGGTTGCCTCAGACTTTTGCACAGTACTGTACATCTTCAGAAATATCAGTATACATGTGGACGAAGATATTTCAGCACAACTGGAACACAAAACAATCGCTTTGAATTGGAGGGTCACAGAAGGGACTTTCCTGAGATACTTTGTGGAGTTTTTAGTGTGAGTGACCATACACACACATGAACACACACACACACAAATGGAGGAAGTCGGACATGTCGACCCATTAACGCTGCTATTCTGAGTGCACGTGTCCACATGGAGCTCGTTACCTTGATTTCTCTCTGGACTGTCCGACGTTACTGAGATACGCCAGAGGACACACGTGCTATTTCAGAGTATGTGTTAATGAGAGGGGAGACAGAGGATCGCACACACACACACACACACACACTCACACATTCAGTAGAAAGTCTGACGGATGAAGAAATGGGTCACCTGTATGAGATTTTTGATAAAAAGCTGCATACGTTTGTACTTACGTTTGTAAGTAAAGTGTATGCTAGCTAGCTAACATACGCTAAAGTTTGCTAGCTCGGCTATTACGCATCATAAAAATCCCTCACTGTTGTTTACTAGAACATAATAAGTACTTTAGTGTTTATGGATTAGTATTTTTCAACTATTTGGTCAGAGTAGGTCATCTGAGAGACACAGGGAAAGACAGAAAGAATTGAAATTACTCAAATTAAATGGGAAAATGATTAAAAGATAATTTTCTGATAAATCTGGATTAGTTTATAGCGTTCTAAATCATAAACATATAATGAATGTTTGTTGATCAGTTGATCTACAGAGAGTGTTTTCTGACAATTGTGTGTGTGTGTGTGTGTGTGTGTGTGTGTGGTCTATTGTCCGAATATGAGCTGCTATTAATAACACACACTGCAGCTCGGGCAACACAGCGACACGACATCACACTGTTACCATGGAGCTCAGGGACGATGACATCACGCCAGCGATTGTGGAGAGAGAGAAAAAGAGAGAGAGAGAGAGAGAGAGAGAGAGAGAGGAAAAAGAAACACATAGAAAGAGACAAAAAAAAGAGAAGCTCAAAGAAGCAGAAAGAAGGGAATGATGCCAATCTGTCTGTATTTAATATTTACATTACAAACAGCTAGACAGAGAGAGTGAGACAGAGAGAGAGAGAGAGTGAGACAGAGAGAATGAGAGACATAGAGTGAGATAGACAGAGAGACAGATAGAGTGAGATAGACAGAGAGAGTGAGACAGAGAGAGTGAGACAGATAGAGAGAGTGAGAGAGAGTGAGACAGATAAACAGAGAGTGAGACAGAGAGAGTGAGACAGAGAGTGAGACATATAGAGAGTGAGAGAGAGAGAGACAGATAAACACAGAGAGTGAGATAGAGAGAGTGAGAGAGTGAGACAGAGAGAGACAGATAGAGAGAGTGAGACAGAGAGTGAGACAGAGAGAGTGAGACAGAATAATAGTGGGTTAAGAGGACAGGGAGACAAAAATGGAGAGCTAGAGACTGGAAGTAAGAAATCAAAGAGAGAGAGAGAGAGAGAAAGAAAGAAAGAAAGAAAGAAAGAAAGAGAAAAAGAGACTCAGTACAACAGCTTTCACTCACTAGCTAAGCCTTTTCTCACTAGCTTAACTTTCACTCACTAGATTAACCTTTTATCACTAGCCTAGCTTTCACTTACTAGATTAACCTTTTGTCACTAGCTTAGCTTTCCCTTACTAGCTTAGCTTTCACTCACTAGATTAGCATTCACTCACTAGCTAAGCCTTTTCTCACTAGCTTAACTTTCACTCACTAGATTAGCGTTCACTCACTAGCTAAGCCTTTTCTCACTAGCTTAACTTTCACTCACTAGATTAACCTTTTATCACTAGCCTAGCTTTCACTTACTAGATTAACCTTTTGTCACTAGCTTAGCTTTCCCTTACTAGCTTAGCTTTCACTCACTAGATTAGCGTTCACTCACTAGCTAAGCCTTTTCTCACTAGCTTAACTTTCACTCACTAGCTTAGCCTTACTATAGACTTGACTAAAAAGACTTTGATACACACGCCATTAAAAAAGAGGCTAATGCTAGCGACTAATGCACACTTTAGAGGCTAAAAGAGGCTAATGCTATCCGATTATTACACTGTCTCCATGGTTACAGGGCTTGGCTTTGGGTTTTCAGTCTCCCAACAGCTAATGTTAGCTAATTTCTAAACACAAACATGTGGAATGGCTTGAAAAGTGTATTGGCAGACGATGTTAGAAAGTCACATGGCTCATGTGATTGTGTGTGTGTGTGTGTGTGTGTGTGTTAAATAAATTAAGAGTGGCGTCTGGCAGGCCTGGTGTGTGTTTTATGATAAACAGACTGAGCAGCCATCACATACAGCAGTGGCACAACACTGATAAGACTGCCTATCTCTGTGTCTGCCAACAGTAACACACACACACACACACACACACACACAATCTAACAGCACACCAATAATAGCCCTATTGTTCGGCATCAGCGTCACTGGTTGTGTTTCTTCCACTCCATCGCTGCCTTCTCTTCGCCTTCATCTTCCAAATTTAGCACTCCATCCTGTCTTTAACAGCTTGTTTCTCTCGTCTATCAGGACTCGGACAAATCCCACGGCTCTGATTCATACAAACGCGGCACGTCCACCCACACAGAGACGGAGAAATAAATAACGGCACTCTGAGGAGACGAGACGCGTGACACTGAAGCTCAGTGTTTCTGCTAAGCTCGTTGACCTGAACACGCCATCTTTTCTCTCAATGCATCGTACGCTTGTGACCTTTAACCTCTTGTCGTGTTGGAGGGAAAAGAGCTTCCTTTACAGTGCCACCATAACAAGGCTACACACAAAATAACCATTACATCTACAAATAATTTGATCACCTTGTAATAATACATAAACATATTTTGCTTTAAGCCACGCCCACTTCAGGTCTGAAATCAAAATTGGCGTTTCAGAGCTTTTTGTATCTGTTCCATTAATGTTATGGACGTCAATCCGAAAATTAGTTTGGGAGATATTCTCGTTATTTTATTTTTATTACTGGAAAACTTCTTGTTAGAACATACAAGTCCCGCCCCCGTGGGCGTGTCCTGCTCTACGTTAGCACTGAACATGGATCGTTAGCGCGTTTATGGCCGCACGGTGTTCCCCTTTTCCAATGGAGAACGAATATTTGGAGTTTCGCTGCGTTCACATCATGTCGGAATTACCGTAATTACCGTAATTACTACATGAAAACACGGATTTTCAACACGGAGCTGTTCACGTCTTCAGACTCGGAATTACGCATTTCCATATACGCCAAAATGAATCTGTATGAGATGATGTCATCGACAAATGCAAAATACGTAATTACAACATTCAATCACATTTGTATGCTATTGCTAAATATCGAAGAACACAAAGCGCATCAGGTAACAATAACGTTGTTTATTAATAACGCTAAACAAACAACAACAATAATAATAACAGTAAGTTTCAGACTAATCTTGTGTTATTAAGACTTTAATATAAGTCAATTATACAAATTATTACACAGAAACATTACGAGATGATTTAACTATATTTTACCGCTGAAGTCGCCGCCATTTTGAGCGTTTCCGCACGACATTGCAGCAGTCAGCTGGTACAAGTCAGAGCTCTCAGAAAATTCCTAGTTTACAAGTCGTAATTACGAGTTAGACGAGGACATGAATGCTTTTTACAAGTCGGAATGTCGTAATTACGCTAATTACTACGTGGTGTGAACGTAGCTTTTATCCTTTTGGAAGAGGGCGGAGTTTGTGTGAGCTGGTGATCATGTGACTTTTACAGGCTTGTAGCTGTTCAATGCCGGAAGGTCACTACCTCAGAGGCTCGCGTTAAAATTTCTGGCGTTCTCTATATTTAGCTAGCTCGCTAAGCTATTGTAAGGTGTGTTTAGACTGGGCGGAGGTGTGGTATCTCAAACGCTAGTGGTTGTTGTTTAGGTCAGTCAAAAAAAACATCATGTTGGTGTTTTTCTCCCTCCTCTTAGAAAATTACAGATCAATCACGTAACGCCATTTTAACTCAAATCTGCGAAGTCACTCCACCAACAGGGCGGTGCTGTAGACTCGCGTCTTAGACTGAGGGCTGTCAATCAAGCCTACCCATCAGAATATTAGGCCACGCCCATTCGGACAGTAAACATAAATGGCAATGGAGGACAATGTGGATTGCAAATGCTTTTTATTAGCAAAATAAGGGACATGAGTGTACAAATGTTCCCACAGACAGAAAGAAAGAGAGAGAGAGAGAGAGAGAGAGAGAGAGAGAGAGAGAGAGTGGGTGAGTCATCATCACCATCATCATCATCATCATCATCATCATGAATTATTCAACACAGGCGATTTTGTTAAAACTTTAAAACAGATCCTCAGCGGTGAGTGTGAGAGATGGCGGCTAGCCGAGGCTTCTGGGAGAACACACACACAAACACACACACACACACACACACACACACGTACGTCAATCTCTCGTCATCCAATGGCAGAGCCGCTCCATCTGAAGCATTCTCTTGTTGCCGTGGAGACTGAGCTTGGGATCGACATTCAGCTCCTATCAGAGAAAGCGAGAATGCTCTCTCTCTTTCTCACACACACACACACACATACACACACACACTATGTCGATTACAGGCGTCCGTGGGTCCAGACGGGGTGGAGGGCAGAGCTTAAGTAAAATTTAATCCTCCAATCACTGACGTGATCATGTGACCTCATCACAGCTAGCATAATACCACAAGTTGCTAGCTATTGCTGGAGAAATACCTTTAACGTTAGCCTAGCTAGCTAAGAGGCTAACGTTAACCCCACACTGTGTTAGCTAAACTACTGCTAAACTATTACACTGCGTAACTAAAAGCGGTATTTTGTACAATGCCAGTTTAGCTTGCTAATAAGCTAACATTAGAGAACACAACTACCACTAGTGGTGTAATGCTAATGTTAGCTAAGTGAAATGGTTTAGCACAGTGCACTGTTTAGGTACGTGACTAGATTAATTAAAGCTGCTAAGCTGTTATACTGCAATTAAAAGCAGGTTTTTTTTAGCTGACTAGCTCAGATAAGAATGCTAAGCTGTTATACTCTATAATGCTAGCTAGCTACGTAAGATCAGCTTGCAACTGAAGAGATAACGTCAGCTAAATTAAGCTAAGCTAAGCCAGTTAGCATCTGGGTAGCAGGCTAGCTTAGCTAAACAATTATATTTAGTAATCAAAAAAAGTGACATCATACACGCAAGTTTGTGATTGGCTGATTGAGTTTACCCTAAGCTCCGCCCCCTCTGACCCACTACGAGTTTTATTTACAAGTTATGAGATATTATGAGGAAAAAGAAAAAAAAAAAAAAAAAAACCACGGCAAGGCACAAAAACCTGACAGCCGAAATGTCCCTCTGCTGTAAAACCGTCCACGAGGACACGAAGAGAAAAAAAAAAAAAATTTAAAACACGTCCTTTATGGAAAATATTTTTAAAAACAAAAGAAGGTGAAGGTGGGAGATCAGAGGTGAAAGAAAAAGCGTCATGGCTACGAGCGCTAAAACGGTACATTTCCCTTTTCTGGTTAAAGACGTGAAAAAGGACAAAAGAGACGAAAAGCATAAATAAAGCAGAGGGACGAGATGCAATGTACAGCACTGATCCAACACACACACACACACACACACACACACACACACACACACAGACACACACACGGCCTCATGGGAAAACACGAAACACTGTAATCTCCACCTAGAGAGAGAGAGAGAGAGAGAGAGAGAGAGATTGAATGTTTCAGTAACAGTCTTTATCCAGGAGCATCATTTAATTACACTCTGGCAAAAGAAAAGAAGAAAAAAGCGAAAGACAGATGGGGAAGAGAAGACGAGAAAAGCTAATAAATATGAAAGTAGAAGACGTATAAACAGAACACCGAGAGAAAAGATCTGAGGAGAAGAAAAAAAAAAAAAAAAAAAAAAAAAAAAAAAAAAAAAAAAAAAAAAAAAAAAAAAAAAAAAAAAAAAAAAGAAAAAAAAAAAAAAAAAAAAAGAAGAGAAAAAAAAAAAAAAAAAAAAAGAATTAAAAGAAGAGGCAGGATTGGAAGTGAGGAAGGAGTGAGGGGGAAAAAAAAGAAAAAAAAAGGAGAAGAGACAAGAAAGAGAAATAATTTCATATTTTCTCAAATCAACAGGAATGTGAGAAGAAGAGAGAAAAAAGAAAAAAGAAAGGGGGATGAGGAGAGAAAAGATTAAAATATTGTGAGAAATGATTTCATCGTCTAGGACCGCTATAAACAAACAAACAAACAAACAAACAAACAAACAAACAAACAGCGTATTTTCAACATAAGGCTTTGAAAGATCGTCTCGCTGAAGTCCACATGGCCGACGCCTTCACTGCCGCTCAACAAAATGCAGTTTTAATCACTTTCTAATCTTCATCACTATTAATATTATTTGTTAGATTTTAGATTTGACATTTTGTTGTAATAATATTTAATAAATCTTCATCTTTTTTTTTCTCTTTCAGTGCCACCGCTAATAAATATTAGCTGTGTACGTGTCTAATGTCAGTGCAAGACACACTGATTTTATTTCACGTTAATCAACTCAAAACATTCTCCGTTTAACGTGACAGGAAGTGAGGACGCCACGGGGGGAGAGGAAGTGGGCGGGGCTTCCAGGAAGTGTCTGTTAATATAGTAGAGGTCCAAAACACCTGCACGGCTGTCAATCATCCAAGATTCACGTGTTGATTGGCTCATCTGGTGTTTTATTTCGGGGGAAAAAGACGACTGTGTGTTTTGGTGTATTTTTGAGCGATGACTCACAGCAGCGTAGTGCGGTGTTATACTGTTTCTACGCAAAGCATGTAAAGATCAGGAGATTGTAAAGATAAGGAGACACAAAACAAGATGAGAAAAGAGGACACGAGACAAGAAGCGATGAAAAAAAAAAAAAAA
>CM040471.1:4085472-4112751 GCA_022758105.1 Pangasianodon gigas | reverse complement strand
TGGTGTTTATTTATCATTATAGGTGTTAATTCCTTCATCATCATCATATATAGCAGGTTGACACTATATTCTAATTTAGTGTTAATGAATTAAGTGTCGGTGTTTAGTAAACACTATATGAGTTAATTCATTCAACATTAGAAGGTGTTGAATTAATAGTGTTGGTGTTAGTTCAGAATTACAGGTGTTGATTTAACAGCACTGAAGTTCTCAACACTGTAAGTGTTTATTCATAACCCATTCAACGTTTGGTGTTTATTTATCATTATAGGTGTTAATTCCTTCATCATCATCACATATGTCAGGTTGACATTATATTCTAATTTAGTGTTACTGAATTAAGTGTCGGTGTTTATTCAACACTATATGAGTTAATTCATTCAACATTAGAGGTGTTAATTCAACAGTGTTGGCATTAGTTTAACATTACAAGTGTTGATTTCACAACACTGTAAGTGTTTATTCATAACCCATTCAACGTTTGGTGTTTGCTGGTGTTTATTTATCATTATAGATGTTAATTACTCCATGATCATATATGGGGTTGACATTATATACTAATTACTGAATTAAAGGTCGGTGTTTATTCAACACTATGAGTTAATTCATTCAGGTGTTGATTTAATAGTGTTGGTGTTAGTTCAGAATTACAGGTGTTGTTAAAGTTGTAAGTGTTTTTTCATAACCCATTCAACATTTGGTGTTTATTTATTATAGATGTTAATTCCTTCATGATCATATATGTCAGGTTGATATTATATTACAGGTGTTAATGCATTGCATATTGCAGGTGTTTAGTCATCAGTGTTAGTCTTTACCATTTTTTTTTTTTTTTTTTTTTTGCACTTTTCATGTCTTGGTGGTGTTCAGCTGATGTTCTTGCGCTTGTCTCAGCACACAGTTATCTCTCTGTCACAATGCTGCTGATAGCGCGCGGCTGATACCGGGGTGTGTGTGTGTGTGTGTGTGTGTGTGTGTGTGTGCGCGCGCGCGCACTGTCGTTAACCTTGGACCAGATTGGAGTGCTGGTGTTGATCCAGTGCTCTCTCTCTTTCTCTTTCTCTCCCTCTCCCTCACTCTCGAGCGCGCTCTCCGTTCATCTTCAACTCTCTTTTCCCCCCTTCACCTTTTTCTTCTTTTTCTTTTCATTATTTTTAATTATTATTCATTTGATTTCTCCTGCATCATGAACCATCTGAAATGCTGCTTCATCGCCGGGAGCGTCATCGGCGCGGTCGCGTGCGTGCTCGGTCTCATCCTCATTCCAGTGGGCGACTCTGTGATCGGGAGCACCGTCAAAAAGGTGAGATTTACTGCTTTTTAAAATGCTTTTTTTCCCCTTTAAATAAAAGAAAGAAAGAAAGAAAAGCCAGTGCACGAGATGAATCCCTCTGTAGTGTTCATGGTTGTGCCCTATTGACCCATTGCTACGTGCTGATATTAAAGGAATAATTCACCCCTGGATGAACTGTACACCTTTTCCCTCCTTACAGCAAATGCAATCGATTTGCAAATACATTTGTAGGTGTGTGAAGTTTGCTTTTTTAGTTTTGGACTGTAGATATGATGTGATTGCAGCTAATGGAAATAGTATTCTTGCCCAAATTTCCCTAAAGAGCTGTTTTGTTTTGAGTTAAATTACTGAATTGCAGACTTTGTAACATCATGCACATGTTTTTCTTCTTTTATAAAGTGTGAACTTAGTGATATCGTGCTGTGCAAAAATCAAAAGGAGTCCAGAGTTACCGCTTTACCGAAAAATCGAATTAAACCATGTGATATAGCTTTGAGCGTAGCTTGGAAAATATTACGTAATTATGATAAATCACTGGACGTCCATTATGTAAATGTGGAGAATGACATACTGTAAGTGATCGACGAAGCTGAGCTCATAAAGACGTTATCTGATTTTTGTTTTTTTGTTTTTTTTCCATTTTATTTAACCATGATTACTAGAGTAACATATATAGTAGTGATGTAAGTGATTACGAATATGTTATTGAGAATAAACAGATAATATGTTCTAAACAAATACGATTACAGATATAAATAGGAGGTGTTTTATTTTCGCACTACAAACATAGACCACGTCCATTAAGATAAGATAAGATAAACTTTATTGATCCCATAGAGGGGAAATTCACTTATCACGGCAGCTCACAGACAGTTAAAGTGCAGGTATTAAAGACTAACGATAGGAAGAAAGAAAAGTTAAATATAAGACACTATCCGCAAAAGTAACAGGAACAGAGGAGTTTATGCTTTGTGGTTTCTCGGTAACATGACAAGTTTGCGTTCTTTCTCTAAATGACATCAGTAAGCTCTGTAATCATTTCATCTTTAAATAAACAATTGTGTACAAAAGCAGGGAAAAATATCATATATACACATATATAAAAAGGTCAGTGGAGAACTTTATGTATTATTCCAGTTATATTATATATTATCTAAAGGTCAAAGGTGGAGTTGTAGCTAAAATCATGTGATGTGGAGGATAATAAAGTTCGACTTTAAAAATAATTACACAACTCGTTTCTTTTTTAAAATTTGAAATAGTGTATCCTAACTATTTTGCGTGAGAAAAAGTTTATTTATTTGTTCTGATGCGAAACTAAAGAAGACTCCAAACATATCTTAGATAATCAGCTACGTTTTGGGGAAACTGTTGATATTTTATTACACTCGGCATTTTATGCTGATTACTGCCTGACTCTTTATTCCATCAGCGAACTGCAGGTTTATCTGTAATTCCTCTAATCTACAGTAACGTCCCATAAATTACGCTGAATATTGCAGCATATTATGTAAGTGATTATCAGCACATATCTGTGTTTCATTTTATTGCCAAGTGCTCATTCGGTATGGTATTCTTTGTACTTGAGAGATTGTGTGTGTTAAAAAAATAATGTGCTGTGTAAGTTTTAAAGCTGGGGTTTGTAATATTTAAAAATGTTTCTAGAACAGTAATAATCATATGACTTTAAAGATAATTAACAAAAATTATGAGTCACAACATTGCAATGCTACTGAAGTTGCTAGTTTTTTTTTATTATTAAAGCTGATGTTTTCCTTTTTTCTGGCCCTGAAATTATCTCCACCCCCAGCAGGATAAAAGCTGTATGACTCAACCTCAACTTACAAGGCATATTCAATTTTAACAGAAGTGGTTGAGTCATTTTTATTGTTTATTTATTTATTTATATACAATTTTTTTTTTAAATTGTAGTTTGCCTAACAACCAGCATACGGTGCTAAACGTTACTTACGGCTCCTTTAATGCTAAGAAATGATTGATAGCTGAGGTAAAAAGGTGACTTTGTGATAACATTGTAATGGAAAATAAAAAAGCATAAAGGTAGTCACATTATGTATGTATAACCTTAACCGCTAATTAGCTCGCTACCTAACAGGCTATCAGCTAGGTATTGACGTAGCTACGATTTGTCACACATCTCTTTCACGTTTTCTCATCTTTACTTATTAGAGTGAATGCTAAGAAGTGGATCTTTGTCAAACTCTGGCGTTTGGGACACAGCCCAGAATCACAGTTGGCTAAACACTTGGTCTTACATGCATGATTCATGTCATGAATGCATGATTTTTCTTGCAAAATAACCCCAAAAACAAGCTGAAGCTCTAATACCATTGTGCTTTTACAGGAAGCTGTGTTGGAGGAAGGAACCACGGCGTACGAGAACTGGATCTCGGCCGGCGCGCCTGTGTACCGGCAGTTCTGGCTGTTTGAAGTGCAAAATCCAGAAGAAGTGTTGAACGGCGGCATTCCTCAACTCCAGCAGAAAGGACCGTACACGTACAGGTGAGGCTGGAGATCAGAAAGGTGTCTTCAGTAAAACATTTTCATCAATACACTGCTTATAACGCAGCATGAGAGTGTGAACCAGCCTCGATTACACCACTCTCAGAGATTCGTCCCTCAGATGTCCGTACTGAACAGAAGGAGAGAACAAGAACTCATCCAACGTCAGTCTGATGCAAGCAACAGCAAATGTTCCCTCTCCCCGCTTTCCTCGTCCCCATCCCCCAGCCTCAGCGCTGCTGAATTCTGGATTCTGATTGGTCAGAAGATGTTGATTAATTTTCTCTAAAGCTGTGCAGCTGCAAATCTCAGGTTTATATTAATGCGCTTGTTCTATCTTTATCGTTTCTATAGTAACAGCTCATCCACAGGGACTTGTACAGCGTATGCTGTGTTTATTGAATGATGATGGAAGGAGTCTCCAGTGTCAGAGCTTTCTAACAGTCAGGAGTAAAGCTGTAACTTTTCCGTTTGCGGTTTCTCGGTAACATGACAAGTTGCGTTTTTTTTTTTTTGTCTTATTAACTTCAAGACGCTATAATGTATGCGAGAACAGGAACTAACTTGTTTCACTGAACATTAAAATGTAATGAGCCTTTTCTGAGTAGTTTTCCAACACATCTGAGGTAAATGTTGATATTCATGATAGTTTTGTCTCATGTCTGCAGTCACTGTGCCTTTACAGTGTCTGTATATAAGAATTAGCAGCTACATGCTAGCTAGATAAATCCAAATTTTAGCCATATTATGTATTGTCTTTACAACTTGCCAACAAATCTGAGGTAAATGTTGATATTCCTGATAGTTTTGTCTCATCTCTACAGTCACTGTGTCTTTACAGTGTCTGTATATAAGAATTAGCAGCTACATGCTAGCTAGATGAATCCAAATTTTAGCCATATTATTTATTTTCTTTATAACTTACCAACACATCTGAGGTAAATGTTGATATTCCTGATAGCTTTGTCTCATTTCTATAGTCACTGGGTCCTTACATTGTCCAGAAGAATTAACAGCTACATGCTAGCTAGATGAATCATAATTTTAGCCAAACACAGTGTTTTCTTCCATACAGAGTCTTTTCTTTGTAATTTAACAACATATCTGAGGTAAATGTTGATATTCCTGATAGTTTTGTCTCATTTCTACTGTCACTGTGTCTTTACAGTGTCTGTATATAAGAATTAGCAGCTACATGCTAGCTAGATGAATCCAAATTTTAGCCATATTATGCATTTCCTTAATAATCCTTAATAATTTATCAACACATCTGAGATAAATGTTGATATTCCTGATAGTTTTGCCTCATCTCTACAGTCACTGTGCCTTTACAGTGTCTGTATATAAGAATTAAGAGCTACATGCTAGCTAGATAAATCCAAATTTTAGCCATATTATTTATTTTCTTTATAACTTACCAACACATCTGAGGTAAATGTTGATATTCCTGATAGTTTTGTCTCATTTCTAGAGTCACTGTGTCTTTACATTGTCCTTATAGAAGAATTTACATTGTCCTTATAGCTACATGCTAGCTAGATGAATCATAATTTTAGCCAAACAAAGTGTTTTCTTTGTAATTTAACAACACATCTGAGGTAAATGTTGATATTCCTGATAGTTTTGTTTCGCAGGTAGTTTTGTTCTACTATCACTGTGTCTTTACAGTGTCAGTATATAAGAATTAGCAGCTACATGATAGCTAGACAAAACATAATTTTAGCCATATAATGTATTTTCTTAATAATTTACTAACTCATGTTGATATTCCTGATAACTTTGTCTGATTTGTACTTCACACTGTCTGTGTAAAGGAATTTCAGCTACATATCTAGCAAGATAAATCCAGAATTTAACCACACAGAGTGTTTTATTAGTAATTTACCAACACATCTGAGGGAACTTAGAGTTACAGCTTTAGCTTTGACTGCTACAAAGCGCTGACACTGGAGACTCCTTCCATAAATGTTTCTGAGCAGCTGAATAGTTTTATGAAAATTTCTGTTCATCACAGTCAAAATAAAAAGAGTGAACATCCCACACTGCCTTTTCCCTTCGAATACGTAATACATTGTAAAGATATTGTTTAATAACTCTGCTAATCTCATCTGATTATCTTTATATAATCCTAATAAGGGTTCAAAAGTCTCAGATGGGAATCACGAACTGTTTTTATTTCACCGGCTATCAAACACCAAGATTATTTAGTCTAATTATACTTCTCAGATGAGTCTAATGATAACTATAACACACAGAAGAGTGTCATAACTGCATACGTTAAATAAAATCATGTTCTGAAGTAAAATTAATCAGGGTCTGTGACAGGAATCAGCATGAACAATGTTTCTTCTTCAAGTTCTTTGGGAAATATAATAATCATCCCTTTAAATCAAGTACAGCTTTTGGTGTCATTAATTAATACACAATTAATGTTAATATTTATTTTTTTTAATTTTCATATTAACAGATTTTACCAATTATCCTCACTGTGGTTGCTTGTTTAGCTTTTAATTTTAAAAAATATATATTTGTAATTTAAAAATATAATATATATTTATTTATTTATTTCCTTGTCTGATTATTATTTTTATGTAACATACTTTGAGATTTTGGCACAAAATCTAAAAAAAAGGGCTATATAAAAAGGATGATGATGATGATGATGATGATGATTATTATTATTATTATTATTATTGGCAGTAGTAGTAGTAGTATGATGTCAGCACTGTATGCACCTCTGACTCCTCCCACTGCTTAGCCACCTAAAAATCCTCTACTGCAGACAGTGGCTGTTTAGCACTACGGTATATTTCAGTGCGTAAAATTAAGAGAATTTAGAGAATTTGTTTATTTGTTGAAAACGCTGAAACGCTGACCAGCAGCTGGCCATTTAAACACTTTAGCTAGCTAATGTTAGCTAAGCTTGTGCTAAAAGTTGCTAATGTTCATATAGTTTTTCATTTCTATTCATAAAATTTAAAAAGCATCTTTAATTTTTTGGAAAATTTGAATCTGTATCACCAGAACATGGTATTTATAGCTGACTAGCCTGCTAATCTAACATTAGCTAGCTACGCATACAAGCTACTGGTCATCAATGTTTCATTATTTTGTTTGGGAAAAAAAGTTTAGTTTTATGCTCTGAAATGTAGACCTACAGAATCTGGAAGGACTTCTCGAGCAGCTTAGGAGTGGGTGATGCAAGCGGCGCACACTGATGACATCATATCACATAGCACTGATTGATTATAATCACTCTGAAAGATGAATTGAAGATGTTCACTACAGGAGTTAAGACACAAAATATAGATGATGTGTCGATTATGATCTGAATTACGACCGAAGCTCTTTCCTTTCGTGTGTTGTGTGTTCTTCAGGACGAGGTACATCCCCAAAGAGAACGTGACGTTCTACCAGAACCACACCGTGTCCTTCCTGCTGCCGTCAGGAGCCATCTTTGAGCCGAGCATGTCTGTAGGAACAGAGGAGGACATGGTGACCTCACTGAACCTCGCTGTGGCTGTGTGTTACCTTCTCTCCTAAATACACACACACACACACACACACACACAGTATATATACACACACATGCATACATATTCTGTACATACAAATATATACATGCACACACACACACACATACACATGTATACACACACACATACACACAGTCTCCCTCTATCTTTCTGTGTGTCTGTCTCTCTCTGTGTCCCTCTCTGTCTCTCTCTCTCTCGCTCTCTCTCGCTGTCTCTCTTTCTCTCTATCTCTCTGTCTCTCTCTTTGTCTCTGTGTCTCCCACTCTCTGTCTCTCTGTCTCTGTCTGTCTCTCTCTCTTTGTCTCTCTGTCTGTCTCTCTGTGTGTGTCTCTTTTTCTCACTATCTCTCTGTCTCTGTATCTGTCTCTCTTTCTTTCTGTCTCTCTGTCTCTGTGTCTGTCTCTCTCTGTGTCTCTCTTTCTCTCTATCTCTGTCTCTGTGTCTGTCTCTCTCTGTGTGTCTCTCTTTCTCTCTATCTCTCTATCTGTCTCTCTTTCTCTCTGTCTCTCTGTCTCTGTGTCTGTCTCTCTCTGTGTGTCTCTCTCTCTATCTCTCTGTCTCTGTATCTCTCTCTCTGTGTCTCTCTTTCTCTCTATCTCTGTCTCTGTGTCTGTCTCTCTCTGTGTGTCTCTCTTTCTCTCTATCTCTCTGTCTCTGTATCTGTTTCTCTCTGTGTCTGTCTCTCTTTCTTTCTATCTCTCTGTCTCTGTGTCTGTCTCTCTTTCTCTCTATCTCTCTCTGTGTGTCTCTCTTTCTCTCTGTCTCTGTCTGTCTCTCTCTCTCTCTCTCTCTCTCTCTCTCTCTCTCCGTGTAGTTGTTTTCATGTTGTAGGGTTACAGCAGTGCATTCTGGGTAAGATTATATGTGAGGGTTTATGGCGTAACTCCTCGTAATAAACACGGAGAGGACGGAGATAATTCACAGAGCTGTTCAGCTTTTATCTCTCACAGTTGCATCATCGTTAAAGGGGCTGTGTCTCAAACGCTAGTGTGTGTGTGTGAGACGCTAACACAGTTCTAATTAGAGTTCATGCTAACACGTAAAAAAGTGTGATCTTTAGCTGCTAAATAAATACATTTAATTACTACATTTCATTTTCATTATTCCGATCAAATTGATGGCAAACACAGCAATCTTTACTAATGTGCGTTAGTGAGTTTTGGTTTTCATCATCGTCCCTGTAAACATTAATCAGCAGGAAATTAAAATACTGAATAAACATAATGACACGCATGAGTTTCTCTCGTTAAAAAAAAAAAGACAGGTCAGGACACAGCACTGCTGAGTACTGAACACGACACAGGGTTAAGCCTCTACACGTTGCAATGTTCATCAGTCCTGATGAGGTTTTTTTTTCTGTTTCAGGGTGTCTACAGTCTGCTAAATCACATGGTGGCTAATATGATGATCCAACTGAGCGGCTCGTCTCTGTTTCAGAAGAGAACCGTGAAGGAGCTGTTATGGGGCTACACAGACCCCATGCTCAAAGTAAAACTGGGAGTTTTTTACCCGGTACGAGACTTTACACAGTGTTTAGATGGTTTAATTAAAGAATACAACAAAAAATAATCCACAAAATTAAACAAAGTTGATTATTTTCCTATAACAGCACGTCCCCAAGTGTTTTATTCCTCTTACACCAAATAATACAATGTTTTATTTATTAAAGAACGACACGTTATACTTTTTTTTATCCATTTATTATAGCAGCTATAAACAGTCGTTCCCTCACCAGCCTCTCTTATTTTCTTTCTTGATGTAAATAAGAGAAAAAAACACAGCTTGTCGTCTTTTTTCCTGTCCTGAAGATGGCAGAAAACTGTGACTGTTACAAAGCGCTCGCACTGGAGACTCCTTCCATAAGCGTTAAATAAACGTCTCCTTACTTTAAAAGAACTTCATCGTCTCAACGATTATTTTATTCCACTTATTATTAGTGGAGCGTTCGTTGTATGAGTCCCTGTGAATGAGCCGTTACTATAGAAACAATAACATATTAGAACGAGTGCATTCATATAAACCTGCACTACTGTCAGAGCTGCTGTTCTAGAAAATTAATCAACACCTTCTGACCAATCAGCACCCAGAATTCAGCAGTGCTGTGGTGTACATGATGTACAGGTGTGTGTAGACAGATAACGTGTGTTTGTGTGATCAGTATAACGGAACCTACGATGGACCCTACAGCGTCTTCACAGGCAAAGACGACATCAGCAAAGTTTCCACCATCGACTCCTGGAACCTTGAGCAGTGAGTCTGTCTTTACACACACACACACACACACACACACACACACAGTTATATTGTGAGAATTGTTTAAATGTTTAGGCTTTGTCTTGTTAGCTACAGGTAGAGCAGCACTCTAGCACCCCTAGTAGATAAAACCCTCCTGACAAAAAAGATAGACAGAGAGATAAAAAGAGAGAGAGACAGAGAGATACACAGATAAATGAATGGACAGACAGACAGACTGACAGATGGATAGACAGACAGACAAATGGATGAACAGACCGAGAGACAGACAGAAAACCAGATAGACAAACGGATGGATGGACAGACAGATGAACAGACAGACGGAAAGACAGACAGACAAACGGATGAACACACAGATAGACAGACAGACAGAAAGACAGACAGAGAGACAGACAGATAGACAGTCAAACAGATGTACAGACAGATAGACAGACAGACAAACGGATGAACAGACAGATAGACAGACAGACAGACCAAGAGACAGACAGACGGATGAACAGACAGATGAACAGACAGACAGACAGACAGGCAGATAAATGGATGAACAGACAGATAGACAGACGAACAGATAGACAGATAGACAGACAGACAAACGGATGAACAGACAAATAGACAGACAGACAAATGGACAAACAGACAGTAGATAAACTCTTGGATAAATATGTAACAAATAGACAGACAGGCAGGTAAACAGACAAAGAGACAGACAGATGGATGGATGGATAGACAGACAGATAGACAGACAGAGTGATAAAACAGGCAGACAGATATAAATAAATGCTTAAAATAAATATTTATCAAATCAACAGACAAAACAAAAGAACATAGACAGATAAAAAGACAGACAGATGGACGGACAGACAGATGGAGATGTTGGGTTTGTCTTCCTGCATACTAATGTAGTGATCAGAACTGGGTGGGCTGTTGTCATAGCAACTGCAGCAGTGACACATGCAGAAGAAGTAAACAAGTAAACAAGCAAACAGCAGTTACTGCACTTTTAAAGACAGGCCGTGGTTGACAGTGTGTGTGTGTGTGTCTGTGTGTGTGTGTGTGTTTTAGGTCTCTGTCCTACTGGAACAATACGTACTGTGATATGATCAATGGCACAGGTGAGCTTTTATTCTCTCACACTCACGGCTGCGTCCCAAACGTCAGGGTTCTAGTTCATTCTAGGGTTCTTTAAAGAACTTTGGGACGGTGCCTGAGGTTCTAGTAAGAACCCTAGTGTTTAGAACTGAAGCATACTTAAGCAATTACTTAAAGCAGAAAGCAGAAAGCACACTTTTATGTCTATTATTAGAGATTTAGAGACTGACCTGTGTGTGTGTGTGTGTGTGTACAGACGGCTCGTCCTTCTCTCCGTTCCTGGACAAGAAGACGCCGTTGTACTTCTTCTCCTCAGATATCTGCAGGTGTGTTTTATTAATCAGCACTCTCACCTTTTACTCGCCAGACTAGCTTTCATCCGCTACGTTAGCTTTCGTCTGTTAGTTTGCTTTTGTTTGCTAGGTCGTCTTTCGTTTGTATTCATTTGATGGGTAAGCTTTTGTTTGCTGGGTTAGCTTAAATTTTTGACGTTAGTTTCTGCTACATTAGTGTTCACTTGCTAGGCTGCATTTGTTCTTCAGGTTATTTTTCATTTTCTAGGTTAGCTTTCGTTTGTTACACAAACTTTTGCTTGCTAGTTTTCTTTCACCTACTGTTTTTTTTGTTGTTGCTAGTATGTATTTGTTTGTTTTTTGTTCTCTAGGTGAGCTGTTGCTTGTTAGGTCTTTGCTTTCTAGTTTGTGTTTGTTTGCTAGGTTAGCTTTCACTTGCTAGTTTGTGTTTGTTCAATAGATTAGCGTTCATTTGCTTGGTTAGTTTTTGTAATGAAGTTCATGTTGTTCATTTCACTTGCTAGTTTTGTTCTTTACTAAGTTAGCTTTTGCTTGCTAGGTTTTTGGTTACTAATTTGTTTTTAGCTACTATTTTGTGTTTATTTGTAAGGTGACTATGCTCACTAGTTTTCTTTCACTTCCTTGGGTAGCTTTCACTTGCTAGTTTGCATTATTTCACTAGGTTAGCTTTCGCTTGCTAGTTTGCATTATTTCACTAGGTTAGCTTTCGCTTGCTAGTTTGCATTATTTCACTAGGTTAGCTTTCGCTTGCTAGTTTGCTTTTGTTTAAGTTTAGCACTCCAAGTTGAAATTCTAGTTTCTGGTTTTAAACATCTCATAGCTGTAGCAGAGTTCACTGACCCACTGTCGTTATGTATAAAATAAACTTTGAGATTTGATTGTGAAGCTGCACTTCACATGATTAAAAATATTAAATTAAATTAAAAATATATTAGTGCCGTGGGTCCAGCAGAGGTCAGGCTTCACCATATCAGAATTTAAACACACTGGATGGCTCAACATTTCCTCACTTCTTGTCCATTTCTTCATTCTTCTTTTTTCCTACCCTTCCCCTCCCCTCTGTGTCTTTTGTCTCAGGTCCGTCTCGGCCGAGTTCGATGGCAGTGTGGATTTGAAAGGGATCACGGTGTATCGCTACATGCTGCCATCACAGACCTTCGCCTCCCCCGTGGAGAATCCAGACAACCGGTGCTACTGCACCAACACCCAGACCACCAGGAACTGCACGCTGGCCGGCGTGCTCGACGTCGGAGCGTGTAGAGGTGTGTGTTTCACAGCCAGAGTAGGAAAACGACAAAAATCTGGGAAAAGACTAGCGAACTACTGAAACTGTGAGAAACAAATAAATAAATAAATACACTGACCAATAAATACTAAGAAGATAAAATAACACCCATAACCAGGTACAATTAATCAGGAAATTACGAAACACGCGCATGTCCCTAGTCCAAAAAACACGTGGTCCAAAAAAATGTGTCGCTACCAGAGGGAATGTCACAACTTTGCTAATCAGCTAATTTGAAGTTTGTATGAGTCTGACAGAAGATCCAGTGACTAGCTATCAGTTACTAGCTAATTTGTGTTTGCTAGGTTAGCTTTTATTTGTGAGTTTGCCTTTACTATCCCTGTAAGCTTTTATTCACTGGGTTAGCTTTCACTCACTAGGTTAGTTTTCATTAGCTAGCTTGCATTTGTTTACTATCTTTTGTTTGCTAAGTTTTTGCTCAATCGTTTACATTCACTATCTAGGTAAGCTTTTGTTTGCTAGGTTTCACTTGCTAGTTTGCATTTTCTATCTGATAAGTATTTGTTCTCCATGTAAGCTTCTTTTTGTTAGGTTAGATTTTGTTTGCTAGGGTAGCTTTCACTGGGTAAGTTAGTTTTCATTTGCTACTTTGCGCATATATACTAGCTTAGCGATTGCGTTCGCTCGCTAGATTAGCTTTTCACTTGCCAGCTTGCGTTCTTTCACCAGGTTAGCGTTTTCTTGCTAGGTTATTTTTGCATTCACTGTGTAGGTAAGCTTTTGCTTTGCTTTTGTTTCATTTGCTACGTTAGTGTTTCTTCACTAGGTTACCTTTAAAAAACAAACAAACCATGACCTCAGACTTGCCTCCAGCCTCCAGCTTGTAATGCACATAACGCATTGTCTGACTTTTTAATGTGCAGCTACATCCGAACTCATCTTGTGTGTGTGTGTGTGTGTGTTTCAGGTACTCCTGTGCTCATTTCCCTCCCTCATTTCCTCCATGGCAGTAAGGAGCTGCTGGAACTCGTTCATGGTCTAAACCCGGACCCTGAGGAACACTCCACCTATCTGGACGTGGAACCGGTAAAAGTTCATGCTAGAACATTAAACAAGGCAGGAGACAGCGAACTTCACACCCTGCTTAGGGCATTAAAGAAGCAGTTCAGGACTTTAGATGGGGTGAACTGCAGTTTGTGTTTGCAGGCTAGTTTGTTTTCGTTTACTATGTCAGCTTTTGTTGCTTGGTTTGATTTCGCTTGCTAGTTTGTGTTTGTTTGCAAGGTTAGTTTTTACTTGTGAGTTTGTGTTTATTTGCTAGTATGAGTTTGCTTACTAGGTTTGCATTCACTTGCTAGTTTGCACTGGTTGCTAGGTTAACTTTTGTTTGCTAGTTTGTGTTTACTTTGAGTTTGCTTGTGAGGTTAGTTTTTGCTTCTGACTCTGTGTTTGCTATCTAGGTAAGCTTTTATTTTGTATGGTAATTTTCACTTGCATGTTTGCATTCAATTGCTAGTGTTCGTTTGGTTGCTAGGTTAACTTTTGCTTGCTAGTTTGCTGTCACTTGTTGGTTTGTGTTCGCTTGCTAGTTTGCGTTTGTTTGCTAGGTTATTTTTTGCTTATGAGTTTGGGTATGCTAGGTAAGCTTTTATTCTGTAGGGTAATTTTCACTTGGTAGTTTGTGTTTCTTTGCTAGGTTAACTTTCGCTTGCGAGTTTACTTTCACTTTCTGGTTTGCATTCATTTGCTAGCTTCCATTTGCTTGCATTATGGGTAATACTCACACTGGCTTGGTTACCAGTATAAGCATGTGTGTGGGGAACTGTTCTGTGTGTGTCTCAGATCACAGGCTTCACACTGAGGTTCGCCAAACGCCTTCAGGTCAACATGATGTACGGCCCATCAAAGGACATCAAGTAAGTTTCAGAACATAATCACAAAACACTGCGGCCATATTTTTCAGCACACGTATAGATTTCTACAGCACACGTATAGATTTCAACAGGACATGTATAGATTTCTACAGCACACGTATAGATTTCTACAGCACACGTATAGATTTCAACAGGACACGTATAGATGTCTACAGCACACGTATAGATGTCTACAGCACACGTATAGATGTCTACAGCACACGTATAGATTTCTACAGCACACGTATAGATGTCTACAGCACATGTATAGATATTGATTTCTGCAGGACACGTATAGATTTCTACTGGAGTTCTTCTGGACACATATATATTTCTAAAGGACATGTATAGATATCTATATGGCCTCACTGTCTTTCTGTCTCAGGATCCTTAATAAAGTGAAGGAGAACACCGTCTTCCCCATCCTGTGGTTAAATGAGGTCAGTGACGGTCAAAAGATTAGAATAAGATCCTCAGCTCATTATTTATTGTTCATTTACCATCCTAACATCCCTGTCTCTCTCTCTCTCTCTCTCTCTCTCTCTCTATCTATCTATTTGTCTATATATACTATATATACTCCATGTTACGACCTGTCTGTATGTATATACAGTATGTTCTGTGTATCTCTCTGCATATCTGTACATTCTGTATATCTGTGTGTTCTATTTATCTGTCTGCCTGGATGTCTATCTTTTCTTCTGTCTATCTATGTGTTCTGTTTATCTCTCTACAAGTCTGTACATTCTGTCTGTCTGTACATCTATTCAGTCTGTCTATCTGTCTATGTGTTCTGCTTGTACGTTTGCCTATACGTTGTGTCTGTCTGTACGTCTATACATTTTATCAGTATATTCTATATGTCTAAAACTTCTGTCTGTCTCTCTGTTTATCTGCCTCTATACCTGTCTGTCTGTCTGTCTGTCTATTATTATTTTTAAATGATTTATTTCTTTACCTATTGAAATCTTGCCCTACATAAGTGTCGGTGTGATGTGTGTCTCTGTGTGTGTGTGACTCAGACGGCGGCGCTCGATGATGTCACGGCACAGAGGATTAAGGCGGAGCTCTTCTCCCGGATCGACACTCTGGAGACGGTGCAGATCGCTCTGATATCGGCCGGAGCGGTGATGTTGGTGCTGTGTCTGATTGGAGTGTGTGTGGTGAACCACCGGAGTCGCTTATCGTTCAAAGCGTAAAGCGTAACGTGTTTACACGCTAATCATTTCTGATTAACGTCAGGACTGTAGCAAACGCTCCAGCTCAGGAAACTACATGACACTGAAGTATGGCAACACTAATGGGACAAATACTCAACTATACTACACCACTAGGGGGTGCTGGAGGGTCAGGACAAACTTTAAAGAAAATTTGTACGTTAATGCAACACGTATACGCACTTGCTTTCAGTAAATACTTTACATTTTATTTAAACACCTATAAAGTAAAAACGCAAAAATTTAATTTTTTTCAAATTTAGCGAATTAGCCGAGACATGTTTAGTGTGTGAAGTCTTTAGTTTTGCACTGGAGCTAACAGGCTAATGGCGAACGTAGCTAACAAGTAAGGAAAGCTTTATAGCTACCAGTTTAACGTTAATCAAACTGAATCACTTTCTTCCTGAACACATAGAAGGGATTCAGGTGATAATCAAATTTAATTTGTGTGTTTAATTCTGCTATTTAATTATTAGGTTTAAATCTAATTTGTGTCAGTGAGTGTGTGATGATTTAGCCTTGCAGTTTGCGCAATGCTAAACTGGTGGCTATAATCTTACATTTAGCTCCAGTGCAAAAGGAAAGAAGTGACATTTTGGATAAATAGTTCCTTTAACGCGGTATTTTTTATAGTATACGTTTATAGTACTTATTCAGTACTGTAACGAATTAATTCTTTTAAGAATAAATATGATAAAATAAGTTTTATTCCAGTTTGCGACCAATAAAAGGAAGAATGTAAAAAAAAATTGCAGTCCTTTATTTTTTTGCATAATGTTTGTGAATCTCAGTGAATGTTGCTTGTTTGTGTTAACGCTAATAAAAACCACCTCATAAATAATTATTTATTAATTTATGTGTTTCTTAATGTTTGTTTGTTTAGTAATTTAATTTAATTTCATTTTATTTCTTTTTGAATTTCTGGAGCTTCACTACAGCAGGGTTCAGGAGCTCTAGTACATTTCTCCTAAAACAACACCGCCACCTAGTGGACATGTTTAAAACACCAACAACAAACATCTACTGGTGTAAGATAGATGAAAAATTGTTAATAATATATCTTAAAATTATTGTTATTTATAGTGTTTTATTTTAGAGTTAGTCAGTTAACCCTATAAGATATTAACCCTCACTGTGTCTGCTTTTTTTTGTCTCATGCGTAACTTTAACAGATAGAGGTGTGTTGAGTGTAGGGACTGAATAACGGAGCGTATGATTGGTCAGAAGATCTACAAAACCTTTATGGGGTACTGGTTATAATTATTAGAAGAATATAACACAAAATAAACACGTTTATTACGTGTATTGGATGTTGGGATTCTGTGCATCAAGATGGAAGTCTCTACACCGAATACAGTCATTCTTAAATTATTAAGCAACATGTGAGACACCGTATTTCATGGTGCCATCAGACACCATCAGACTTTACAGCTTAAGGGTTAACTGTGTATGAACCTCACCTCAGAAAGACCCGTGAGGAGATTTCCTCCAGACGACTCTGTGTCTGATGTTTCTGCTAAAGCTGAATGATGGAAATGAGGACGGTTTCCATCTGGAGACGTCAAAAAGCCCATCATAAAGAACGTTAAAAATCGGATTAAACCTTTTTTTTTTTTGCTGCAAATAGAGATGATGATGGAGTTCTTCTCAGGGAATCAGAGACACACAATAACAAACCAAGGTTGAAATGTTTTTTTTTTAATTTTATTTGAATTCTAGTACAGATTTAGCATAGCCTCATCGACTTCCCCTCACCTCAGTTACATCTCTGCTGCCGTTCATTTTGTTGAAAATGAATAACTTTAATTAATATTGTATATTCTCAATCCAATTGAACCTCAGAGACAGTAATCTCACGGCGTTAACAGGAAAACTGTACATGACGTATTATTATACAGTTACACCTGGATTCTGATTGGTCAGAAGAAGATGTTGATTAATTCTCTATAACAGCAGCTGACAGTAGCGCAGGTTTATATTAACACGCTCGTTCTAATACGTTATCGTTTCTATAGTAACAGCTAATCGTATAGTATAGTAACATTCACAGGGACTCGTACGGCGGATGCTCTGCTAATAAGCGGAATAAAAACGTCTGGAATCGTTGATATGCTTGAAATTTTCTCGAAGGTAAGAAGACGTTTATTTAACATTCATGGAAGGAGTCTCCAGTGTCAGCGCCAGAGGTAATGCTGTGACTTTCTGACATCTTCAGGACAGAGGAGTTTATGATTTTTTTGGTAACAAAAGATGACAAACTGCATTTTTTTTCTCTTATTAACTTCAAGAGAGAGAAGAGAGAGGCTGGTGAGGGAACGACTCTTTATAGCTGCTGTAACGTAAGCCAGAACATTAAAGCTGTGGTAGAAGAGGAATAAAACACTTGGAGATTATAGCAAAATAATCAGCTTCAGAGAGGTAACAGGAACTCCACTACATCACACCACTCCACTGTTGATTATTTTATTATAACAGCACCACACACACAGTGTTTATTACATATGTATTGCATATTTAACCCCAAAAAATCCCTCATTCATTCTGTGTCAGACTTTTGAGTCGATGTCGGACGCAAATCCAGATAAACGTTTAATTGGAGAAACACACAGAGACAAACTCTAAAGGTGGAAACTTGCATGAACCACGTAGTGAAGCAGACAAAAGCTAGACAACGAGTGCGATCAAAGACAGAACTCACGTGATTAACATGAAGTGCAGGGGCTGATGGGAAACGTAGTCCTGCACCGCTTCGGGTGCTGACCCAACACAGGGTGATTTTTTAAATTAAATTGGTGCAACGTTGATGAAATTTCTTTTTCAAAACGACACTTTGTGTGATTTATTCGTTTTTTAATATTTCATGTACAGTATAATAAATCTAAAATGGATTTATTACAAAAGATAAAACGAAAGAAAAGGTAAAAATGGCTGAAACGTCTGTGTTGCTGAGCGTGAAGAGAAAACACACTGTGCTCATTTTACTGACTGTTTAATGCAAATATTCAGGCTGATAACATTAATAAATAGAAATACACAACATTTACGACAAGGTTGGAAAAAGAAAACATCGACATTCGAACCATTTTTCATCTACAGAAGTAATCCAGGAGCACGATGCTTTTAATGAATGTATTCATGTGTGAAGGTGAATCCTCTGCAGAATCGCAGATTGTGTCAGAAATCGAGAGAGAAGGAAATAAAAGTGTGTAAATTAGTGTTCAGGAGTGTGTTACTTTAACACAGCCAGCTCAGGAGACCGGTTTAACCCTTTCACTTCACTTTAATCACATCGACACTGTGCCACGTTAATGACACCGGAAACGCTGGCTGATTATTTAACACTTTATCTCTCACAAAACCTTTTATAAAACTACAAACTGTTAGCTCTGTGTCACATGACCTCATGCTTTTAGCTGTAAAATTAACCGCTACTGGTCATGTGATCAACACGTTTATCTAAACACTAATAAATATATTATAGTGTTACATCCATTTATCTGTCAAACTGTCTGTCTGATAATCAGTCTGTGTCCATCTCTATCTATCTATCTATCTATCTGTCAAACTGTCTGTCTGATAATCTGTCTGTGTGTCCATCTCTATCTATCTATCTATCTATCTATCTATCTATCTATCTATCTATCTATCTATCTGTCTATCTATCTATCTATCTATCTATCTATCTGGCTGTCTCTCTCTAGTCTGTCTGATAATCGGTCTGCATGTCCATCTCTCTATCTGTCTGTCTGTCTGCTTGTCTATCTATCTATGTGTTCATCTCTATCTTTCTATCTATCTTTCTATCAAACTGTCTGAGTCTGTCTATCTACCTGTCTGTCTCTAGTCTATCTGATAATCTGTCTGTTTGTCCATCTCTCTATCTCTCTCTCTTTCTCTATATACACATCTATCTATCTATCTATCTATCTATCTATCTACCTAACTTTCTGTCTGTCTGTCTTTCTGTTTGTCTGGCTTTGTCTGTTTATGTATCTGTACGTCTATCTATCTATCTATCTATCTATCTGACTTTCTGTCTGATTACGAGGTTGTCTGTCTGTCTATCTGTTGGAGTGTCCATCTGTCTATCTGTCTGTCTGTCTATCTGTCTGTCTGTCTGTATTTATTTGTTTCTGTCTATCTGCCGGACTTTCTGTCTGTTTATCTGTTTGTTTATCACTCTGTCTATCCTCTCCTTTATCTGTCTGACTGTCTGTCTATCTGGTTGCCACATTTTGCAGATGATAAAGGAATAATACAAACTGCATATGATAAGAATAAATGAGTATAAAATCTCTAAGCACGTGCAGAGAGACAGAAACACACCTCAGTAGATTCAGTTGTACTGAAGCGATTAGTCTGGACATGAATGGAATTACTTTTATAAAATTAAAAATACATAATTCTTAAAGTAGTTTTAAACCCGTCTCCTGAGTCCAGCTGAGTTCTAATGAAAGTGAAGTATTTAACACCATGCGCATGTTCACAAACACTTTACACAACAACAACAACAACAACAACAACGACAACAACATCAGCGCTTTAAATAAATCTGTACACCTCACTTACACTGTGAATTATACCCCACACACACACACACACACACACACACACACACACACACACGTTTTGGAATAACAGCGTGCGTGAACGTGGGCGGAGCTTAAGTAATTTAATCAGCCAATCACACACTTGATCATATGACATCACTGCTAGCTTTCCTTATATATTCTTTCTGTCATGCTTAGCATACTTTTTTATATTACTTAGCAACACAAATTATGCTAACCAGCTCTATATTTAGCCTAGCTAACATTAGCATCATCGCACTAGCAAATGCGTCACATCATCAAGTTTGTGGCTGATCGAATTTAGCGCAATCTGTTATAAAGGGTGTGTGGTTTGCTAGCAAGCTAGTTAACGTTAGGTAACGTTAGGTACTGTGGTGGTGAGGAGGTTCGTGATTGGCTGGTTGAATTTATCATAATCTCCGCCCTTTTCATCCAGTATCGTCAGCACATGTTGTATTGTTAACATGGACAAATCCAAATTAGTGGCACTTGGGAGCAGGCTGCCTACACAGGGAGCAGTTCTTTAAGATTTTGGACAAATTTGAAGTTAGAGAAGGCGATAATTCTGTTTAATGCATTTTAATTAACAATGTTTAGTATTTTTTTTATTTTTAAATTGAATTTTTGACACTACAACAGTCGAGCTTGTGAGTTGAGCTGAAAGACGTTCTGATAAAGTAGAATGCGAGTAAAATAACATTTGCACCATCAATCTCTCTCTCTCTCTGTTTGTTCTCTAACATCTGTTACACAGCTGGATGTACGCTGGTCTCTCCAGCACATTTTCATCTCGGACCCTCAAACCCTTAAATCATCTGCACGGAATTCCCATTTCACAAGCACAACATTTTACAAGAGGTGAGCGGTACGTTCCGCTCTGCTAAACGGCTAGCTCCTGTGTGACTGGGACAGTTTAAAGTGTGTGTGTGTGTGTGTGTGTGTGTTATTGTGATGTATTACAGTTTGACGGATTGATTTATACACCACAAATTTGCCTCATTGCTCAAAACCATGGCTGCTAAATCAGAGGAAGCTTCTGCTAGCCTTCGCTCTTCTGGATGTGATACGGAAGATTTAGCGCTGACAAAAACTTGGGAGAAAAGATTTCCTAGAAAAGAATAAAATTCGCTGTGATCGTTTAAGAAACAGGAGCTGGAAACGTTGTAAAACGTGTGGCAGGAGAGTTATTGCCTCACAAAATATACCAGCCAATCAGGTTCTAGTATGCAAATGAGTTAGTCAGGTTCTAGTATACAAATCAATGTGTTACTGTGTCACAAAATATAAAAGCCAATCAGGTTCTAATGTGCATGAAACAAGAGCCAATCAGGTGCTTGTATGCGAATGAGCGTGTTACTGTGCTACAAAATATAAGAACCAATCAGGTTCTAGTATGCAAATGAGAGGGTTACTTCATCACAATTAGGTTTCAGAATGCAAATGATAGTGCTTCTGTGTCACAAAATATAAGAACCAATCAGGTTCTAGTATGCAAATGAGCCAATCAGGTTGTAGTATGCAAATGAGAGTGTTACTGTGCCACAGACTATAAGAACCAATCAGGTTGCAGTATGATAATGAGCCAATTACTTTGTAGTATGCAAATGAGAGTATTACTATGCCAAAATATAAGAACCAATCAGATTCTAGTATGCAAATGAGCCAATCAGGATGTAGTATGCAAATAAGGCAATCAGGTTCTAGTATGCAAATCAGCCAATCAGGTTGTAGTATGCAAATGAGAGTGTTTCTGTGCCACAGAATATAAGAACCAATAAGGTACAAATTTGCAAAAGCTACCCATGTAACTCCGGTTTAACAATCTGCATATTCACACATTATAAATTTCCTTTTTTGTCAAAAACAATTTAGTATTTAAAACTAAATTTTGTGTGACTTTAAAATTTCTAGTTTAATCTTAACCTTAGTATTATTTGATATGATGTAAAGTTGTGCACACTGGAACATTATTTACATTTTAATTGTTTTACTCTCTTAACCTGCTACTTTTATCATTTTTATCATTTTTATAAACATTCCCCGAACATCTACCGAAATACGTTTTGTTTTCGCACCGAAAAAGTGTTTGCTTTCCTCAATTTCTTATTTGTTCTTACAAATCTTTAGAACACGTTGTTGTTTAACGTCCTGAAACTGTTACTATTCATTTTTCATGTAACTATTGTAGAAGCGTAGCTAACAATTTCTGTCCTCCTGGCGAACTACTAAAAAAATACATAGATTTAAAAAATGAAGACATGCTGTAGTTCATTACGGTGCTTTATGGTGTGTGTGTGTGTGTGTGTGTGTGTGTGTATCACAGTCCTCTGGTCAGCGTAACGTCATGCACGTTAAAAGCTCCTGTACAGAAGCACCGGAGCGTAAAAACATCAGGTCCGTATTAGAGAAGGAGTTTTAAAGTTATCTTTTTTTCCCTTCCGTTTTTTTTGGAAAACACACAAGTCATAAATCTCCTCTAAACGTTTCTGCTCGTCTGCTGCATTCCTCTCCTCCATCTGTCCATCCGTCTCTCCTTCTTTCTGCTTTATTTGGAAAACACGTTTCCCGTCAGTCCTCCGTTCTCCCGTTCTGGAGCTCTCAACAAGGACGAAGCTCAAGTTCAACCTGATCGTCCAATCGCTAAGTTCATCATGTGATGTCACTAAGGTTACCTCATGTTAGCTAGCTTGGCTAGCAAACTTACTAGCCATGTTAGCTACTGGTTTACAGAGCAATATTTATTAGCTAGATTTAGCTAGATTGCTAGTAAATCTAGCTACTGATTTTAATAACATAATTACAGCTAGCATAATGTTAACTAGCTGACTAGCAAGGTTTTAGTTACACCATTTAATAGTTAAATCTAAGTTAGCTATCTTGCTAATAAACATGGCTAATCGTATTAATTACACAATAAATGATTAGCTATTTTCCTAGCAAACTTGATTAACCTTTTACTTGACTAACCAACTTAATTAGTTGACCTAACGTTAACTAGCATGCTAGCAAATTTGACTCTGGTCTCGAACAGCAGAATAAAATAATATCTTGCTAACAAATTATGCCTAATGATTTAATTAGCTTTAAAATAATTTATCTAGCGAACTATAGCTAATTTTTTAACTCCTGGTTTTAAACTAGCATAAAGAGTTAATTGTAACAAAGCTACAGACAAATATATAAGAGCCAATCAGGTCGAGTATGCAAATAAGCATGTTACTTCATCATAAATTAGAAGAGCCAATCAGGTTCTAGTATCTAAATGATGGTGCTACTATTTAGCTAGTTATCTGTGTAACACTAACACACTGCTGGGTTTAGATAGCTGGCTAGCTTAGCTACTATTGCTAAACTATTATATGGTGTAATTAAAACCAATATTTTTTACTGCTACATTAAGCTAGCTACTTAGCATCAGGTAGCTACCGATTAGTGCTTACGGTGCTGTCTAGCTTAGCTAACGTTGCGAAATTATTATAAATACGAAATATATAAATAACTAAAAACAATGATGAGTAGTAACATTTGTGATTGGCTGTTTAAATTCAACCTAAGCTCCGCCCTCGTGGCCTCCTGTTAGTCCTCTGTCTCGTCGCGTTCTACTCGGCTTGTCGGTGGTTCCGTCGGTTGCGGCTCTTGCGGTTCTCCAGCAGTGGTTTGAGTTTGCCCATGTCTCCTCGTGGATTCACCTGGAAGCTCTGCAGCTGCTGTCGCTCTTTGCAGTACTGCTGCATGGCGAGCGTCTCGGACGGGCCCAGCGCCGACGCCAGCGCTTTGGGTTTCCATGGTGACGAGCGCTTGTCGCTGAGCGCGTTCAGTAGCGCCTCGCTCAGCACGTGAAGCCGGATCTTAGCGAGTGTCCGCTTGAAGCCGTTCTCCGTGGCTATGCAGTGATACAGGCCCTGATCGGAGAGCTGCACCGAGCGGATCAGGAGGCCGTGCTCTGTCGATACGACACGCTCGCTCATCTTCACCTGCAACACACACACACACACACCAGCACAGCGAGTGAAGAGTCAGTTTACAGATCTAACATCTAAACGAGAAGTCATGTGTGTGAGTGTGTCATGTCTTTGCTACGCGTTTACGAGCTGCTACGTACGCTATTAGCAAGCTGTTCGCTAACAAACAGTGATGTTCTCATTGTGTTCTCATTGTCAGCTGTTAGCGTAAATGCTAATATTAGCGTATGGAATAAATTATGGTGACGTGTTGTGCGATGTCGACGCTCCACGCTGCCAGATCCTCAGTGTGTGTTTGTGTTCCTGATCTGAGGGGAATTTCACCTCATGGTGGAGGCGCTAGCTTGTTGTTTTGGCTAATGGACGTTCTGAAGTAAAGCAGCTGGCGTTTTCTTCTTCTTCTTCTTCTCCTCCTCCTCCGCCTCATGTCTGTACTGAGGTCACTGTGCGGTGTTTATGGTGCAGACACTCAGCTCTCTCAGGGTTTTATAGAGAGTTTTAGTAGAGTTTAGCGTGTTTAGAAACTTTATACAGTTTAAAGTGTTTAAAGGGGAATATTTCTCACTGAAACACTGACGCAACGTCGGGGATTTAAATTCCCTCTGACAGCTTTTGAAAAGTTTTAAAAGCCTTTCTTTCTTTTCTCTTCTTTCTTTCTCTTTAATTATTTAATTGTTTTTTCCCTTCAATCATTTTCTCTTTTTGTTTGACTTCTTCAATTGCTTTCTTCAATCTTCTTGTCTTTTTTATTTTGTAGTAATTATTTGTTATTGAAATATATATACACCTTACTTTTCTTTCAATTTCTTTCCGTTTTTTTGTTTTCCCTTCTAGTATTTCTTTCTTTCTTTCTTAGTTTTGTTTGTTTCATTTTTCTCGTTTCTCTACTTTTTTATGTATCCCTTTCTTTTTCTTTACCTTATGTTTTTTTTGTTCTTTTGTTCTTACTTTCTTTCTTTCTTTCTTTTGTTTGTTTCTAAAATCATTTTTCTTGTTTCTATACGTTTTTGCTTTTTTATGTATTCCTTTCTTTTTCTTTACCTTACTCTTTCTTTCTTTCTTTCTTTCTTTTATTCTGTTCATGTTCCCTTCATTCTTTCCTTTCACTCCATCATCCTTCCTTCATTTTCAGCTTCTTGCAAACACAGGCTTTTAACTTCAAGTTAAATCTCAACACTCCTTCATTATGAATGAATGAATGAAGGAGTCTGATTGGCTGAGAGCAGGATTAATGATGACTCAGAGGAGTGTAAATAACTGTTATATAATCAGTGAGTCACTGTCAGGAGTTGTATATCAAAGAGATCACAATAATTAGTGCTGCGTGCTGGCACAGATTCTCTAGTAGTGTGTGTGTGTGTGTGTGTGTGCGTGTGTGTGCGTGTGTGTGTGTGCGTGTGTGTGCTGACCTCTTTCCTGCGGTCGTTCTCTCTCTGGATGAGCCACTGCACGGAGGCTTGTGGTGATTTGGGTGAACATTCGAGAAACGTGGTGTTATTCTTTACTCCATACTGAGACATCTCCACTGCATTCCTGTAGGCTGAAACACACACACACACACACACAAACACACACATACACACACACGTGATTTACAAACCAAGTATATAATTAACCAGTGTGTGTTGCTGTGAAATATAAGTAATGGCACCTTTCAGGTTGAAGCCTCGACACTGCGTGAGCGGATTTCCGTGCATGATGTCCTGCCTCCTGCTCCTTCTGAAATCACACACATTCTGTTTAAAATGCTCTGTGTGTGTGTGTGTGTGTGTGTGTATACACACACCTCTTTCCTGTAGGGTAGAATGGAGAGCAGCTCCGCCCGTCCCAGGCGCAGTACGGGTCTCGGGCCAAACAGCAGTCTGCACACGCCGAGCCGTAGGCATGGCAACGGTGCAGGGACACCTGGGATACGCCGTACTCCGAACTCACGTACAGCTGTTGCTGTAATATAGATACACACACACACACGTTCAAGATGTACACATCACACACACACACACACACACACACACACACAAACACACACATTCAAGATGTACACATCACACACACACGCACACACACACACGTTCAAGACGTACACACACAAAAAAAACAATATATAAAAACCTCACTTCTCTCTCTCTCTATCACTTCTGAATCATTCATCCATCCATTTACAATATCATTCATTAATTTGTTCATTCATTCATTTATTCATCCAGTATTTCATCTGTTGATTCATTCTTTCAAACATGAATTAATTCATCCACCCATCCATTCAAAATATCAGTAATTCATCCATTAATTAATGTATTCATTCATTCACAGTATAATTCATTCATCCACCCATCCATTCAAAATATCAGTAATTCATCCATTAATTAATGTATTCATTCATTCACAGTATAATTAATTCATCCATTCATCCATTCAAAATATCAGTAATTCATCCATTAATTAATGTATTCATTCATTCACAGTATAATTCATTCATCCATTCATCCACTCATCCACAATATAATTCATTAATCCATCCATCCTTCCAGTCATTCAATATATAATTAATTCATTCACCCATCCATTAATTCATTCACTGATTCATTCTTTCATCCATTTATGCATTCTTTCATTCATTCACAATATAATTCATTCTTTCATCCATTCAATAATTTATCCATTAATTCATTCATTCATCCCTTCATTCACTATGTAATTCATTCATCTATCCATCCTTCCAGTCATTTGTCTAGTCATTCAAAATAATTAATTCTTTCATTCATAATTGATACATTGATTCATTCTTTCATCCATGAATTCATTCTTTCATCCATTCATTCACAATATAATATATTCATCCAGTTGTCCATAAGCTAATCACAATGCTATACATTCACTGATTCATTCATTCATCAATCCCTATCCTTTCATACATGCATCCATCCACAATATCATCCATGTATTTTCCATGTATTATTCATTTGTTCATCTATTCATCCTTCCATCCATCCTGTCAAATCACCCATTCATTCACCCATCTGCAAAGCCATCCATACATTCATCCATCTATTCCTTCAAAATAACATTCATTCGTCCATTTACAATATCATCAATTCCTTCATTCATCCATTCGTTCATCTATCCATCCATCCATCCAAAGTATCATCCATTCATTCATCTACCCATTTATCTATCCACACCATCCATTTGTGTAATTGATCCATTATTCACAAAATCATGCATTCATTTATCCATTAATTCATTCACTCATCATTATCCATCCACCCAGCCAGCCATCCATCATCCATCCATCCATTTATTCATCTATCCATTCTTCCATAAAACCATTCATTTATTCATTCATTTATCCATTCACTTA
>CM040471.1:4052328-4069828 GCA_022758105.1 Pangasianodon gigas | reverse complement strand
CGCTCGTTCTAGCTAATATGTTATAATTTCTGATAATGATATCAGAAATCACTGATAATAAACAGATTTTTTTAAAGAAATGTATGTAATCCTTGATATGCTGACATTTTATGGATTTACCATTTATGGAAGGAGTCTCCAGTGTCAGCGCTTTGTCAGAGTATCTTTAAGTTTAATTATTATCCACTCCATAATCCCACTTTCCCTCGCCGAGTTTTTGGAATATATCTTACAACACAAATAGTTCTGTACATCATAAACACACAGTCTGCACTGCACTCGGACTTTGCTTGTGGAAATTTATTCAATTTGATTTATATTTGCTATAAAACAACATCTTTGGCAGCCATGGAATATTTTTAAAATAACCCAAACTGGCAACCCTGTGATTCACAGTCCTGTCCTCTGCTCCTCCCCCCGAGCATGGAGCAGCTGGATTCCTGCCCCAGTGGACCTCTGGTACTGTTGTACTGTTGTAGGTGCACTAATAATAATAATAATAATAATAATAATAATAATAACTCTACGGAGGTAAACGTGAGCATGCTGATGGTATTGAGCTCTGTGGGAGCTGTGGAAGCGGGTTCTGACCTTCAGTGTTCCCTGAGTGATGTTGTTGATGGCCATGGAGAGAAGATGATCTTTACAGCCCACATACATTCGGTCCTGATCCTCATCCACGTACAGGATCCTGTAGTCCATCTGCTTCTCCGACAGCGTGTAGAACTCGATGGAGCGACTCGTCTGCAGCTCTGAAACATAAATCAGATATTTATCAAATATGACACTTGCAGCACTCGCACGAGCAGCGCCTGTGGCTTTCATTCATTTATAGGATGCTGTAAAGTAAATGTCGAAGAGTTTTAGATCTGCAGAAATTCACCAGAATGGACATTGCTTTTATTTGTGAAAGAATGACACGTTAGAATTACATTTAATGTTAAAACTAGTTCGTTCCTGTTCTCGCTTACGTTACAGCATTTATTTATTTATTTATTTATTTATTCATTTATTTATTTATTCGTCAATTAATCTGCTTATTTAAGATATATCTTTTTAATCTATTTGTTTGTTTGTTTATTTGTTCATTTATTTAAAATATTTTATATTTCTTTATTCATTCATTCATTTGAACTGTATCTGTTTATTTATTTATTTGTGTGTTTATTTGTTCATTTATTTATCTTGCATGCTTAGTATGGTGACCTTCAGAGTTAGCAAGTTGCTATATTAAATAAATAAATAGGTACATAAACAAACAAACAAACATTTTGAATGCATTAATTATTTTTCACTCCATTTATTTATTTTTTATTTATTCATTCAGTGAATAAATTACAAATATATATCACATTTTTCTAGCATCGAAGGTCACTTTATTAAGTGTGTAAGAGAAAAGGGATTTATACTAGAAAAGAATTTGTTCTTCTTGTTGTTGTACATGTCCTAACACGCACACACACACACACACACACACACACACACACACACACACACACACACACATACACACGCACACACACACACACACACATTGCATAGAGACACTCAGGTTCCTTCAGCATGCCATCAAAGCCAAGCTCATGAATATTCATATTTATCAAAACCGTCACACAGAAAGCAGTCCTCACTTCAGCACATTTATTTCATCATCCTCCACCACGTTTCATCCATCCTTTCATTCTCCAGGTGAAAGAGAAAGATATACGAGCAGGCAGGAAAAGGAGAGGTGGAGGAGGAAAGGAGGAGGTGGAGAGGTGGAGGAAGAAAGGAGAAAGAGGAGGAGGAGGTGGAGAGAAGGAGAGGTGGATGAGGACCAGGAGAGGTGGAGGAGGAGGAGGAGGAGAGGAGGAGAGGTGGAGAGCTGGATGAGGACCAGGAGAGGTGGAGAGGTGGAAGAGGAGGAGGAGGAGGAGGAGTGGCTCATTCACCGCTTCAGGCTCTGTAATGAAAAGTCGATGGATTTTTTCCCACCGCTCACATTAAAGATCTCCTACAGCCTTTACAAATCACTGTGTCACAAACAAAACACCCTTTCACACACACACACACACACACACACACACACATGCCATGTTGTATCTGATCTGATTGGGGGCTGCGTTTGAAGGAAAAACAACAAAAAGTGGCTTTAACTCTGTGTCACGTCCTTTTCTCTGTGGATTTTTATATCCATCACCTGCTGTGTGCAGGACAACAACAATATCTCTCTCTCTCTCTCTCTCTCTCTCTCTCTTCTGTTCAATGTTCTTTGGGCTTTTGTGATGATAAAGGGATTTTACATGTGTGCAACCTCATATTTATACCCCAGGGTAACTAGGACTTCATTTTGGTGATCAGACGTGCTATTATACTGTTTTTAAAAACAGTTCTAACGAGAATAATTTTCTTTTAGAGCGAAGATTCAGTATAAATGATGTATATGAGTGCCATGAATACACCATAGGGCCAAAAGTATGTGGACACACTTGTACAGAATGTCCTCGGTCTATTGACTGTATAGTGTATTTGAATAACGTACGCTTAGTTAAGTCACTTTTAATCTGCATATATTCCTGTCACACAGAGAACTTAACGGTACAACGTCCAGACGAATTTTATTCAGACAAACGTTCTTTATTCTAAAGCAGAACAAATGTGGTTTAAAGTAGGTTTCATGTGTTTTCACCGTGCTGAGGCTCCCTACACATTGTATAGAGACACTCGGGTCCTTCAGCGTTCTATCAAAGCCTCATCAGAGCCAAGCTCATGAATATTCATGCTTCATTTACATTTACGTGCTCCATAACGAAGCGCGCTTTAAACACTGAAGACACGATTCTACTGCAACTCTAACAGCTTCGCTTAGACACATAAACCCTTCAGAAATGTCTGTTCTTTAATAATAAAGTGTCATCGCAATCACACACTGACAATACGTTAGTAATAAACATAGCGTGTGTGTGTGTGTGTGTTATCGTAAAATAGATATATAATAGTTCTAGCTTTACCTCCAACTGTTATAATACGCTGACACTGGAGACTCCTTCCATAAATGTTACATAAACGTCTCCTCACTTTAAGAAAACTTCACCATATCAGTGATTACACATGGTTTTTAATCCGTTTACCCAGAATTCCACAGCGCTCTGGTATCAATATAGACTATACACAAACTCTGCTAGTGGCTCAGATTGGGTTTTTGAGGTTAATCAAACATAATGCTCATGTTCCTGTTTTTTATTTGCTCAATCAGACCTTTCCGGAGAATCCTGAAGAGTCTGTGCTCTCTGGAGAGATGAGTTACCCATAATGCTTTGCTACAGAAACACGTGCAAGTCATCGCTCACAGCTGAGACACGGCCACACGCTGATGCACCTGTTACTAACAGAGCTGTTTTATTCCAGCAGTTCTCAACAAACTGTTACTGAGTACTCTACATATCACCGCTTCATCCTGATCATCTGAAAGTCCTGATTATCTGATAAATATTTTACACGTGTACACGTAAACACACATAACTGATACTTCTGGATGCAAATTAACCCCAGGGTCAACACCATCCTGTTGCAAAATCACTGCCAAAAATAATAAAAATTTATGTTTTTTAAAAAATAAATAGTAAAATAACATTTTTACAATTAAATACAATATATGTAGAAATAATGTAGAATATTTTTCAATTTTTTTAAACTATTCAATTAATTATTTTTAAATATATTTTTATTTCAGCAGCTATCAGCAATTATTACAGCTACGTCCTCACTTCATCGTTAGTTTCTGAATGTCCCTTTCTGTTTAATTTTTTTTATTTATTATAAAAAAAAAGACACGTCATACTTTTTATACTTTTAATACATTTGATACATTTTGCTGCTTTTAAATAAATCGCTAAAAAAAAAAAGAGAGAGGATGTAATTTTCTAGATCTCTACTTGGACCCCTTTCTGATCAGGAGACACTTGAAGGTCTGGAAACGCTTTAAGGGTTCCTCTAGAGGGACAACTGAAGAACATTTAAGGGTTTTACGTTTGTGCTCTGGGCTGGAAGATTATTAGATACTAGACTAACATGTCATTTTCTTATATCAGGACAACTCTAAAGCTAAGAACCTTTAATTATACAAATCACACACATCAAGACCTATACTTCATTATAATAGCAGTTATAGTTACATTTATATTATTGTTTATTTAATTACTTATAAGTGATGCTTTTTCAATGCCCGTGATCATAATGCGTTATAAACAGATTTATAAGTATTAATTACTCAGACTTATGGTTCCGTGAATGTATTCATGATGATTCATCTTTATAAATACATTCATGGGACCGTAGGTCTTGATGTGTCTGATAAATGTATTTATGGAACAGTAATTCTTGCTTATAAATAATTATAAATGGGTCTATAATTCATTATGAGCATGGGCTTCATAGAAAGTGTTACTGAACTCCTTCTTTTTTCTAAGAGTCGAGGCAGGACACTGAGTGGAAAACTGTGAAAAAACTCTTAAGAAGTAACAAGATGTTAAATCTCAAATCACTTCACAAGGCTGTTCCTCAGTTCTGCACGAGAAACGTTTCTATAAAATATAACATACTGTGTGCTATAAATATATAAATACTACTCAAATAACTCTACAATCTCACGTCTTTGATCTACATCATATCTATGAATATGCAAATTTAGACACGCCCCCAAGTCCTCCTGCCAACACAAACAGCCTAACATCACTAATATTAGCCTGCTTAGCTAGTCATTTAGCTAACTTCTAATAAACAAGCTCACATTAATCACACGAGGGGAATTTCAGTGTCGATTTCCAGCCTTATTTTCTTATCGGTTTATTTATCAGCAGCTGAACCACTGAACATCACTGTAAGCAAATTCCCACAGATTTCATTTTTCTGCTAGTAGAAAACATGACTGTTTGCACCTGATTCACGTTTAGGTTTCATGAGCATTAGTATTTAAGTCCTGCCTTGTTTAGCACCCATTGTGTAATCGTGTAATCGTTGTAGTTTGTCGTTTAGTCCACGGCGTGTTCATGTTATTGCCGTGTGTGTCTAGTTCTTGTTTGTTTTGTTGTTTCATGATCATAGTCTTTGTTCTCATGAAATAGAAATAGAAATCTGCACTGGACAAGGACAGGAGTTTATGAGTTCATGGTTTTCTCAGTAACATGTCAAGCTGTTGTTTTTTTTTCTTATAAACTTCAAGAGAGGGAGAAAAAAGAGAGGCAGTTGAGGGAATGACTGTTTATAGCTGCTATAACGTAAGTGACAAAAGGATCTAACTTGTTTTAACATTAAATGTAGCTATAGATGAATAAAAAGTATGATGTGCAATGTGTTTAATTACTAAAGAATTGAAATCGTCTGTAAATCGCTGTGGTGTAAGAGGAATAAAACACTTGAGGACATGCTGTTATAGGAAAATAATCAACTTCTGAGTGATAACAGTAACTTCAGCATGACCTCAAGTGTTGTATTCCTTCCATGTTGTATAACAGATTAACAGCACATGCTTCTCCGCTTCTCTTGCTGCCGTTGCGTGATAAATAACTTCATCAGAACGTTGGTTTGTCAGTAGGAGCGTCGAGGCGGGACACTGAGTGGAAAACTGGCACGATTTCCTCCAGACCTCACTGAAAAACACATCCAAATCCCATTGAGATAAAACCACAGATAAAGAAAACGCCGCTTACTTCCTCCCTTCGCCATCCCTCACTCTGAAACCAGACCCAACACTCAGGATTACAGCCTCAGTCTTTTATTTCATTGTTGTTTTATTCTGAATAAATCCACGAAGCTGAAACTGTCCCAGCACATGTGGGTTTATTAGCCACGTTCCTCAGCAGTGAGGTCAGACCCAGAGCACGAGCCAGAGACGTTTGTTTGTCACTCGTCCTCCTTCCAGAAATCGGCTGAGTATTATACACACACGCACACACACACACGCACGCACGCGCTTTGGATCACTTCACACACACAGCACGGTTCATAGCTGAACTCATGACAAGGGCGTTCCCCAGTTCTGTACAAGAAACTCTCCTGTAAAATGTAACAAATAAAATTAAAATAAAATGTAATAAAAGAAATAAAATGTTTGGAATTTTTGAACTATATTTTAGACTAGAGGATCTCAAACATTTTAAAGTTAAAGGACCACTTTAAGTGTAAAAATAAATTTAAAAAATAAATTTAAAAAATAAATAAATAAATAAATAAATAAATATTTTTTTTAAAAATATATTTAAAAATATTTTTTCTTTTTTATTGGTTTGTTTTTATTTTATTTTTTAAATATATTTTTTAAAAATAAATAAATAAAGTAATAAATAAAATTAAATTTAAAAAAAAACCCACAGCACAGATTTATTTGAAAGACAAAATATTTAAAAAAATGTACACAACTCGAGTACAGTAAAGTTTTGGCTACTTATTGAAGCCAGAAAGGATTTTTAACTATCAGAAAAAAACCCTTTCCACCCATAAAACCCATTTTTATTAAAACTGTTATGAAATAATGATGGGATTCTAGCTCTGCAGCAGGACCGAGAACCTCAGACCCCTGGACTACGCTTCACACACCCGACTCTGAGATCCATGGCTTTAGATAACACGTTTAATCAAAATTAGCAAAAATTATACAAGATTGATTTAATTTAGATTTTTATAAAGAATAAATGATATGAGTAGATATGATTTGGTGAAATTCTTCAGGTGTGCAGCTGTGAAACTGTATTCATTTCATTATACTTCGAATCTTTAAGTGTTCTTCAGTCGTCCCTCTGGGGGAACCTCTAGTTTTTTTTCTGATTAGATAAGGCTCTGCACGGTGAACATCAGTCTATTCACCTTATAAGGAGCTTTTAATCACTTTGGTGAGGTTGTAAAAAAAAAAAAAAAAGAAAGATTAATAGCAGTTGTGCAGTTTTACGAGGACGCTGAGAGAAGCTGGATGGAGTTTTACTCACACCGTGCCAGCAGTCTGCATTCGGATCACTGATCGCACTCTAATTCATTAGATACACACCGAGCTGAACCACTGGAAAGCATCCTGTAAAGCATCCTCACGGGAGAACTACTGCATTCACTCCGACTGCTCAGGAGGAACAAGGCTGCAAGTCGCAGGTTTATATGAACGCACTCGTTCTAATGCGTTATCGTTTCTATAGTAACAGCTCATTCACAGGGACGTGTACAGCAGAGGCTCCGCTGATAATAAACTGATTTAAAAACGTGTGTAATCTTTCATATGGTGAATTTTCTTTACTTACGGAGACGTTTTATTTAACATTTCTGGAAGGAGTCTCCAGTGTCAGCGCTGTGTAACAGTCAGAGGTAAAGCTGGAACTTTGTTTTTCGACATCAGGACAGAGGAGTTTACACTTTACAGTTTCTCTGTAACATGACAAGCTGCATTTTTTGCCTTATTAACTTAAAAAAAAAAGAGAATTAATTACCATGGCAACAGAGTAACAAGCAACAGGTGTGACACATTAATTACCACAGCAGCAGAGTAACACGTAACAAGTGTCACAAATTAACTGCCATGGCAACAGGGTAACAAACAACAGGGAAGACTAATTAACTACCATGGCAACAGGGTAACAAACAACAAGTGTGACAAATTAATCACCATGGCAACAGGGTAATAAACAACAAGCGTGACAAATTAATCACCATGGCAACAGGGTAATAAACAACAGGCGTGACAAATTAACAACCATGGCAACAGGGTAATAGAAACAAGTGTGACAATCACCGTGGCAACAGGGTAATAAACAACAAGCGTGACAAATTAATCACCATGGCAACAGGGTAATAAACAACAGGTGTGACAAATTAATTACCATGGCAACAGGGTAATAAACAACAAGTGTGACAAATTAATCACCATGGCAACAGGGTAATAAACAACAGGTGTGACAAATTAATTACCATGGCAACAGAGTAATTAACTACCATGACAGTGGAGTAACTAGCAACAGGAAATAATGACCATATAAGGAAAATGGAGAATAAAACAGGACAGGCTAGACAGTGAGCGTGCTTGGTCAATAGGGACAGAAGATAATAAATCAATAGGGCCTGAAGATAATAAATCATCCTCATACAGCATTATATGTGAATATTAATAATAAAAACGTTACGTTTACAGTTGGTATTAAAAGGAAAAAGAGTTTGGCTCATCTTCGTTAGTCTGCATAATTTTAATTCTGGCTGAGAGAAGCTGTGTATATCTTTTACAGACAGCCCCTCCCACTGGCTGACCATAAAAAGCCGCTATGCTAATGAAGCCTGTATGCCTTTCACCTAAAGCCCACCATTTGTTTCCTTTCGTCGCCACGAGTTACAGGTGGGCGGAGTCGAGCCGTCAGTCTCCAAGCAGGTTCTTAAGAAACTCGAGATTCCTGTTTTCTGTGAAGTTTGAGAAGGTCACGCTAACAAGACAAGTGACTTTAAACCTCGGCCAAACACCACCAGACTGAACTTAATGTGGTTCCACATGGATACACACTCGCAATACAGTGTGTGTGTGTGTGCATGATGTTACACATAGTGTAGGGCACTAAGCTTCTGCCCAGGCAACCTACACACACACACACACACACACACACACACACACTCTGAACTCTACTGCTGTAACTTAGTCACTGAAAGAAAGAGAAAAATCAGATTTAATGGAAAAAGTGAATGAGAGAGAGCATGAACGAGTGTATAAGAGGCAGGGAGTGAGAGAAATCTGTATGACAGAGTTGGAAAGAGGTACAGAGTGTATGACAGAGAGGGAGAGAGGGAGTGAGGGAATGAGTGTATGAGAGACAGAACGAGTGTATGAGAGAAGGAATGAGTGTATGACAGAAAGGGAGAGAGTGAATGAGTGTATGAGAGAGGGAATGAGTGTATGAGAGAAAGGGAGAGAGCGAACGAGTGTATGAGAGAGGGAACGAGTGTATGACAGAGAGGGAGTGAGGGAATGAGTGTATGAGAGAAGGAAAGAGTGTATGAGAGAGATGGAGAGTGAGAGGGAAAGACTGTATGAGAGAGTGAACGAGTGTATGACAGAGAGGGAAAGAGTGTATGAGAGAGAGGGAAAGTGAGAACGAGTGTATGAGAGAATGGGAGAGGGAGAGAGAACAAGTGTTGCGAGAAGGAACGAGTGCATGAGAGAGGGAACGAGTGTATGAGAGAGAGGGAGAGAGGGAACAAGTGTACAATGCCGTGAAAAAGTATTTGCCCTGTCCTGATTTCTTCGATTTTTGCAGATTTGTCACACCGTTTAATTTGTCGAACTGTTTCAGATCTTCAAACAAAATTTAATATAAGACAAAGACAACCTGAGCAAACACAAAATACATTTAATAGAACGTTTCCAGCAATGTGAAGTAGGCTAAAAGGTCTCAACTAGCAGCACACTATGCTGTGATCAAAAGAACTTCCTGAAGAAAGATTTTTCAAACATAGCGGTCTGGAAAGGGGTTACACAGCCATTTCTAAGGCTCTGAGACTCCAGTGAACCACAGTGACTCCATTAGCTCCAAATGGAGAAAACTTGGAACAGGAGCGAGTCTTCCCAGAAGCGGCCGGCCTACCAAAATTCCTCCAAGAGCGCATCAACAACTCATCCAGGAAGCCACAGAAGAACACAGATGAATATCTAAAGGCCTCGCTTGCCTCAGATACGGTCAGCGTTCTCGATTCCACCATTAGAAAGAAACTGGGCAAAAACAGTATAGAATAAAGTTCTGTGGACTGACGACTTAAAAGTGGAACTATTTGGAAGACATGGGTCCTGTTACATCTAGCATGAGGAAAGCTAACACAGCATTTCCCAATAAGAACATCATAGCAACAGTCAGACATGGTGGTGGTAGTGTGATGATGCGAGGATGCTTTGCTGCTTCAGGGCCTGGGCGACTTGCCACAATTGACGAAAGCATGAATTCTTTGCTCTACCTGAAAATGCTGAAGGAGGATGTCCGGGCATCAGTCCATAATCTGATGCTCAAGAGCAAGTCCACCTCTGAATGGCTGAAAAGAAACACAAGGAAGGTTTTGGAGTGGCCTAGTCAAAGTCCTGACTTGAACCCCATTGAGATGCTGGGGCAGGACCTTAACCAGGGAGTTCATCCTGAAAAGCCCTCCAATGTGGCTGAATTAAAGCAATTCTGCAGAGGAGAGTTGGCCAAAATTCCTCCACAGCACTGTGAAAGACTGAGCTCCAGATATCGGAAGCGTTTGGTTGGGAAGATGTTGCTGATAAGGGTGGCACAAGTTAAGTGGGAAATTACTTTTTTTTTACATGGGTGATATAGATGTTGCATAACATCTAACCTTTTTCCTTCAATAAATGGAAAACTGTGTTTTGTCCTTCCTCATGTTCACCTAGTCTTATATTATTTATTATATGAGGATCGGAAACCATTTAGTGTGACAAAAATAGAGGAAATCAGGAGGGGGCAAATACTTTTTCACAGACCTGTATGGGAGAGCGGGAAAGAGTGAATGAAAGAGAGAGAGGGAACAAGTGTATGACAGAGAGAGAGAGAGATGATTGACAGGTGATACGTTGTTGGTAAAAGGAGACGATGCTGGACCACCAGGATGGAGTAAGTGAGTTGTCAAAATGTCTGTCACCTTCGCATTAAGCACATTCCCAACATCTCTCAGACATTCAGCTCGCTCCTAAAATAGTGTTTTTAAAAAGTTTTTCTAGCAAGCAACAAAGTTTCAGGTGGTTGTTCATTTCCTACGTACATTCTCATCACAGAGCCATGATTCAGCTACAAGGTGACATTTAAACAGAGATTATCTCACGCCAACAAGAGACAAACTACAATGACACGAGTGACTTGTCAATTGCTAGCGTGAACATGGGGTTAGCTTAAGGTCATCCGCTAGCACAGTGCCAGCTCTGAGTCAGTCCTGAAGTGAATTACAGACTCAGAGGATTTATATTCCATATATATTAAAATACAGATGTGAACACGAGCTCTGTGTAATTACAGCCGAAATGCTCAGATCCCGTCTTTCTATGCCAAAACCACAAATTCTAATTCAAAGTTTGCTTTACAATCCTGCCAGAAGTGACCACGAGGTGACGGAACACACACACATTTGGTCCAGGCCTTCAATGTGGTCTGTGTGTTAAATCAAATATATCACAGTGTGGACACACTGTACCTTACAGAGTGGGAGGTACAGGCAGGACATGGCGGTTTGGCGTCTTTATAGAGGGTAATCCATGACAGAGGTCAAAACACAAGCAAAAGAGGTACATGACAGGGCAGTGAATAAAGTTAGAGAGTCAAAATACCAAAAATAAAACAGAGCTGTATTCAGATTCAGCAACATAAGCCCAAAAGTTACATCAGAATTTATGTGAGGAAAGTTCCTGGTATTCAGTGTCGGGTTACGCACATGCTTAAGTGGATTTTCTGAGCTCTGCATTCAGATTGTTAAAATCACCTGAGTGTAGTTCATGCCTCTGAGGGGTTGATTTTGAAATTTTTTCCTCAAAGGGTAAGTGAAGATCTGGAAATGAAGAATTTCACTCGACTTTTATAATTTTATACTATTTATAACCACTGCATACAAACGGTAATGTGACAATAAATCTAAATCTAAATAATTGCTTAGATTAAGGAATCTCAAACATTTTGCAAATAGGAACCTCTACCATTGTGCAAAAAAAAAAACCCTGACATACTCATGATGACAAAACCAACAGAAGAAACAAGGACAGGGGATTCCTTGTGGTATTTAGCTGTAATCTTCTATGCTGTTGCGGATATTTAAAAATAGCTTGGTCTGAAATACCTGCTCTGAGTTGCCATTACAAAGCTTAAAATGATTGAACATTCTTTCCTTATGTCTCTTTCCAAACATTTCCTGATTTTTTTCCTAAAGTTAAATCAACTTATTACAGTTTACAGTGTCAGTGTTTCCTCTCGTCATTAAAGCAGGAGCTCCAGAAAGGCTCTTGCTAAGATATTTGGCATCTTCCACATGGAAAAACACTTCATCTGCGTTTCCTCAGACCACAAAATGCTTCACGGAGATCAGACGTCAAATAGTCTTGAAACCGCAGACCTGCATGAGTCCCCGCTGTACTCCTGAGTTCTGTTTAGGTCAAAATGACTAGCGAAGCAGCTTTCTGATGAGCAGTAATAAATCAATAGGGCACCGAGAAGGGCGCATCGTTTCCATCTGACCCTCAGAGGCAGGAGGCAGGAGTGTGGGAGTGTGTGTGAGGGAGGCTGATTGTGCTTTAGAGCATTTCAGGATCATGGAAAGCTTGTCTTTTGTTAGTAGCAAGCTAGCCAGCTAATGTTAGTGAGATTAGTGATGGGTTTAGATTCTAAAAACAGTGGACTGTATGGTCAGTGTTGTAGATTTAACCCATTAACGTGTGTATGTTTACTGATCTAAAGCAAATACTACTATAATCTCATTTAAAGCTAGAGAAGTGATAATTTGTTTAGTGTTGACAGTGTGAGCGTCCATGTTGATATCACGTAATGTGGATACTTTCTTGACTTTATGCAACTTAAGATAGAAGATAGAAGAAAACAAAAGATATGTCAATATTTATGCGAGGAAATTTCCTCATATTCAGATTCATGTTCGCATGTGCTTGAGTCAAATTCCTGGGATTTAGATGAATTTATTAATAGCGTTGTCAAAGATTCCCCCCTTTGTGTCACCTTTTTCTCCGTATTGGTTTCTGTTTTGGTCCTGTCTCCACCTCCTGGCCCATCAATTGCTTGTTACCTGATTGTGTGCACCTGTTTTGTGTTAGTTCTTCATTAGTTTGCCTACTTACACCCTTTTGTATCTTATGTTTCTTGGTGAAATGTTGTCAATTGTACTCATGAGTCTATAAGTCTTGTTTTCATAGTGCCTTGTGTTTTTAGATCTGTGTCCTAGTTTTGTGTTTCGAATTATCTTCTGGATTATCGCCTGGATTTATGGCTACGATCACTGGAATGCCCTTAATAAATCTATCGCACTTGCGTCCTGCTTCTAACTCACGCCACGCGTTACAAGTGCCTTGTTTATGCATTTAATATTGGCCTTGAATGGCATTCTGTAATTGTATTTAAAGCCAAAACATACATTTCAGGATAACGTCAAAATGTCAGAGAGTGGCGCTGGACTTAATACTGCTCCTCGCTCGAGCCAAGAAAAATGCACTTAAGTTCAAGGTCAGAATTGAACTGAGACACGCCTCTGTTTTATTTTAAACTCCACCCCCACGTGTGTAACTCTTACATAACTTCTGAAAAGCCCTTAAATCTGTGGTCTGAATACAGACTGCGCACTTATTTACTATACAGGTTTTTCTAATCAGAGGTCAGAAATTCTAAGTTATGAGCTTTAACTGAATGCAACATAAATAAAGTGTTTCTCAACCCCGGTCCTGGACATTTCAGTGTTTTCCCTGCGCTAACACACTCATTTCAACATAGTTCAAGTTTGTTAATTATAAATCAGGTGCGCTGGAAGAAGGAAAAACACCAGAATGTGCCGAGGCCACGCCAGGACTCCAGGACTCGAGAATTCCCCTAATATGTTCTGTGTGTTGTTATTTCCACAATTTCGTGTTTTTTCAGACATCTAATATATCTTTGTCTTTGGATGGAAAAGCAATTTGACTGCTCGGAAAAGACTTTGGAAAGAGTTTTGACTCAAAATTCAATTGAATATTTTGCTTAGTGGAGCTGAACACAGCCAGTGTCCACGTTTTATTGCCGAACTCTCTGCGCTTGTGCTGAATTCTTGATTCTGGTTTTCTATAACAGCATTATCGTTTCTATAGTAACAGCAAATTCACAGAGTTTTTAATTACAGGCCAAGCAGCCTTTCAGTCAATATTTATGGCACTCTCGTAAGTTAGAGGATGTTATTCACTGAGTCTTGGATTGACATCATTTCAACATGATGACGATCGTAGTAAAGTATAAGTAATAATACCGTGTTTTTTAAATTATTTTTTTCTCAATGTGACAACAGAATATAACTTTCGGTAGACTATAAAATTTTTACAGTCTAAAAAAGTTTAAAAGTATAGTAAAGTATAAAGTATAAAAGTATAAAGTATAAAAGTTTACAAACTACAGTTGCGTAGATTAATAAAATAGTGGTGCAAAATAAACAGTGTCTTTATAAGTCCAGAAAATCCACTTAAGCATGTGCGTAACCCGACTCTGAATACCAGGAACTTTCCCAATGTAAATGTTGACATAAGTTTTGAGCTTAAGTCACAAATTCTGTATACAGCCCTTTGTGTGTAGAGTGTAAAAAATACTTTAAACTTTCCATATATATAAAAGTCTTGCACATCCATTTTTTTTAACATTAGAGGTAGCAGGAACACTCTTGAGGTGGGAATTAGGACGTTTCTCCAACCTACAATGGAAAACCCGATGACAAACAAGGCCTCTGATGATCCTCTGGTGCTGATTACAATCTTATCTTATAAAACTCTAATCAACAACAGAAATATAATTAACCGCAGTGAGATGAGATGTAATGCGCTAGCAGAGACTGGATTTCCACACCGAGGAATCTGAGGAATGTTTTACCTTCTCCGCGACCGGGTCTGGATAAACGCTCGGCTGGAGTCTTTTGGACCGTCATTAAGATAAAAATCAGATGTTTTTTTTTTTTTTTCGAGAGGGTTCAAAACATGCCAAGAATTTCCACTAAAGCGTTTGAAGGCTGAACTTTGCTTTTACCACGCGGGGCAAACCAAACCTCAGGAGCAGTAAACGCTATGATTTAGCTGGAAATGCAGAGCCAGACCTCACCACACACACACACACACACACACACACACACCCCAACACACAATCTATATTACAGTGTACAGTAAGTGAAGTGTGGGTGCCAGCATTCATATTAGTTTCATTGAATTTCCCTCTCAGAATAACAACCACAGAAAAACCTTCAGCTCGACGTTTAAATATAGAATTAAACAAATTAAACAGTACAGCTTTCCTTTACGGGTTACGTTTACGTTTGTGTCAATAAAAATGTACATGTGCAATAATTTCACTCTTTAGAAAACACATTTAACTATCTTATTATATTTTATAATGAGGTCTTATACACAAATTCACTAATGTGGCCCAAAGTGCTCACCATCAGCTCGTAAATATACAGAAAATCTAAAAATGTTCATTGACATCGGTTTGGATGAGAAGTTCTAAAGAAGCAAAAGTCAAACATCCATTTTGTGTGCTTTATAATACGCTTTTATAATCAGTGAGCAAAATGAGCATTAAAATATTCAAATCCATTCATAAGCTGTATGAGTTAAATGAATTTTTCACTTTTGTTTTATTATAAGATGTTAATTAACAAGTTAGCGTTAAAACATAAGGAAGGTTAAGGTCATTTTGATTGTAATATTCTCTTGGTAAGAGTATCAGTGTTTATGATGGACCAATGAAATTGAATGAAAATCTAAAATAAGTTGAGTACCACGAGGGTTGGTATTATGTCCCCTGCTGTTTTTATTGTAAATGCTAAAATTAATAATAATATAATAATAATATGTTTAATTTTTATAGACAACAAACTGCTATGATCTAATTTCAATGGCGTAGCTGATCACAGTCCCACTGAAGCCGTTCACTGGAACAATCCATGCGTCCCGCACAGCCACAGCGCCATCAGGCACCACTGAACACCACCACGCACCACTGGGCATGACTGAACACCACCAAGCACCACTGGGCATGACTGAACACCACCAGGCACCACTGGGCATGACTGAACACCACCAAGCACCACTGGGCATGACTGAACACCACCAGGCACCACTGGACACCACCAAGCACCACTGGGCATGACTGAACACCACCAGGCACCACTGGACACCACCAAGCACCAACAGGAACCACTGCTCTGATCCACGGATGGATCCATGGAGCTGCAGAACTCCACAAGAGCTACACAAAGCGAGCAGCACACCGAAATCTATCCAGGCGTACACAGATCACACATGAGGAAATCTGCTGCTCAAGCTCGGGAATGGAGCTCCATCACAACCAACAACCAGCGGACAAATTTGATAAATGATCAAAAACAATAAAACAAAAACACAGAAAGCAGACTCAAAAACAAACATTAAACATACAAAGAAAGAAGAAAAAAGAAAGAAAAAAAGAAAAAGCTTCAATGAGAAGCAGAAGCACAAACGTGTACAGCGTACTCTCAACCCGGAGACGGCTCAGCAGATATTATAAGAAGCATGACATTAACTTTTACTGCTGTCACGCCCATGGGACAGGGTAATTAAACACTCACTGCACAATTAAATTTAATGAGATAGGGATTGACGCATTCCTGTAATGTGCGGTTAGGGGCAGGACGCAAATGCGTATTTGGGTGAGTCCACAAATCAAAATCATTGCCCATAGTGTAGGTCAAAGAACAGGTAGGAAACAATAAACTGGGATGATCCATGAACAAAGTTAAAAACTACATTTATACGGAAACAGGAAAACAGAACTCAGAACTTATCTCTAGAAAAATGCACAAAAAACTTGGTGATGATGAATAGAAACCACAAGGCAGAAATAGACAAACTAATCAAAGGCTTAACATAGAACAGGTGAACACAGTAGGGTAATCAACCAATGACAGAACAGAAATAAAAGCACAGTGTAGCGTAAACCAAAGTGCATGATGTGAACCTGAAACAAAAACATCAGCGTAGCACTCGTCACACTGGGAAACACATTGAGAGTGGAAATTTGTGAAAATTCCTAACTTCATTCATGTTAAAAAAGTTTTAACTTTCGTAAGTTTTCCCTGCAGGTGCTGACCCACCTGACACCTCGTCATCTTTCCTCACACTCTCCTTCCCTTCATCACTCTCTTTTTTTTACGAGCTGGAGGAAATCTCCCCCACAGCATGGGACTCGCCTGAATCACCTGCCCATCTTAAAAGTCACTGCTCCACACTTTCTCCAGTTTTATGAGCTGGAAAAGATCCAGAAGCTCCAAAACGCTTTCCACAGGAGGACCCGGAATCAGTTTTACAGCAGAGAGAGAAGGAGATTCCAAATGGCATCAACTACCACAGACCTCCTGCTAGAAGATATACGGCACACGTCTGCTACAGCCATGAGATCTCTCTTTGACGCAATAAAATGATTTCGAGCATAAACCCGAAAACATAATGAGATTAACAGCGGGACTTTAAATTATGGTTAAAACTAAATCCAAGATCTACAGTCTAAAGGAAACAATCGTATAAATGAACTGGGAGCTAACATCTGGATTATTATATAGCGTATAAATTAGCATGCTACATATAGCAGGCAAAGCTACTTCTGAAAACTGTTACATCCAATATCATTTTTAGATTTTATAATTAGAAAAGTAACATACAAATTCTAATCCCAATCCTTATTATACTAAATACATACTACATGTAACTGGCAGGTAGCCACGCCCTGATGGACTGATTAAACTGTAGCCACGCCCTGATGGACTG
>CM040471.1:4010227-4030195 GCA_022758105.1 Pangasianodon gigas | reverse complement strand
CTAGATTAGATTTCTCTCGCTAGGTTAGTTCCCATTCACTAGATTAGCTTTCGCTTGATAGATTAGCTGTCTCTCTTTGATTAGCTGTCTCTCACTAGATTAGCTTTCTCTCGCTAGATTAGCTTAAACTTGCTATTCTCTCAGACTGTTCATGACAGAGCATATAGTCGTAATAAAAGCTGTGTGGGCAGGGCGACCTTGTGGGCGGGACTAGCCCAGATTAGCTCCACCCACTTTACATACATTTATATTAGCACCCGTTTGTTATGTATAGTGATGTAATATCATATTTAGCTCGTACTGTATAATGATGCTGGGGGAAAATGTGACCTATCCAGTTACGTATCAGGTATAGGTAACCTGTGTATGTGTGTGTGTGTGTGTGTGTGTGTGAGAGTGTGTGTGTGAGAGAGAGAGAGAGAGAGAGAGAGAGAGAGCATATAAGAAACCATGAAACATTTCAATGAAACATAATATAAGCAGTTGATGATTTCTTACTTCAAACCCACACACACACACACACACACACACACACACACACACACAGCTGCTAAAGACATCAGTGTGTTAAAAGTGATACACTTGCACTTAAAGTGTGTGAGCTGAGATCTCTGAGATTAAACCTGACCTTTACACGACTGCTCTGTAACACACCACCTCATCTCCTCTTCCTCCTCCTCCTCCTCCTCCTACTGCATCGAATCCTGGATTCTGATTGGTCAGAAGGTGTTGATTAATTCTCTCTAAAGTAGCGCAACAGGAATACGTTATAGTTTCTATAGAAACGGCTCATTCGTACTGCGAACGCTCCACATACACGGATTAAATAGCGCTGAGTCACTCTCCGTGGAGCTAACATGTGGAGGTTCTCCATAAGATGGAGGATGTTCTTTAGTCTCCTAAAGAACAGGGACAAGGAGGGTATTTGGGTTTAGCTGCAGGTTGAAACTACTGACTTCTGAGATCTCCTTTTAGGGAGTCACTGTTGTAGCTTTGGATAACAGTCCAAGCATGGCAGTAAGAGCTGGACCCGCTCTATCCAAACCAGTAAGGGTAATAAAATCTGCCACACGCTGGGGCAACAGGGTAGCTAGCATTCCCACCGACTCTATCTTCACCATGAGGAACTATATTCCATTGCTATTCCATTCAACTTCATTGTCACTAATAAACACAAATACAGTATGCTGAAATGTAGTTTAGCTGCATCAGGTGTAAACATTTAACAAGTGTTAGAGCAAACAGCATGACAAGACATTAAGTGAGGTCTGAGACGATGCTGAACACCTTCTTCAGACCTTCTGCTGTAGGTCTTCCATTGGACACAGAGCGACTCCGATGATGTACTGAGCAGTCTTTACTTCTCGCTGCAGTGCCTTGATGATAGTGACAGTAGAGCCGGAATACTGTCTGTGATACAGCGGGTCAGGATGATCTTCACCATGCATCTGTAGAAGATGGTCAGAAGATGACCAGGGGGAGCATGGGTTGACTTTTCTCAGTCCAGTACTAGGGAACTCCCCTGTTCACTGTGAGACTGAGCGACATAATGTCTGCAAGGAAGGTGGACACCTCTCAAGCAGAGGTCCACTGAGATCCCTCTTCCGAATATGGCCGCCAAAAGTGGCAGAACTGTTTGTCTACACTCTCTACTGTAGAGACAAGGTGAACGGTAGGAACGGTGAAGGAGTAAAGGCTGCATCACACACACCACTGATGTGACACCAGTCTAACAAGCAGGTGTTAAAACACAAGCATCAGTGTCCTTCTTGAAACGTCTGCAACAGAATCCCTTTTTCCTTGTCCCTCACCATGGGATCTGTGTTTCTGATTGTGCATCTTAAACAAGGAAAATTTATTTTCTCAACAGAGTTTGAATTTGGCCAGGGTCTAATCTCCAAGATTGGACCAACGAATAGAACGGAAGTTTATACCCCTGTAGCTTAGCCATCAGAACCCTCCTGTCTGATGCAGAAGCTGCTGAGGAAAGTGATTGAGGAAAGTGAGGAAAGTGTTTGAGGAAAGTGTTTAAAGAAGGTGAGGGAAGTGTTTGAGGAAAGTGTTTGAGGAAAATGAGGAAAGTGTTTGAGGAAAGTGAGGAAAGTGTTTGAGGAAAGTGAGGAAAGTGTTTTACAGTAAACATCCCATCAGCAGTCCTTGTCCTTCATGAAGAGCTACGTAGGGTGGAGGACATCCACTGGAGGACCACTTTCAGTTTAGTCCACAGTGCTCAGATGACTGTGAGGAGTGAGAGAGTGTGATATTTGTCCATTTATGGGTGTAATCTGGCTTCTGATTCTGACGCCTGTACTCCTTCTTCCAGACCTCCTCTGACCACAGCGCTAACGAGCGGCCGTAAGATACGCAAGATGGTACACAAGATCATTGGCAAACTGCTGTGGTATAAGAGGAATAAGACACAGTGTGTGTGATGACACTGGAGACTCCTTCCTTCTATAAATGTTAAATAAACATTTCCTTACAGAAACTTTCACCATATCAACGATTATACACTTTATAAATCTGATAACGTATTAGAAAGAGGGCGTTAATATAATCCTGTGATTTGCAGCTGTACTAATGTCAGAGCTGCTGTTATAGGAAATTAATCAACACCTTCTTCCTCTGACCAATCAGAGTCCAGAATTCAACAGAGTCCAGAATTATCCCAGGAACTCAAACACTGTGAAAAAAAAATGCTCCCTACTTCAGCTGCCTCGTCCTGAATAAAACACCGGGGGTAGTGCGGATAAAATAGCATTGTGTGTGTGTGTGTGTGTGTGTGTGTGTTGATGTATAGATTATATACCTGATTATCAGCTCATGTCTGGAGTTCATTATGATTAGCAGCTTTCATGCTAATCTCCTTTACTGCTTTGGATTCCCGTGTAATCAATCCTCCATCTTTTGACATCAGGTCAGAGTTGATTACAGCAGTTTAATGCTTACGACGTCTAAGAATGTGTTTGTATAAGATTATAAGATTAGGCCTTTGCAGAAATTATACACCGACTTCAAATAAAAATAAAAATTACCCCTACTATTACTTCCAGGTTAGCACTGGAGCTATGAGGCTAATGTAGCTAACAAACTCTGCTCAGTAACACTCTGAATATTAGCAGATTAGCAAACTAAACACCACCTCAAACCACGATTTTTCTGATGAACACTGCTTGTGAGATGAAATTTTCTTCTGAACAAACATAAGTGTCCTAGCGGAATCCAGGATACCCATAATGCACTGGGAGGCTTGTAGAAAGTACTTAGTAAGCACCATTTTAAACTATTAACCCTTATAAACTCATTTCTATAAAATTAGCTTAAATATTTTTAAATTGTTTCTCATACAGTTACTGATAATCAGCCTTTGGTTACGCTTTTGCTCGCTAGTTTACTTTTGTTCGCTAATTTAAATCTTAAATCTTTCTAGTTTACTTTCCCTCACTAGTTTGCTTTTATTCACTGGGTTAGCTTTAGAGTTTTCTTTCACAAACTAAAGTTAGCTGTCATATGCTAGCTTTTTATCACTAGATTAACTTTTATGTAGTAGTTTGCTTTCGTTCGCTAGGTTAGCTTTTGCTTGCTAGTTTGATTCACTTTTTTCTATAGGTTCGTTTTCAGTTGCTTGGTTGTTGGGTTAGGTTTCATCTGCTAGTTGTTTTGTGTGCTAGTTAGATTTTGCTCCCTTTGACTAGACAGAGGTTTTGATTGCTAGTTTGAGATTGTTTACTGGTTTTGCTAGCTTGATTTGCTCCCTTTCACATAATTTTCAGGTGCTAGTTTGAGTTTATTCACTATGTTAGCTTTCAGTCGCTAATTTAAATCACTCCTTTTCACTCATCAGATTAGCTTTCAATTGCTAGTTTGCTTTTAATCACAAGGTCAGGTTTTGCTCACTAGTTTGCTTTTGCACACTAGTTACCATTTATTCACTAGATTACTGTTTGCTTTTGTTCTCTGGGTTAGATTTTGCTCACTAATTTGTTTTCATTCATAATATTAGCTTTTAAATAGTTTGATTTCATGCATTAGATTAGCTTTTGGTCAATTGCTAGTTTGAGTTTGTTTACTGGGTTTGCTAAATTCATTTGCTTCCTTTCACTGATAGCTTAGCTTTTGCTTGCTAGGTCGCTTAGACTGTGTCCCAAATGACATATTAGACACTATGCACTTACACTATGCACTATACACTATGCACTTACATTAAGCACTATACACTATGCACTTACACTTACACTATACACCTACACTATACACTATGCACTGTGCACTTACACTGTGCACTTACACTATGCACTATGCATTATGCACTTACACTATACACTATGCACGTACACTATGCCCTTACACCTATGCACTGTGCACTTACACTGTGCACTATACACTATGCATTATGCACTATACACTATGCACTTACACTATGTACTATGCACTTACCCTATGCACTTACACTATGCACTTACACTATACACTATTCACTATACACTATGCACTATGCACTATGTACTCTACCATCTAGTGTATGAATTTTAGAAGGGTAGTATCGACTCTAATGGAAAACTAACAGTTTTTTCCTAACCGGAAGTATAAGCCGTTTCCCAGTCAAACGCACGTAATGTGACACTGCTAGCTTTAGCAGAATACTCAGAGTCAATGAAAATGAATTTCACCTTATCAAAGTAACATAAACAGTAAAATGAAGAAATTCATTTACTTAAGTTTTCACACTCACTTTTATTTTATTCTGAGCAAATTTAAGCCAGCGTCAGCGCCTGGTCACCCCACCCCTCTTCCACTACGTAAGCAAAGCTGCGACCGTTGAGCGCACGAAGTGTCCAACATTCCACACTTCGTTTTTTTCGGTTCAATAAGTGCATCATCCAGGTACTTGAAGTGCACTTCTTCAGTTTTCAGTGTGAACACACTACTCACACTATTTATACTACAAAATAGTGTAGAATAGTGCATAAGTACACAACGCACCTTTAGACTCAGAGACATTTTGAGTGTAAATTTTTTATTAAAAGCCATGTGGGCGGGATGAGCAGTTGGTGAGGGCGGAGCTTACGCAAGCCCTACCCAGGGTTAGCCCCGCCCACTTTACATGAAACAGGAACATAAGTGGTTAAGGAGTTAAAGAAAAACATTTGTGAAATTTGCATGTTGTGTTTTATGTTTTTTATTTCTTTGGTATTATACGCACTTGGATGGCTCCTCGGGGGTTCTGTGTACGGTTAATGGTTCTAGCTTTTGTATTTTTAAGAGGTTCTACTTGGAACCTTTTGTGAAACAGAAACTGTGCTGTTTAAAAAAAAAAACGCTTTAGTGCGCTCGACTAAATCTTTTTTTATAACGAGTTTTATATTCTATTCACACCACCACTTGGCACGCATACACACACACTCACACACACACACACACACACACACAGAGGAAATCGATGTGTGACTGAGACATATGGAAAGAATCACTATAAAATGTCAATTTTTTTTTTATTATTGAATACTGAATAGCTCCAATTTTCCTTTTATAAGAATGGAATAAACAGTAAAACACTACTATAATCACACACACACACACACAAAAACACACACACACACACACACACACACAGCCTAAATTTACAAAAAGCCTACTTGCACTGACTCTATACACACCGTGTTGTATGAACAAAAACAAAATAATGCTCAAATTACATAAATTATATGACTTACATAATTTAATCTAAATTAATTAATAATTAACTCCTTAATCAACACATTAATAATAATAATAGTGCTGTTCACTTGCTTTATTACCAGGTTTATTACACTGTTATAACAAGAAGCAGTCTGTAATGTGTATTTCATGACATTTTACATGAACCATACACACAAACTTTAACTGAATTTAACTTTTTTTTAACTCCAGAGTAAATGGGTCGATCCCAAATGTGTGCAAAAAGTAAAAATACACTGTACATTACGCAGTCCTAGCCTGGAGTACTGAAAGTACCACATGATTTGAGGTATAGATGTTTCACCTCATACCCCAAATTCCACCTGATTAGAGGGAACGTTAATAAAAATCATGGAATGTCACTTATTCCTCTATGTGTAAAAAGCAGGAGGAAAGGGGGCGGGGCTTGTAATCTTGGGGCGTTTCCAAAAATAATTTGCTTTTGGTAGCTGAAAAGTAACTTTAGTATTTCCATGTTGTGACTGCTGCTTTAGTATAGAGCATATAAACTCAAAGTGTTATTACATCATTACATATAGGAGCCAATCAGATTCCAGTATGCAAATGCTGTCCATGATACAATGTTACAAGCAGGAGAAATGGGGTGGGGCTTGTAATGTTTTGGGGCATTTCCAATTCTTATAAAAAGTAATTTGCTTTTGGTAGCTAAACTATAATTTTGCAAATTCATGCAACATTGGCACCAAGAGAAACCAAGAGGCTGTTTTTTTTAAAAGAGGAATATCAGACTTGCTATTTTCTTAATGTCACTCAAAAAAATAAAAGATAAATAAATAAAATAAAATGTAAGCTAGCTATCTGATGCTACCAAATGATTTTTGGTCAAGAAAACAATAAAATGAAATTTCACTGTGACCGCTGCTTTAGTATCGAACATATAACCATAAAGTGTTATTGCATCATAAGAGCCAATCAGATTCCAGTATGCAAATACAGTCCATGCTACAATGTTAAAAGCAGGCAAAATGGGGCGGGGCATGTAATTTTGAAGGCAATTATCATTCTTAGTAAAAAGAATTTGCTTTTGGTAAGTATAATTAATATATTTATATAGAATAGTATAGTATATATACTATAATAGAAATTCACAACTTGGAGCCAATAGAAACGAAGAGGGTGGGGCTGTATTTAAAAAAAAAAAGAAAAGAGTAACATCAAACTTCTGCCTTGCTATTTTCTTAATGACACTCAAAGATGTAGAATAAATAAATAAATAAATAAATAAATACATAAATTGAAAGCTAGCTATCTAACATTACCTTTATGTTTGTGTTCCCTAAAAAAAATTTCATACCTGGAAGGACAGAATGAAAATCAAACAATATTTACGCAAGAAAACAGAGAGACGAGATTCCAGTGTGACCCTGTCATAAAAAATAAGAGCCAATCAGCTTCTAGTATGCAAATACAGTCCATGCTACAATGTAAAAAAGGGCGGAGTATGTCATATTGGGGATGTTTCCAATTCTTATAAAAAGTGATTCACGTCCAGTGTCTGAACTGTAACTTCATACAAATTTGCACAATCCACAAGCCAATAAAAGCCAAGAGGGCGGGGCTATAAGATTCATGCCTTGCTATTTTCTTAAAGTCAACCAAAAAAGTAAAAGTAAATCTAATAAAATAAAAGCTATCTAGCTAACATTACCACTATGTTTGCGCAAGAAAACGTGAAATGAGATTACGTTGTGACAGGATCATGTGATATAAGAGCCAATCGAATTCCAATATGCAAATCCTATCCACACTACAACGTAAAAAGCAAGCAGAAGGGGCGGGGCTTGGAATGTTGGGGGTGTTTCCAAATCAGTTTTCATAGCTGAACTGTAACTTCGCAAACTCTTGCAGTATTGGAGCCAATAGAAAGCAAGAGATTTAAAAAAAAAAAAAAAAAAGAAAGTGCTAATAATTTAGTACATTGAACTCCTACCTACAAATTTTCTTTATTACTTAAAAATAAATCAATAAGTAAACAAACAAATAAACCGCTGTGTTTGTGAAACCTAAAATATCACAACAAACATAACAAAATTAAATTTTGCTTTCATATTGAACATATAACTACCAACTACCAACTACCAAGTTATTGCATCATAAAATATAAGATAGATAGATAGATAGATAGATAGATAATATAATATAATATAATATAATATATGCAAATGTAGTCCATGCTACAATGTAAGAACTAGGAGAAAGGGGGCGGGGCTTGTAGCAGTGGGGATGTTTACAACTAGTATATTCATTCAATTAGGATTTCATGATGAACGTAAAAGTTTTGCATGAAGATGTTTTAACACTTGTTAAAATCATTAAAAAAAGATAAAAATGAGAAAAAGTGCAATCTGTGGATCTAATTTATAAAGAAGAAAGAAAGAAAGAAAGAAAGGAATGAACGTCTCGGCTCAGGTTTTAAACACACACACTGCTGCAGATGATAAATTTAGACCTCACATCTCTCAGCGACTGTTTCAGCATGAGTGACGCCTGTATTACAGCTTCTTCTCACTCGTTTATCTCCAGTGAGAGTCGGCACCTGTTAGTCCCCACACACACACACACACGCGCATGCACACACACACACACGCACACTTTCCTCACCTTCACACTCTTCCCCGGGGCTTGTCCTGAATCCTGAATCCTCTGAAGTGTGTCTCCTCTGAGAAGAGTTTCAGTTCCAGCAGCTGAGTCCCGGGCAGTAACGTCCACAAACACACACACACACACACACACTCTCACACACACACAGAGAGACGAGTGAGACCCGAGCCGAGCTATTCCATACTGAGAGAGAGAGAGGGAGAGAGGGAGAGAGAGAGAGATGAGGAAGCGACAGAAGGAGGGCTGGTTTCCGATTACACTTTTCTCCACTTGAGTCTTGTGTCCACTTTTTCCCCTCCCTCCCTCCCTCTCGCTCTCTCTCTCTCTCTCTCTCTCTCTCTCTCCCTCTCTCTTGCTCTCACCCCTCCTCTCTCTCTCTCTCTCTCTCTCTCTCTCTCTTTCTCTTATTCTCTCTCTTTCCACCTCCTCTCACCCTCTCTATTATTATTACATCCTCATTTCATCCACCTTTTTCTCTCTCTTTTCTTCCTGTCTACCTCTCTACTTCCTTATTTCTCTCTCTTCCTCCCTTCATCTTCCTCTCTCATTCACATCTATCTCTTCGTTTTTTCTCTATGACTCTCACTCGCACATTCTCTCTCTTACTCTGTCCCTCTGTCAATCTTTTTATCCTGCTCTCTCTCTTCTCCTCCTCTCATCCTCTCACTTATTCTTTCACTCTCCTCTTTCTCTCTCTTTTCCTTCTATCTTTCTACCTCATTATTTCTCTCTCTTCTTCCCTCCTCTTTCATTCACTCAGCCTCTCTCTGACTCTCACTCGCTCTCTTCCTCTCTCTTGCTGTCCCTCTGTCGATCTTTCTATCTAGCTCACTCTCTTCCTCCTCTCACCCTCTCAATTATTCCTTCACTCTCTCACCCTCCTCCTCCGTCCCTCTGTCTGTCGTTCTCTCTAACACCTGTCTCTCTACCTCATTTCTCCCTCTCTTGCTCCCTTCATCCTCTTTCTTATTTTCTCTCTCACTCTATATCTTCTTTCTTCCTTTTCTCTCATTCTCTTCACTTTTCCTGACTTATTTTCTGACTCTCTCTCCTTTCATTTTATTTCCTCTCTCTCCATCTCTCTCTCTCTTTTCTCAGCTATCGCTCTCTCCCATTGAACTTTACTTTTATTCTCTCTCTCTCTCTCGCACAATTTTATTTTTCACAAGTACATAAGTTCACAGGTTTTACAGGTTCATGTTTCATATTTTACAAATATATGTTTTCATTTTTTAAGAGCAATAAATTTCTATGAATTCTCAGATTAACAGCATTAAATGCTCTCATACATGATGAGTGCTGTATTTCTTTTTGTTTTGCATTTACTCCATGTGATTTTGTGTGTGCATGTGCTCCTGTCTCCACCTCTGTCCTGTCATTGGTCTGTTATCTAATGTGTGCACCTGTTCTGTGTTCATCCCTTGATTAGTTGATTTTATATAAATACACTTTCACTAAAAGAATATTGTATTACACATTTTTCTAACGTTCACAGAAGAGGAAATGGGGAAAGTAAATCTTTTAGAGTAGTTTAAGTGAATATTTTTGAGCACTCTTTAAAAATTAAAAACAATAATAGTTATATGAATAGTTTATATTCATATAATATTGTTGTCTCACTTTTATATTTATTACCACATATTACTGTCTACAGTCTGACTGATTCTCTCTAATTCTCTAAAAGTACCTTTATTTACTTTTTTATCGGTTTATCCCTCTTTTCTCTCATTCCCTTATTCCCTCATTCTCTCTTTCTTTCTCTCTCACCCCTCATCTGAGCATTCAATAGAAAAAGCTGTTTGTCTTCCTCTTTTATTTATTCTACTTTCCTCCATCTCTCTCATTCCTCCACCACTTTTCTCTCTTCTTCCTTATTTCTCTCTCTTCCTCCCTTTATCTTCCTCTCTTCCTCTGTCTTCTTCTATCTATTTTCTATTTTCTTTCTATTTCTAGCTATCTCTTCTTTCTTGTTTTCTTTTCTCTCTCACCTTACCCTCTTCTTCTATTCCTATATCCTCTCTCTCTCTCTCTTTTATTTTTGCTCTTTCCTTTTTCTCTCCCACTGTGCCCTTTGTCTATATCCCTTTCTTATTCTCTGACTCCATCTCTCCTTTCCATTTTTCTCCTCCTTCTGTCAATCTTTCCTTCTAGCTGTTTCTCTCTCTCTCTCTCTCTCTCTCTCTCATTCTTCAATGATCTCTATGTAATCTTTACTTTTATCCCCCATTTCACCCTCTGTATTATTCTTTCCCTCTCTCACCCTCCTCCTTCTTTCTTTCTCTCTAACTCCTGTCTCTCACCTCTCTCTCTCACCTCTCTCTTTCTCTCTCTCTCTGGGCGTGTGTGTGTATTGTATTTACCCAACAGCGCTGCATGACTCACAGAGATTCTATCCACACAACCACACACACACACTTTTTAAGTAAACACAGTGAATATTATTATCGTTGATGATAGTACAGTTTGTAGAGTTTATTGCTGAGAGTTTATTTTCAGAAGCTGCACCTTGGTGATAGAGTTTAACTCATCCCTTTCTCTGATTCACTGAATCACTGATTCACTGATTCACTGCAGAAATGTGAGGATTTGATTTGTTTAATTTGACACGTGTGGAAGAGAAAGGAGAAGAATTAAATACAGAATGAACCTCAAACACCCACCTGAAACACCAGCACAAGTCCCAAAATGGAAATGTGTGTGTGTGTGTGTGTGTGTGCATGTGTGTGTGTGTGTGCGTGTGTGTGTATACCCTCTTTAGACGCAGCAGAATGTTGACCTCTGTGCACCAATGGGGTCATGTTCATGCTTACTCTGAAGTGTAAATAAGATGCCCCTTTCTCTCTTTCTCTTTCACACACACACACACACACACACACACACAGGAGTTGTGTAAGAGTTAGGTATATTGTGTGGCTGAGGTGGGTATTATGATGTAAAGATTAGGGTAAGAGTTTGGGTTTAGGGAATAGGATTAGATGTTTATCTAGGATTAATGTTCGGGTTAAAGGGTGCGTGTGATCATGGCATAGGTTTAGGGATTGAGGGTTGGTTTTGGAGTTTAAATTTTGGTTTGGGATTGAGTTTTGGGTTAGGTTTAGGGACTGTGGTTTAGGTTTTGGATTGAGGTTTGGGTTAGGATTACAGGTTCAAATTTGGGTTCAAATTTAGATTAGGATTGGGGCTTGGGGTTGAGGTTTGGATTAGGATTGAGGGTTCAAATTAGGATTAGGAGTTCAACGTTGGATTAGGATTAGGAGTTGAGGTTTCAATTAGGATTAGGGGTTGGTGTTTGGATTAGGATTAGGGGTTGAGGTTTCGATTAGGATTAGGGGTTGGTGTTTGGATTAGGATTAGGGGTTGAGGTTTCGATTAGGATTAGGGGTTGGTGTTTGGATTAGGATTAGGGGCTGAGGTTTCGATTAGGATTAGGGGTTCGAATTTGGATTAGGATTGGGGTTCAAATTTGGATTAGGATTAGGGGTTGGGGTTTGGATTAAGATTATCCAAACCTCATGCTCATGCTGCATCACAGGGCAGTGTAACAGACTTGGAGGAAAGCACTATCTGTCCTGTCCACATACATGAGCTCACAAAAGAGGAAGATGCCCTTCCCACCCAGAGAGCAGGGCCAGATTTGCCCCCTTGGTTCCCGGCCACAGATGCCTGTGTTGGAGTTTTAGTCAGTGATTTGTTTTAACAGAAACTGATTGGTTGGTTAACTGAACCAAAAAAAAAATCATTGATTAATACCCCTGTGTGCATGGAGATTGGGTTTGAGTCAGAACTCTGTGTGTGTGTGTGTGTGTGTAAGGTGTCTGTGTCTTACTGGGTTAATTATAGGTATCTTACAGGATTCAGATCAGTTCCATTTTACAAGCAGCATTAAAACTGCCACCTCAACCCTGCATACTGCTAGAAGTGTGTGTGCGTGTGTGTGTGTGTGTGAGAGAGAGAGAGAGAGAGAGAGAGAGGGAGTGATTTACTATTTTCCAGTGAATCTGTTGTAGCTGGCAAGTGGGGCTTAGTAAAGCGCCCCACACACACACACACACACAGCGAGAGAGAGAGAAAAAACAGGCAACTCTAATCAGTGTGAGAACTGAATCTGCTATGGGTAGAAAGACTATTTTCCTCTTCCTCCACCTAGAAGAAGCCTTTACACACACATACACATAAATGCATGTAGTATCAAGAACAGTTAAAACACCCTAAAGAGACACAATGAACAACTTATAATTAATTATTATTGTTATTTATCAATAATAACCATGCAAAATAAAGAAAAATTAAAGTTTTCTTTTGACTCTCCCTCGTATAATCTGTATAAAAGCTAAAATGTAATTTACTACTGGTATAAAATAATCAAATAAAATAATATGATTCGTTTCTATTTAGCCACAAACGCTAATCACATGGTCAAAGGGGAAATCGTACATGTTTATTGGCTGAATGTTGACATTATTTTTATAATGTGTGTCATTTATAATGAAGTGAATAACTCCCACAGAGAGTTCACACACTTACACTGATCCGTTTTACAGAAATTCTGCCAGGTGTGTGTGTGTGTGTGTGTGTGATCATCGTGTCGCGCCCACACGGATGTTTCCAGATGTTTCGTGTTTGTCACGCTGGTGTCAGGTGACTCATGTGGTTTAACATTTGTGACATGCATTCACACACACAAAACACATCTGTCTGTCTGTCTAACCAGATATAGCGTTCATTACGTTGTGTTTCGTCAGCTCGGGACATAGTTTTGGGTTTTAACAGTTACACTACTGTCAGTTTTATATTCTAAAATGGTGTCAGAGGCACAAAAGTATTATGTCAGAAACGTGGAGTGCGAATCTGCTTTAATGTGGGTCATTTTAACTCAAACAGAGCATAATTATCAAATATTAGCTACGTTTAGGTGTGTGTGTGTACGGGGGAAAGAAAGAAACAAAGAAAAAAGAAATATAGAAATAAATACATAACAGTCTAAAAGAAAGAAGATTTTGAGGTGAAAGAAAGAAAGTAAAAGAAAAACAAAGAAAGAAAGAAAGAAAGATATTGAGAAGCATAAAAATAATAAAATAAAATTAAGAATGGTAAAGAGGGTGAGAAAGAAAGAAAGATTTTGAGAAGAAAAAAGAAAGAAAGAAAGATTTTGAGAAGAAAAAAGAAAGAAAGAAAGGTTTTGAGTACAAAAAAGAAAGAAAGAACGAAGGAAGGAAGGAAAGACAAAGAAAGTAAAAGAAATAAATAAAGAAAGTTATTGCGAAGGATAAAAATAATAAAATAAAAATAAGAATGCTAAAGAGGGTGAGAGAAAGAAAGTGATATAAATAAATAAACAAATACAAGAACAGTTAAGAAAGAAAGAAAGAAAGAAAGAAAGACAGACAGACAGACAGACAGACAGATAGAAAGAAAGAAAGAAAGAAAGAGCGTGTTGTAATCCTTTGGCGAGTATAGACAGAAATACTCCACATAGCACTCGTTTCACACGTTTCCGCTAACCCTACCCAGAATAAGGCCCGTGTGGAGTATTTGGGACGCGGCCGCTGATTAGTGTGTGTGAGAACACTGATGGTGTGTAAAGTGCGCTCTGTGGCAACGTCTCCACAGCACGAGTCTAAAACTGGCCTGTGTGGTGACGAGCGCCTCAGGTGACTTCCTTCAATAAACAGAAAGCATGTGTTAGCGGTTGATGCTAAATGTAATTAGTAAATAAAATTGCTCTCATCAACTTCACTTTACGGTGTATAAATGGCTGCTAGCAAGATAAAATGTGATTTAACAACAGCTTTTTACCAACACATCTGAGAAAAATGTTGATATTCCTGACAATTCTGTTTAATTTCCAACACCACTGTGCCTTTACAGAGTCTGCATTTGAATTTCTGGATATGATAAATTGTGACTTTTGCCATATTAAGTCTTTTCTTAGTAATTTAACAACACATCTGAGGGAAATGTTGATGTTCCTGATAGTTCTGTCTCAATTACACCGTCACTGTGTGTTTACACGGTGTATAAATGACTTAGCCGTTGCATGCTAGCTAGATACATCTTAATTTAAGCCACACTGTGTATTTTATTAGTAATTTCTCAACACATCTGAGAGAAATGTTGATATTCCTGACACTTCTGTTTAATTTCCACTGCGATTGTGCCTTTACAATTTCTGTATATGACTTAACAGCTGCATGCCAGCTAGATAAACGATGATTTTAGCCGTATAGACTTTTCTTTGTACTTTATCAACACATCTGAGGTAAATATTGATATTTCTGACAGTTCTGTCTCATTTACATTGTCACTATGCCTTTATATTGTCCATTTCAAAGCCTAGCATGTGCATTCTAGCTAGATGTATTGTATGTTTAGCCATATAGAGTCATTAATTAGAGATTTATCAACACATCTGAGGTAAATGTTGATGTTCCTGATACTTCTGTCTTATTTACGCTGTCACTGTGTCTTTACACAGTGTATAAATGACTTAGTCGCTGCATGCTAGCTAGATAAATCACCATTTTAGCCTTACAGAGTCTTTTCTTAGAAAAGTATCAACACATCTGAGGTAAATGTCGATATTCCTGATGGTTCTGTCTCATTTACATTGTCACGGCCTTTATATTGCCCATTTAAAAGCCTAGCAGCTGCATTCTAGCTAGATAAATCATAAGTTTAGCTATATAGAGTCATTAATTATAAATGTATCAACACATCTGAGGTAAACATTAATTTTTTTAATAGTTCTGTCTCATTTACGCTGTCACTGTGTCTTTAAACGGTGTATAAATGACTTAGCTGCTGCATGCTAGCTAGATTAAATGTGATTTTAGCCATACAGAGTCTTTTATTACAACTTTACCAACAAATCTGAGGTAAATGTTGATATTCTTGATATGTATGTTGTCACAGTTCTGTTTCTCATACATTAAAGTACAAATTCTCAAAGTTTCTAATGCCACCATACTGTATGGCAAACAAGAGGTGCTAGTTTTGCAGACTAGTAACTAGCGTGAAAGATTACACACAATATTCCTCTATTTCTCTCTTTCTTTAATTTAAAAATAAACCGATGAGATGAATGCAAATCATGAGGCTATGAGGCACATCTTCCTGTACTGCAGAACAGAAGGACAATAGTGTCCTTTCTGTCTGTAATGGTATTCATGCGCACACACTCCTTCAAAATAGCTTCTTCAGAGCAGACACACATCTGCATGATATTACACAACACATGTTGATTCATTCCCTATTACACCAGTTACAAACATGAGGAGAACAGAACAGAGAGAGAGAGAGAGAGAGAGAGAGAGGAGGACCGAATAGAGACACAGAGAGAGAGAGAGAGAGAGAGAGAGAGAGAGAGAGAGAGAGAGAGAACAGAACAGAGACACACAGAGAGAGAGACAGAGAGAGAGAGAGAGAGAGAACAGAGAGACAGAGAGAGAGAGGGGACAGAACAGAGACACAGAGAGAGAGAGAGAGAGAGAGAGAGAGAGGACAGAACAGAGACAGAGTGAGACAGAGAGAACAGAACAGAGAGAGAGAGAGAGAGAGAGAGAGAGAGAGAGAGGAGGACCGAATAGAGATACAGAGAGAGACAGAGAGAACAGAACAGAGAGACAGAGAGACAGAGAGAGAGAGAGAGAGAGAACAGAACAGAGAGACAGAGAGACAGAGAGAGAGAGAGAGAGAGATTGTAGGAGTATTTTGGATAACCATTTTTATCATTTACGTACTGCTTTGAAGAAAACTGTGTTTGTGCTTGTAAAAGTTACTAAACTCATTAAGTTGAATTGAGAATTGTGTGTGTTTGTGTGTGTGTTTGTGTGTGTGTGTGTGTGCAGGTTTTAGGTAAGAACCACCCGAATCCAGGTCAATCAGATCCCACCACTTTCACTCTAAATATTACAAGTTATTAATTCATCAGTGCTTTAGAATGAACACTTTCCACACGTATTAGCAACAAACAAACTCTAATATTCACAAGAAAGACGTGTCATGTGAAAGCTACAACTGTCTTCTTAACTATTTGAGTTTTTTCCTCATTTAGTGATCATAATTCCATTTTTATGTGAATAGTAAATCATTTGAATTATGAATATGAATAGTATGATGTTTTGATCAGTTTAGATTCAACTGTTATTGAGAAATCATACAGCAGGATTATTAATTATTCTGTAAAATGATCAGATATGCAGTTCTTGTAGTAAATATTGGGAATTTGTAATAAGGCTTAAAATGCAGACAAACAAATTCAGCCAAATATTTAACAAAAAAAAAAGTCTTTGTTGAATAAGTGGTTTTAAGCTCTGTTCAAATGGAAGAATATTAAAAATGATTTGAAATATTGTGTGCTCAGGTCAGTTTCTGTAATAAACATTTCTAAAAAATCATATTTCCAATTCAGAGATAATGTTCTGGCTATTTCGAGTCTGTGTTTAAATGTTTCAGGTGTGTTGCTATAAAAGCTGACATTGCTAAGTAGTGAACACTACACGAGTTAAATATATAGGGGTCAAAGGTTAAAGATCGTCCTGTCCAGCACAGTCCAGGACCTCGATGACTCAGTCGGGGAAAAATCAAGGCATTCATTCTCAGAATGAATGACACTGGAGACTCTTTCCATAAATGTTAAATAAACGTTAAAATACCTTTATATGGAGCGTTTGTTGTATACGTCCCCGTAATCAAGTTGTTACTATAGAAACAATAACGTATTAAACAAGTGCATTAATGTAAATCTGCGCTACTGTCAGAGCTGCTGTTATAGAAAATTAATCAACATCTTCTTTTGCCCAATCACACTCCAGAATTCAATACTGTTGTGGTGTAATATAATAACTAAATATAAATAAAATCCACTCAGTAATTAATTTAAAAAGTCATATATGTCATAAACAAGTAGTTTTCCATTACAAATGTCTAAAATTACTCATGGACAAAGTTTAACTGTGAATATATTGCTACTAATTTTCCTTATGTTTCCTGTAACACCAACGTTAGATTTTCTTTTCACGACTATAAATAACACGACTACAATAAGCAAGTGGACTAGCTACTTCCATATGAAGCAAGCAATTATCTAATGTAAAACATTAGCGACATTTGGTAAGTCCACAGCGAATGATTGCAAAACAATAATTATAATCTTCGTGTCAGAACACAAATTGATTGTCATCAACATCTTGACATCTCGCTCAGTCTCCCAATGTTGATATTCCTGATAGTTCTGTCTCATTTACACTGTCACTGTGCCTTTATATTGTCCATTTAAAAGCCTAGCAGGTGCATTCTAGCTAGATAAATCGTAAGTTTAGCCATATAGAGTCATTAATTAGAGATTTATCAACACATTTGAGGTAAATGTTGATATTCTGGATAGTTCTGTCTCATTTACGCTGTCACTGTGTCTTTACACGGTGTATAAATGACTTAGCCGCTGCATGCTAGCTGGATAAATCACCATTTTAGCCTTACAGAGTCTTTTCTTAGAAAAGTTTCAACACATCTGAGGTAAACATTAATTTTTTTGGATAATTCTGTCTCATTCACCCTGTCACTGTGTCTTTACACAGTGTATAAATGACTTACCTGCTACATGCTAGCTAGATTAAATGTGATTTTTAGCCTTACAGATTCTTTTATTGCAAATTTACCAACAAATCTGAGGTAAATGTTGATATTCTTGATATTTGTTGACACAGTTCTGTTTACATTATCTGTATAAAAGCTCCATGTTAGCCTGATAAATCATAACATTAGCCATACAGTGTTTTTTACTTTAATTTACCAACAAATCTGAGGAAAACGTTGTTATTCCTGATAGTTCTGTCCCATTTCCACCATCACTGTGTCTTTACATCGTCTGTATAAAAGACTTAACGGATTTGCACAAGCTAGGTAAACTGTTAGCATCAGTTGTAAACTAGCTAACGCTTAGTTTCTTTATTTCTCAGTTGCCTAGCAATGGTTTTCTCATACATTAAAGTACATATTCTCAAAAGTTGCTAATGCCACCAGACTGTATGGCAAACAAGAGTTGCTAGTTTTAATATTCCCCCGAGCGAATTTCAGACTCTCAGTTCCTAATTTATGTAGATCACCTCAACAGGACTCTTTGAAAATCTCCATTTTACCCAGACGTGACCTGAAACTGAACTTTCCCAAAGTCTTTCGATCTCATAAAGTATTCAGATTTGTAGAGTGGCAGGGTGAAGGGTCAGCGTTTAGAGTCAGCTCATGTTTTGGCAACAGAAATGAACGAATGACGGATTTACTTCAGCATCGAAAGCTTCCCCAAATGCACAAGACAAATCATATAACAAGTTCTGATTAGTTCAGGTTTGTGTGAGGATCAGGATTGAGTTAGCACTCATAGCTTTAGCTACACTCTCAGGAAAAAAGAGTAGTGGTGTCTTTATGTTTTGTATTTTGTTTTAGCATGCATCTTTTACCTAAAATGATGTTTGAAGTGTACCTTTAAAGCTTTACTCTAAAAAATAATTACAGTCCATTTATGTAACTTAAATCATTTTACACTGTATCCATAATTCCAGTTGAGATCGACAAGGAAGAGTACTGTTTTTTTCTTAGAGCGTATTATCTTTAACTATTATCTAACATAAAATTAGCTAGAATTATCGTAAGAAGCTTTAAAATCAGGCAGTAAGTTATTAATGAAACATTTATTTAACACTTGTGAAGTAATTCTTTGAAATTCATTCACTATTTAAGCATTGACACATGGATTAAGTGTCCCCTAGCGTAGCAGCTAGCTCGATAACTTAGCAAGCTCTACGTCAAAGCTTAGCTAATTAGGTCACTAGCTAACAAGCACATCAGGTGAGGATAATTATCTTCACTCCCTGCTGAAAAAAACAATAGAAACTCTCATAGAATTTGTAATGTTTTTAATGGTTATAATGGGAATTGTATTGGTTTTAATGGAAACTGTAATGGTCCCTGTGGGTCTCTACTGGCAATTTGTTGCCTTCTATTGGTGGCATCTTATGTCTAGTGGATACCATTAAGGACCAATAATGGTAATGGTTTTTTAATGGTTAGCTGATGGTTTATAATGGTATTTGTAGTGGAAACCATTAGAATTTCTGTGATGGTTTCTGTATTTTTTTTTTCCAGCAGGGCTCATACCATTAATCCCACGCCTGCAAACAGGGTGACTTAACAACAGTTACTGGAAGGTAAAGGAAGAAAGAGAGAAATGGACTCAAGAGAGACAGAGAGAAAGAGGAAGAAAAAGAGAAAGGGATGCTGATTTCCTCCTCAACTCTTAAGAAATCAGTGAAGACCCAGAAATCAAAATTTCCCGACAGCACTGAGTGCACGCAATGTCGATGTTTCTCAATAAGACGTGATACATGATTCAGTACAGATTGCGTTCAATGCTAAGAGTAATTAGCTTGAGTCATATGGAGACTTTTTTTTTCCATAATTTATCAACAAATCTGAGGTAAATGTTGATGTCCCTGATAGTTCTGTCTCACGTCTACTGTCATTGTGGCTTTACGTTGCGTGCTAGCTCGATGAATCATAGTTTTAGCCACATGGTGTCTTGTCTTTGATGTGATTTCTCAACACATCCGTGGGAAATGTTGATGTTCCACA
>CM040471.1:3990133-4004566 GCA_022758105.1 Pangasianodon gigas | reverse complement strand
ATGAGCCCGGTGACCCTGTCGTCAGTGCTGTGCAAATCAATTAGCTTTAGCTTAGCTCAAAGGGGACAAAGAGGCTGATGGATTGGGTTTTTAAAGCACTAGTTCAGCGAAAAGTATATTTAGCCCACATTTAGTCTGTGACAGTCTATGTTTGGTGTCTGAAGTTCTGCACTGGCGCTGTGATGCTAATGTAGCTAAGAAATCATGGAAGTCTGTCTCACCCAAAATCGTTTTGTGAATATCTATTCAAATCATTGTTTACTTACTTTAAATGACATCATTAACTTCCGTGATCTCATTCATAATTAAAAGAAAATTGTGAAACAGCAATGAGTGTCTGTATTTACACAACTAGGTTCATCCACATCACTTCCTGCTTTCAACTACAATTCTACTGTCAAACTTTAGGAGCCGGAACCTGTGTATATTTTATATATATTTAACTTTTGGCCAAACTGTAACTTTATCAATATACAAATTATCTTGATCCAGACATTTTACAGCAGATGAAGGTGGTAGGTGTTCATCACTCACTGGCTCTGGAACTAATATAGATGATGATGTCATATCATTTCCCCATGCACCGCATCACTTGCGATCTATTTTTAAAACACTTTTAGCTATGTTTGTACATGCAGAGATAGAAGCTGATGATAATCCAACTGATTAATCACATCCCAATGAGAATTATCCAATAAAACAGATGGATAATCAGTTTAATGAGAGGAATGGCTGTTAAAAACATAAACCATGTGACTGAACACTTACGTACGTAAATTAGCTTTGGATTTCAAGCTTACACAAACAGTTCATTCAAAACGTATTAATTCAGATAAATGATAAATATCTTTGCATGTAAACACAGCTGCCAGTTTATTTACGTTTATCTGTTGATGAAACTTGCACATCACTGTACTTTGCCATGACAAACTAATGAAGTTTAAGAACGATCAATTTAACATGTCATTATGTTTAAAAGAAATGACCCTGAGATCACAGCATTGATTTTCAGCTGCACTTTGAACTCTGCCGTTATTTATTCGTACCAGCCGTCCCCTAATCCACCACGGACTGTCAGAAGAGTTTTAGCTCCAGACGAGTTAATCAATAGCTGCAGGGTCACGCCTTCAGATCTCTACAACATCAAGCACTAGAATTTATTCCACATGCAGCACCTTTATTAACGCTCGATAAAGCCAGGACTTTATCAGTTTACGAGTTTCTGAAATTTACTAGTTAAAACAAGAACCAGATGTATGTGCACTATTTGGATTTAAAATATATTTGAAGCATATCTAATATGGAATAGAAACTCATAAGTCCAAATATTCACTGGTATGATAACAATGGAGTATAGAAATGTTGAGTATTATCATTACTCTCATTCCATGTGAACAGCACACCCATATCGCTCCTGCTCTCAGATGACATGAGAGACTGGGAGTTAATGTTCGAGAGAGGTTTGCTAGCCAAAGCCCCATTTTTCAGATTCCTGAAACATTTGCGCTAAATACACGATAACACACACAGAAGGCCTACAGACCCACTCAGTGCTCAGGAGCATGAAAACATGCTGTCAAATTAAAGAAACAGTTCAGCCAAGACAACATTACACAAAAAAATCCCTTCTATCCCCAACCGCATTTCTGTATCCATCTTGTTCCATAGGGCTCCATCTTCATCCCTACTCCATTCCAATTAGGATCCATCTTTCTCCACCTCATCTCTGTCCCCAGCCTTTCCCAGCAATCTCCATATCCCCACACTATATCCAAAAACCCCATTCCCATCCCTGTCCATGCCCCATACCTGAAGGCCTCATGTTCATCCTCACCCTGTCTGCACAAGCCCCATCTTTGTCATCAACCCAACTTCATGGTGCTCAATTTCTGTTCACACCACATCCCCCGAGGCTCCATCTCTGTTCCAATGCCATAATCACAGGCCCTGATCCCATACCTGAAGGTCCAGTTTCTGTCCCAGTGCCAGACCTGAAGGCCCCAACTCCATCACAACCCCATTTCCAAAGGCCACAATCTCATACCCGACAGCCCCAATCCCATACAAGAAGGTCCTATATCTGTTCCAATCTGATCCCCAAAGACCCCAACTCCAGACCCAAAGGTCCCATCCCTGTTCCAGTCTCAAACATGTAGGTCCCATCTCTGTCCAAACCCCATTCCCAAAGGCCCCAATCCCATCGCCGAAGGCCCCATCTCCGTTCCAAATCACCATTCCCAAAATCTCCACCATCATCTAAATCTATGAAGGCCCCATCTCCATCCTAACCCCTTTCCAAAAATCTCCATCATCTAAATCCTATACCTGAAGACCCCATCTCTGTCCCAATCCTCCACTTCTAGACATGTGTACTCTAGTGATTCCTATAGACAAGAGCCCCAGTTCCGTAACTGAAGACCCCATCTCCATCCCCATTCCCAAATTCCCCAAAATCATCTCAATCCCATACCTGAAGACCCCATGCCTCTACCCAAGGGTCCTATCTCCCCATATCACAGTTTATGTGTCTGAGCTAAATAACAACACTGCATGCCAGGTGTGAGCAGAAATCAGAATTGGCATTAGTATACTGAGACTTATTTTCATAAAATCACTTCCATGTTGTTTATGAGCTTACAGTCGTTGCTTTACCTTACAATTAGGAATCACGCTGAGAAACTGGGACCACAACCACAAACTCTCTCAGTTTTATTTTGTCTTTTGTGTCTTACTTCTTTGGGGAAATAGAGGGAAGTCAGAATTAAATTAACACTCCTACTTTTTAATGTTTTCATCATGAATTCTCTCAGTAATACATGATGAAAACATTAAATTAACACTTCTACTTTTGAATGTTTTCATCATGTATTACTGAGAGAATTCACCTTTGTTCCAGTTTACAGTGAGAAAACGCCATACATACTGCACGCCAAGCAGTTTCCACATTTACCTAAATCTAATAAACACTCTCCTGTGGGGCTATTGTTCCAATTTAATTACTAAAATGGCTATGACCTAAGCCAACTCAATTAGCTTTATGACTCCTAACGAGCTTCTTGCATGCAAAAGAAATGTGTTCAACAAAAATCAATAACATGAAAGACCTGAGCAAAGTTTCACTACGATTTTGCATCCCATCTCCATTTTCTTTTGGCTGAATCCTTTGAATATCTTCCAGGATCATATTTCATTAGTCTGCGAGCTAGTTAGTACATGCTAGCTCTATGATATGACTGTACATAGCTTAAAACAAAACAGAGTGTATAAGTATCCAAGAATTAACTAGATACAATGCATGGGAGTCATGAGAGGAAGTCGACGAGGGTGTGTTAAAAACAGTACTGGACCCAGGGGTTGTGTAATAATTTTTGCATGTGTGCGACATTTCCTCTATTCTATTCATTCCATTTCCGTCATTGATACATGATAAGTGCAACAAGGGAGCCCTTAATACAATGATGTATGGCTGCTCATTTATCTAAAAGCTTATGCCAAGCTGAAGACTAGCTGAAGCCATGCTAAAATAATTATGGTTACATTCAAATTGTTTTCATAGTCATTTTTCATTTGTGCTCAGTTGACCATCCTAATCTAATCTAAACGCTGGGATAACTTTACTTTGAAAAGTGCTGGGGACAGAAATGATGATGGTGGAAAATAAAGTGGGTTTCACAGTAAAGATACACTTTGGAAGTCTGTGGAAATTAGCTGCCATCTTACCGCGTTCACCCAGAAGCAGGGGAAAGGAAAGGGGGGAAAAAAGGTAGCCAAAGACCACAGGCTACTTAAACTGGCCATCATAATGACAGCTATAGAGGATATAAACCCTTGCTTTGTATTCTTATATCCCAGTATATTATAATTGTAGCTTTCTGTAGGCTGAATTAATTAATGATTCAATAATATGATTATACGACCATATAACCTCCAGCTTTACCATGTTATATTATAGACATCCAGATACAAAAGGTTTATCACAGAAAAGACATCTTATAACAGACAACACTTGAGAAACTAAACAGAATGAATAAGCATTAAGTGATATTTTTAGAAAGCAGAGAGACTGCATAGCAAGGGCTAAAACACAAGCAGGCAGCCTCAGACAAGGATAATCCATGTTCAATGTTAAAACACAGGCAAGAGTCAAAAAATCAGAACAGACGTGAAAACAGGAAAGCAAGGTTCAGACTTAAGACCAAAAGAAAAGTTAGACTTTGTAACAAACAATGAAACAACAGGGGATACTATATGTAAACCAACTAATTAAGGACTAACACAGAACAGGTGAACACAACTGGATAACAAACCAATGACAGGACAGGGGTTTAGACAGGACTAAAATAGAAAACCAAAACATGAGCACATGGTGTTCATCGCCATGGGAACGGTGATGCAAAAGTAGGGAAAAAGAGGGGGGACTGCACAGACATGTTCCAGCGTCCTAAGTATATATCGTCTCCCACCAAACCCATATGAAACAAAAAGGCCATGATGATTTATACGTCATTTATCCTGTGTGAAACGATTATAAGTACTACAGACGTTCTCTGACAACATTATTTAACAGACACATACCCAGAAAACTAATCCCATCGGAACAGTACATATCGAACTAATGGAAGACAGAGTAGGGAATTGAAACTGTATTGAAACTGACGAAAGAACATGGAGAACTGATCAACAGAGTGACAGAGAGAACAGGTGCAAGCAATCAGTAGAAAATAGAAACAAGAAACAACAACCATATAAGGATGGTAAAAGGATAAGGAAAAAAATTGGGGTGGAAAGTAATGCATGCCTTCATCAGGATTATTTATATTCATCATATGGATAAAGAGAAGACACACGTACTGTACATAAGTAGCAACTAAATAAGAAATTGTAAATAAGTAAAAGACTTATGAACATACATTAAATCCTTACAGCTGCTTAAATGAGTGAATGTCAGAAATGTAGACTGTGCAGATGGCGTCCCTTGTGATTTATAAAACTGCCACTGCTAGATGACTTAATACTAAAAAATGTGTGTGTGTGTGTTTGTGTGTGTGTGTGTGTATGGGTGTATTCGAGTGTGACTGTGTAGCATTGCAGAGCAGATGTGTGTGGATTAAATTATGCATTTTTATGATTTCAAGCCATTCAGAAGCACCTCTGGGATTTCAGGGGAATCTGTAGAGACACTGATGAAGCAGCAGCTGCCGGTGCTGTTAAAATATAAGTCATATCTCAGAGCTCAATAAATGTTTCACGCCTATGAATTCACAGCGTTCCAGTTTAGAAGAGGAATTTGCTTACTGGTCGGCGCAACATATTTGGGAAGCAAAGGAGACACCAACCACCCATCACTGATCACCATTGTTCCCCAAAAACCAATCACTGATCACCATTGTTCCTGATGACCAATCACTGATCACCCTTGTTCCTGATGACCAATCACTGATCACAATTGTTCCCAATGACTATTCACTGTTCACAATTGTTCCTGATGACTAATCACTGTTCACCATTGTTCCCCAAAAAACAATCACTGTTCACTATTGTTCCTGATGACCAATCACTGTTCACAATTGTTCCCAGCGACTAATCACTGATCACCATTGTTCACCAAAAACCAATCACTGATCACCATTGTTCCTGATGACCAATCACTGTTCACAATTGTTCCCAGTGACTAATCACTGATCACCATTGTTCACCAAAAACCAATCATTGCTCACCATTGTTCCTGATGACCAATCACTGATCACCATTGTTCCCAATGACCCATCACTATTCACAATTGTCCCCAATCACTAATCACTGATCACCACTGTTTCCCCAATTACCAATTACTGATCACAATTGTTTCATAACAACCAATCACTGATCACCATTGTTCCTGATGACCAATCACTGATCACCATTGTTCCAAAAAAAACAATCATTGTTTCCCAACAACCAATCACTGAGATGCCAGTGATCCTGACCCCTTCTGCTCTCCAGACCTGCCTGATCCACCCTGATGCCCTACTTCTGCTTGGGGTTCTCATCACTTGGAAACCACTCGCCTCTGGCTTGCTCATTAAGTATAAATTCATAAATTTACAATTTATATCCTGAATTTATATATCTCTGTAAAGCAGCTTTGTGACAATGTCTATTGTTAAAAGCACTTTACAAATAAAATTGAATTGAACTGAATTGAATTGAATTGATCACCATTGTTCCCAACAACCAATCAGTGATCACCATTGTTCCCAACAACCAATCACTCATCACCATTGTTCCCAACAACCAATCACTGATCACCATTTCTTCAAAATCACCCTACTCTTCACTTCCACTATTTTGTCCATGTGTCTTCACAAAATTCTTCTTCATGTAACACATTGAAATGCAAATAATCATGATAGTCATGCAAATGAATGAACATGCAAATTAGTCTATGACATCATCTGGTAACTTTCCCACTAAAAAGAGCTAGCAACACTGCGTAGATTATAAAATGGCTACTTAAGTGTCACAGAATGACTGAAGCACACTATCGTGTCTGTAATCACAAGTTCATGACACAAGTTCACGACAACAACCATTACACTGAGTCAACCAAGACACACACACACACACACAGATCAAGCAGTCCACCTCATCTGGAACACATCGCCACTAACAAGTGGCTCTCATATTGTGCTGTGCGACTGGCGTCTCTGAATAAATGATCACGGGGAAAAAAAAAGAAGAAAAGGGATGAGAAAAGTCATCCATCATCAGTGACAGAGCGACGACACGTGGAAATACACTAATACCGAGAGAGAGAGAGAAAGAGAGAGAGAGAGAGAGAGAGAATGTGTGTGTGTGATCCCTCATGACACACACACTGATAGCATGTTTACAGCTATTTCATGAGTATTTCATGGTAAAGTAGTGACATAGCAGTGTAATGGCTAGCTAACTTGCGCTAACCTGACAGGATTTTAAGACAGTTCTTATTTTTCATAAATGTTATAACCTGATAGAATTTCTGAGACAATTTTAATTCATATTCCTAAACGTTTTCACTAGCTAGCTAGCTAACAAGCTAACCTGAAAGGATTTCTGAGAGGAATTTAAGTCCCATTCAGCGTAAGTTAACTAGATGTGGATGTTTTCAGAAAATATTGCTTAGTGCAGTCTTAAAACTTATTTAGAAATGTCTGACGGGCATGTTTTAGGAAATTTTAGCGTTTTTCATGTTATAGTGTTCATGCTATCACAGAGAGATGATGCTTACACACTTTCCAAAATAAGAAAATATTAACTGACTACTAAAAAATCCTTAATAGTTTGAGGAAATATAGTAAATGACGAGTCCTTTATAATCGAAATGACTGACCATGTGACCATATATGACCTTGTTTAATGATTTGATCACACTTGATTGCCTTTAAAAACAGATTATATCCTGCGTCTAGACATTACAGGCGTTTATTCAGTCCTATGTGTGTGTGAGAGAGAGAGAGCGAGAGAAAAATAGCCTTTGATCATTTGACGACTTTAATCTGTTGTGGCCTTTTGCCCTCTTTTGTCTTTTAAGTGAGCACATTCTTCCAAAAAGGAGGCAATTCAGCCCATATGGACGTCCATCCACTGCCAAATACAGTTTAACGGCTAACAGGGGGTCTGTGAGTGTGTGTGTGTGTGTGTGTGAGTGTGTGTCTGACATTATTCTAACAGTACATCCTAAAGAGACAAATAGCTGGAAATAAATGTGCACTTTTGAAGTTCTCATGAAACATCTTGAGAGGCGTGATTTGGTTCCATATGAAGATTTTTTTTTCCTTTTGAAACAGGAAGTCAGAGTTTTATTGAAACAAACCTGACAGTAGCTTTTAGAAGTGGCTAAAGAGAGAACAGCCAAGCTAACGAACTGCTATTGTAATGGAAGACACACCCCTGGGGGCGGGACATACAGTACCGCACTGTAAACCCTAATGTTGTATTTACTTAAACAATTAAGTAATCATGACTAAACATTACTTAAAATGTTGCGTTTTGTCCCCATGAATAAAAAATCTAAGTTTGTTTAACTCATTTACCTACAAAATACCTAAACTTACGATTTCAAGTGTTACAAACTCAAAATCATGATTTATTAAAATAGCTCACTCTGGTCTCTCTTTGATGTGATTGGCCATGCGAGGAGTTCTGCCTAGCAACAAGAAAACTAATGCTCTGATTGGTAGATGACTGTAAAAGGCGGTCCTCTTGGTCTGGTCTGTTGCTGGTACTGGTGTAGTGAAGTTCAAGAGTTCATCATGAGTAGGAGAGACGACTCCGTGTGTGTTTACAAAGAAATGGCAGTCATGTAGAGGATGATTTGTAAATAAAATTACGTTTTGCTAAAAAGTGTTAATTTCCCCTATTTATGGAGACTTTTGGGACTAGCGGCTAGCATTCAGCGCACTTACCTCCGTGGCCCGGATTCGATTCATGGCTAGTAAACTATATAATACGCTATATGAACACCAAGTTAAGTGAACTTAATTATTTAAGTAAAGTCTACATGAGCACCAAGTTATAGCCAACTTAAATATACAAGTTTTGAGAGACCCCATTACTCAATTAAACTGAGGGGACGCGTTTACTCAATCAACTGAGTACAGTCAACTTGTTAGGGTTTTCAGTGTGTGCAAAAGTCTTAGACAGCCTGTTTTTCTTATAGATAGATAGATAGATAGATAGATAGATAGATAGATAGATAGATGTACTTTATTGATCTCTGAGGGGAGATTTTTTGTGCTACAGCAGTAAAGGATGTTGAAATACTACACAAAGTTATAACATCCAACAAATATTAACAATTAATGTAGTGTAAAGAGACTGTAAAGAGAGTGTAAAGAGAAAGTGTCATGTAATAAGGTGCAAAATATAAAAATATATATGCAGAATAGCAGAAGCAGATATTCATTCATTCATTCATTCATTCATTCACAACAACCCAACACCCTAGTGGTGGTGATCCATGTATGTGTTGTTTGAGTGTGTATGTGTGTATATGAATAGTGGAGGAGATGTTGTGGAGTCTGATGGTAGCTGGTGGAAACGAACCCGTAGCGCTTCTTTGAACACAGACATGGTATGAGCCGAGAGCTGAACGTTCTCCTGTAAAGAGGATGAGCAGAACTGTTCACGATGATCTCCAGCTTTGCTACCGTCCTCTTCTCTGTGACTGTTTCTAATGAGTCTGATCACATCTCTGAAATAAACAGAGTCATGATCAGGGAAAATTAGGAAAATTAGGATTAGGGAAGAGTTCCTGCTGTCATGAGTTCTAAAAAAACTCTAACCATACTTTCAAACTCTAAATATTGAAAGTGTGAAAAGTGTGTTTAGAGTTTTTATTTATTTCACTTTTGGTTTACGGTACCATACTTTTAAGAAGTTTAAGAAAAAAAGGATAACGATTTTTTTTTATCATATGCAAATTCAAATTTTATTGGTCACATACACAACCATACACAGTACGATGTGCAGTGAAATGCTTTTTTCGACTGTCCGTAACATAAAAATATAATTTACATAAACCATAGTTTACTTCTATACAAGTAGGAAAGGAAAAATATAAAAATATAAAAATATGATATCAGGGATACAAAGATCGGTGTACCATAGATCACAGAATTTCATATTTGAAATTTGAAATTTATACGTGAACCACATTAATAAAGTGATGGAGATATAGTAAAACTCTCCAAGGCTGTTTTAATGTGATTAAAATTAATAATAAATTTTTATTTAAAATTTGTTTTAAAAATCCATTCCTGGGACTTCAAATAAAAATTGGTGTCTTGTGCACCTGTCTCTTAGTTTTATGAACACCAATCCTTACGGTATCTAGAAAAAAAAATAGTTTTAATTTTATAGTCTGTTACTTCTGGAAAAACTATTAAAATTTCTCATAAAAGTAGTAATCTTTGTGTTTGTCTTATTAAATGCTCTGGAGAATGTATACAGTAATGTACAATAGTCTTAGGCACGTGCAGAGAAATGCTTTACAGCAGAGATGCCTTCAGAAGTAATGAAATTAAACATTTCTACATAAAAAAACAATATTATAAAGAGCAGTAAACAGTAAATAAAGTTTGGTGTGATGTCGCTTTGCGTTAGAAGACATCAGTAGTGTGAGGTAAAGTGTGTGCAGTTTTATAAGGAAATGATCTGTACGTTTTACTGAGGATGTTGGAGAATCTGCTGCAGTTCTTCTGGAGACTCTGACTGTCATTCGTCTGCTAAGAAAAACAACAATAAAAACCCACATAGCATTTGTAATGGTTTTAATGGTTATACTCAATCAATCAATCAATCAATCAATGTTAATTTATAAAGCACATTGAAAAACAACCAAGGCTGACAAAAGTGCTGTACAAAGAATAAAACTACAAGAAAAACAAAACAGACAACAAAGTAAAAGAAATACAGGAGTAAAACAGAGATCAAACCAGTGTTCATGGAATATTGAAGGCCAGAGAGGATAAATATGTCTTCAGAGCAGACTTGAAAACTGAAATAGAAGGAGTTAATCTGATATGGAGAGGTAGACTGTTCCAGAGTTTCGGACCAGCGATCACAAAGGCGTGATCACCTCGTTATAATGGGAATTGTAATGGTTTTAATGGTTATAAGGGGAATTGTATTGGTTTTAATGGTTATAAGGGGAATTGTATTGGTTTTAATGGTTATAAGGGGAATTGTATTGGTTTTAATGGAAACTCTAATGGTCTAATCTCTACTGGTAATTTGCTGCCTTCTGTTGGTGGCATGTTATGTCTAATGGAGACCATTAAGGACCAGTAATGGTAATGGTTTTAATGGTTAGCTGATGGTTTGTAATGGTATTTGTAGTGGAAACCATTAGAATGTCTGTGGGGTTTTTTTTTTCAGCAGGGTCGCTTCTGTTTCTGCACTAAAACCCAGCAGCTTTCATTATGGTTTAATCAGAAAAGTGCCCTGTTACACTTTCATTACTGACATCCAAACATTTTTCTGAAAAATTTAAATTTTTTGTTGGAACATTAATGTTTGGAAATATCAAATGTTTTTGTACTGATTCAATAATGCAGAATAAACATCTATAACAAAATGTATACTAACAATAAATTTATGAAATATAAATATCAGTGGAGACAGAGTTAAATTATTTCTTAATAATTTTTTTTATTATATCATATAATATATTTTTAAATAATATTACTTTTATTTATATTATAAATCAGTTGAGACAGAGTTATTTCTTAATAAAAAAATTATATTATATAATATTTTAAAAATAATTTTACTTTTAAGTTTCATTTTATTTTTTCAATATTTTCAATTTTACTTTATTCTATCTTTATTTTATTCTTACTTTATTCTAATGTGTACTTGCGTCTTGTCTTTTATGCATGTTGCTGGAACACTCTGATTTCTCCTTGGGATCATTAAAGTCTTATCTTATCTTATATTATTTTATCTTAACATATTTTAAAAGAGATCATTGGAGATGTGGTGGAATTGACATGGTTCATGACGGGTGTTTTCTTTAGAGCTCCTGACAGCGGGGACTGTAATATTTTCCCTAATTATGACCCTGTTTACTTCAGAAACGTGATTATTTGTAAAAGTATAAATCACAGATAAATGGTACAGTTAAAGGTACATTAATATTAAATGTTGCTCTGTAAGCATCTGGCTGTGGTTGACCGGAGATGATGGAGACGGTGGCGTGTGGAGGGTATAACATGAATCCCACGGCATACACTCAGATAGATGATCAAATTTCATATCTCTTAAACTCTCTTTATGCCACTTATACAGACCAGATGGGATTTAAAAGCTAAAGAGAAGGCAGAGTGCTGGTGTTAAACTCAGAGTAGAGGTGGGGTTTTTTCATCCCACTTGGTTTGTGATGTTTTCTAAAGAAAGTTAGCTGATTATATTTCCCAAAATATTAAAAATCATTCATTTAAACCACTTTTAAGTCTAGGATTTGAATTTTGTATATATGAATCTTCTATGCTTCATCTTGAAATTGTAGATCTTATTCACTGTTTAGACGTTTGAGAAATTTTTGACTGTTTTTGGCTGAAATCTGTGAAAGCTCTGTAAAATTATTTAATTTGAATTTTAGGCACTTAATTTGAAATGATTTCTGCTACCAAAATCCTATTTTTAATCTTTTTGGTTTATTATTTTCAGTATACCGATGATGAACGAATGATTATAATGAACACACCACGTAAACACCCAGTACGCTCTCATATTAATGAACGCAGGCTTCCTTTATCCTGCAAGCTTCATATCTGACCTCCTGCCCCCCATCAGCATGAGAGGAAAAATCCCTGCTCATGGTTTTTTTTTTATTGTCTTATATCACCACCTAGTGGAGCAATAAGACACTACAGCTAACCTGCATGGATTGCAAATGGATTCATGACCATTAATATTCATAATCATTTAAATAAAACAGCATTAGATTAGGCATTTTCAAAATAAATGTTACAGCCAAAGCTTTCTGAATCCATTTCTAAATAAAAACTTTTACACTCAACTAGAGAAGATTGATATTTTGTGTATTTACAGTTGTAGTATACTCCTAATCTCTCCATCTGCAGTTATTTATTATTATTTATTCATTAAACAGTACAAGTGTGGTTACAGTTTTATTACTGTTCAGTAAGACTTATAAATCACATAGACTCATCGTATATTAATTTTAATATATTAGTGTATTTTTTACACTTTAATTGTAAAATTGTAGGTTATGTTTTAAATTTGTAGCCTATGCAGAACTTTAAATCTCACTTTAACTGATTAACTCAATTTAACCAAATAATCATATGCACAAAAAAAATGTATTTTGGTTGCACAACATATTTCAGAAAAAATGATCAAGAGTCTAAAAAGTACATTAGATTTACCAGTTTAAAATAAAGTATAGAAAATAGAAAATTCATATTAACAAAATTAAAACCCTAGTGGCAAAAATATCATACTATAGCCTGCAGAAACACTAATCCTGTTACAGTTAACGTTTTGAAGACCATAATTTTTTTTTTACATTAAATAATGACTTGCTTGGTGCACAGTACACTTTTACTTTCAATATGCAGAATATGCAAATGTGGATATGCAAATAAAAAATAACCCCGCCTCCTACATACCACGCCCCTTTACATGTTTGAACGTAATTAATCTCAGTAGCAGTCATACTATTATTATTATTAATATTATTATTTATGTGTCTAGTCATGAAGAAAAGCAGTTTTTGGCTTTTTACCTTAATCATGTAATCATGTATGCAAAGCTTTTATGTCTTAACGGAACAAATCAAAGATTTATGAAATATTTATGCACTAGATAGAGCACAAGTCCAGGATAATAATATTTTTGTGCTTTTCATGTCTTATACTCTTTTGTTTAGCATCTTATTTCTTTCCAGTTAGTTGCCCAACAACTATATATATAGATATAGATATACGAAATGTTATATAATGTTTTTAAATTTAATTTCACAGTACAACACCTCTTATATTTGACCACAAGCTCGGTAGTAATGCATTGCTTTGAGCTTTTACTTTGTTAAACCTATCCTCGGTTCTTTTCGGCCATTTAAATTCCCGCTTTCGGCCATTTCCGTCGATTTAAAATGGCCATCATCGTCTATTTCCGTCGACGCTTCGTCATTTTCCGTCCATTCTGTACGTGATTCCCGTCACACTTGAACCCAATTCGGGAATTTCCGTCGCTGTTAAATCCCCACCTTCGGCTATTTCCGTCGACATTTAAACTTCGCCCTCGGATGAGGAGAGCAGGCAAGATGGCGGCTGCCCCGCTGTACTGTGTGTGCCGGCAGCCTTATGATCTCAATCGCTTTATGATCGAATGTGACATTTGTAAAGACTGGTTTCATGGCAGGTATGGATATTTATACATTATTAAACGAAATATAATCGGTTGTGAACGAGAAATTATCGCCTTATTAAAAATACAGGCGTTAATCACAACGCGAGCTAGCAAGGGAGCTAATTAGCTACAGTGCTAGCTGGCTGATTGCTTTATGTTAGAGTTCTTGACTGAGAATAAATAATTTCTATATAAAATAATATATTTTTGGCTTTAGTGCTATTTTATACATTACAGAAGGTATTTATGTTAAGTCAGGTTTAGTTAGCCAGGACTTCCTTGGAGTTTATTGTTTAATGTGTATTGGGTTGCTTGGTAATAATAGAGACATCACATGTTCATATTTCTATTAAAAATAAACAGAAATAAGCTGTGAGGATGTTTTAGAGATGAATAATATATAATAATATATAATAATATAAAAAGTGCAGTGTATGAACGTTTCTTTGTTCAGTTGTCCTGTTTAACTACAAACCTTCTACTCAGAAATGTTTACAGTGTTATTGTGTGTGTGTGTGTGTGTGTGTGTGTGTG
>CM040471.1:3979489-3990033 GCA_022758105.1 Pangasianodon gigas | reverse complement strand
TCTCTCTCTCTCTCTCTCTCTCTCTCTCTCTCTCTTATATACACTGTATGGCCAGAAGTATGTGGCCTCCTGACCATCATCTCATTCCAAAACCCAACAGTTTGGCGCGTGTCTGTGGGGATTAGTACTCAGACACACGAGCGTTAGTGAGATCAGGCACTGATGTTAGACGAGGAGTTCTGGCTCGCGGTCAATGTTCCAGTTCATCCCAAAGGTGTTGACTGGGGTTGAGGTCGGGGCTCTGAGCAGGACGCTGGAGTATCTCCACAACAAACTCAAAATTGTCCAAAATGTCTTTGTACTGTATGCTGTAGCTTCAACATTAACATTAACATTAACATTAATGTTACTCTTCACTGGAACTAAAACCCTGAAAATCAGCCCCAGACCATTATCCCTCCTCCTCCACCACACTTTACTGTTGGCACTCTGCGTTCCAGTATCTAACGTTCTCCTGGCATCCGAACCAAACCCAGACTCGTCCATCAGCCTGCTAGATAGTGAAGCGTGATGGATCACTCCAGAGAACGCATTTCCCCTGCTCCAGAGTCCAGTGTCGGTGCTTTACACCACTCCAGCCCACGCTTGGCATTGCACACACACACACTGATCTCAGGCTTGTGTGCAGCTGCTTGGCCATGAAACCCATTTCATGAAGCTCTTGATGCACGTTCCCTGTGCTGATGTTGCTTCCAGAGGCAGTTTAAAGCTCTGTAGTGAGTGAAGCAGAAGGGGATTTACGCTCTACCCGCTTCAGCACTCGGCAGCCCCGCTCTCTGAGTTCGCGTGGTCTACCTCTTTGTATCTGAGCTGCTGATCCTCCTAAACGCTTCCATTTCACACTAATAGCCCTCACAGCTGACTGGGGCAGATCTAGTGGGGCGGGGCAGATCTAGCGGGGCAGAAATTTCACCAACTAACTGGTGGTAAAGGAGGCATCCTGTGACAGTGCAGCGTTTAATGTCACTGAGCTCTTCAGTGCGACCCGTTCTATTGCTTCTGTGTGTGTCTGAGAACTGCATGGCTTTGTGCTGGATTTTATTCACCTGTTAGCAGTGGGTGTGGCTGAAACACCTGAACGCTGTCATTGCACACTGTGTACCACACAAAGCACACCGCGTACTGCACACCGCGTACTGCACACTGTGTACCGCACAAAGCACACCGCGTACTGCACACAGGTTTTAGCAGAAAGAGAAGAAAGCATGGCTGGTTTCCTTTTGTTTACAGTTTGGACTGATTTCCTGATTTGTTTATTGGTTGGCTTATAGACTGGTTTCAATTTTTGTTTGCTTCTTTTTGGGTTTTTTTTTTTGTTTTTTTTTAACATATTTGTTTGTTTGAAAAACAGTTTGGATTTATTACCATATCAATTAATTAATTGTTTGATTTGGATTCTTGATTTTATTTAATCATATTTATTTAATAAACTTTTTTTAAGAGTGGTTAGGATCAGTTTTCCTTATTTATTTATTTGTCGTTTTCGTTTTGTTTTGTTTTTTTTGAAAATGAGTTGGATTTGTTTCCTGAATGAATAAATGAAAGAGGTGTTCGATGTGTTTGTTATTTTTACACTTGCAGCTGGTGGGACGAGTTTTTGCTCTTTTCAGGAGGTGTGTGTGTGTCTGCACGCACTACAGGAATGTGAGCTTCAATAAATCCTGTCAGAACAAAACCAAATCATGAGATGTGCCGCCTTAAGCAGCTCTGGAATGTAACTTACAACCGTGTGTGTGTGTGTGTGTGTGTGTGTGTGTGTGTGTGTGTGTGTGTGTGTGTGTGTATTGTAGCTGTGTGCAGGTGGAGGAGCATCATGCTGCTGATATCGACGTCTATCACTGTCCTAACTGTCATCCCATCCACGGACCCTCCCTCAGTAAGTGCGTGCGTGTGCGTGCGTGTGTGTGTGTGCGTGCATGTGCGCGTGTGTGTGTGTGTGTGTGTTTTTCCCCATCAGTAGTGTAAACGTTGTTATCTGTGTGTATCTCAGTGAAGAAGAGGAATAACTGGCACAGACACGATTACACAGAGGAGGATGATGGGAGGCGGCCGGTTCAGGCTGGAACAGCCGTCTTCATCCAGCAGCTGCAGGCCAGGAGCTTCCCCAGGTAATAACACCTGTAATAAACACTTCATAACACTCTGTGTGTGTGTGTGTTGGTTAGACGTGTGATGATTGTATACACACATACTGGAGGTTTGTGTTCAGGTTGCATGCAGGTTTGTTGGATGCTGAGTGCATGCGCACGTGTGTTGGGTGGATGTGTGTTTATGTGTGTGTTAAAATGCATGTTGCATGTTTTTGTGGATGTGTGTTTATGTATATATGCAATTTGGTTACATGCATCTTTACGCACGTGTTGGTTACACGTGTGATGGTTCGGTGGGTGTTTACAGACGTGTTGGTTTCACTTGTGTTGGTTCTGTGTGTTTTTATGTGTGTGTCAGTTACACGTCTGTTGGTTCCCTGCGTGCTGGTTGCGCATCTGTTAATTACATTCATGTTGGTTATAACTGTGTCGGTTTACATATTTATTAGGAACACCTGTACACCTGCTCATTTATACAGGTATCTAATCAGCCAATCATGTGGCAGCAGCACAGTGCATAAACTCATGCAGATACAGATCAAGAGCTTCAGTTAATGTTCACATCAAACATCAGAATGAAGAAAAAGTGTGATCTCTGTGACTTTTCACACACAACAGTCTCTAGAGTTTACACAGAATGGTGCGGAAACAAAACACTGAGTGAGCGTCAGTTCTGTGGGTGGAAACGCCTTGTTGATAAAAGAGATCAGAGGGAAATGGCTGGACTGGTTCAAGCAGCCAGGAAGGATATAGTAACTCAATCACTCTTTACAACCGTGGTCAGCAGAAAAGCATCTCAGCATGCACAAAACTTCGAACCTTGAGCTATAACAGCAGAAGACCACATCAGGTTCCACTCTGTGGCCACAGACTCACCCAAACTAGACAGCTGAAGATTTATTTAAAAAGAAAAAAAAAAAAATCACCTGGTCTTTCTCTAATCTTCAGCTGCCCAGTTTGGGTGAGTCTGTGGCCACTGCAGCCTCAGATTCCTGTTCTTGGCTGACAGGAGAGGAACCTGATGTGGTCTCCTGCTGTTATAGCTCAAGGTTCGAAGTTTTGTGCATGCTGAGATGCTTTTCTGCTCACCACGGTTGTAAAGAGTGATTGAGTTACTATATCCTTCCTGGCAGCTCGGACCAGTCTGGCCATTCTCCTCTGATCTCTCTTATCAACAAGGTGTTTCCACTCACAGAACTGACGCTCACTCAGTGTTTTGTTTCCGCACCATTCTGTGTAAACTCTAGAGACTGTAGTGTGTGAAAATCCCAGGAGATCAGCAGTTTCTGAAAAACTCAAACCAGCCCATCTGACACCAACATCCATGCCACAGTTAAAGTCACAGAGATCGGACTTTTTCTTCATTCTGATGTTTGATGTGAACATTAACTGAAGCTCTTGACCTGCATCTGCATGAGTTTATGCACTGTGCTGCTGCCACGTGATTGGCTGATTGGATACCTGCATAAATGAGCAGGTGTACAGGTGTTCCTAATAAAGTGGATGGTGATTGTGTACAGTACAGCTGTGGTTGTTGGGTGGGTGTTTGCATGTGCTGGATGGATGTGTGTGTTTATGCCTGTAGATTACATGTGTGTTGGTGGCATCGCATGGTTTACATATGGTTTGGTTCTATGCGTGTGTGTTGGATGTGTGTTAACTGTTCAGAGGTTTCTTGCTAATGGTGTGAATGCGTGTTAGTAGACATGTACTGCTCTGTGCATGTTGGTTAGAGAGAGTGTGTGTGTGTGCATGCGTGTGTGTAGTAGTATAAAGCTGTAACTGCTTGTTGTCCCTGTCCCCACGCAGTGCTGATGAGATCGTGGTGCGGATGCAGGGAAGTCATGTGACACGTCATTACCTGGAGACCGAGGGGTTCAATTACCCCATCACAGTGCAGGACATGGAGGGTCTGGGGCTCAGACTGCCCCCACCGTCCTTCTCAGTCAGAGACGTCCAGCACTACGTCGGTACGTGTGTGTGTGTGTGTGTGTGTTTGTTTTAGACTTTCCTTTTAAAAGAGTTCAGGGACATTAAAAGGACAGCAGACACACAGCTTTATCATGTGAGTGAGATCATGTGGGACCCCATGGGGGAATCAGGTGTCTTGTCTCTAGAGTGTGTGTGTGTGTGTGTGTGTGTGTGTGTATTGAGCTCCTGCAGCTGTGTTGTCTGTCTCCCTAGTTACAGACCCCCAATCTGTTAGAGAGCTTCATCTACACACACACACAAGCACACACACATCAGCTTCAAACCACAGGCTCACATTAATGGGAACAGGTGCTCTATGTGTGTGTGTGTGTGTGTGTGTGTGTGAGCTTACTAAGCACAGATCAGTTTGCACTATTGAGTAGACCGAATAGACAAGACACTCTACTCTCGTTTACCCCTGTTCCTTCTCTCTCTCTCTCTCTCTCTCTCTCACACACACACACACACACACACACACACACACACACACACACACACACACACACATACATAGTAACTGGTCAGGGTGTCGATGGTTTAAATTAGGCTTCTAGTTTGTTTATATTCTGAGAAAAAAGAAATGCTAAATTTATTTTTTTTTAAAAACTGTAAGCAGGATTTTTAAAAAAAAACATCTAGTTGAGGCTGATTATGAACTAGAGTGATGTAGATGACGCTGAGGAACCGTCAGAGTCAGAATTCACGCACCATGTAGTTGTATAGCGCTTTTAACAATGCACATTGTCACATAGCAGCTGTACAGAAATAAATACATTCAAATTAAATTAAACCAAAATATATTGTAAATGTGTGAGTTTATCCCTAATGAGTAAGCCAGAGGTGATGGTGGTGAGGAAAAACTCCCTGAGACGATATGAGGAAGAAACCTTGAGAGGAACAAGACTCAAAAGGGAACCCATCCTCATCTGGGTGACGCCGGATAGTGCGATTATAAATCATTCCCTTCTATAACTGTGTACTACATGGACTAATAGTGCGATTGTGTAACCAGGAAATTCATCGCGGTTTTCACATGAAGTCCGGTTTAGGCCACGCCCACTTCGGGTTCATGCTGCATTCGACTAAACGTCATAACTTGTCATTTCCAACCGACTAGGAAAAAACAAGGGGGAAAAAAAAACGTTCCCTCAACTCGGATTTCCTACTCAGGATGTTGGGATGGTCTCCTCAACCTCGGGTTCAGCAAGCGACGTCAAATCAAAATAGTAACACAGTAGCACTTTATCTTTAAAGATAAAGTTTATCCCAAGATTCCCAAGAAGTCTCTTACGATTAGGTAGGATCGACGTTTGAATGATTCCCGCCCATGTTCACGAAGCTCCGCCTCTAGGATCTTTGGCCCGTAGAGTGTAGTGTCTGTGAAAATGAGGACAAGAGGCGCATCCAAGCACAAACAAGTTTTCCGGACCGGAACTCCATTTTCCAAACTGGAAATTTTTTCTCAGTGACTTTATACAGTTTTGTCATTTGTGCCACTAAGGCTACAACTTAATCCGTTGTTGCTGTTGTTGTTGTTGTTTTAATCATGTTCTACATGTCTTCCAGGTAATTTTGTACAAATAAGGAATAAAAAAATTGACTATTGCAGGTTTAAATAAGTTATACTGTATATACAAGTATTTGAGACGAACATGGAGGCGTCCATTTTTTTTTTTATTTTTTTTTTTTCCCTCCACTTTGTAGCTTGAGGTAGAAAATGACATAATTGCAAACTCTGAGAGTCGAATGCAGCACTAAACAGATCAAGACAGTGGTGTTGCGTCTCACTGCTGATATACCCTGTCTATTAGGGATTATTTTTTATTGGATTTGGACTCGCTGAAGAAAATAATTCCGTGAAATAATTCTCTGTACGCAGGTGGAGATAAAGTGATCGACGTGATCGACGTGGCCAGGCAAGCGGACAGCAAGATGAAGCTGAGGGAGTTTGTGAAGTATTATTACCAACCTGAACGTCCCAAAGTGCTCAACCTCATCAGCCTGGAGTTCTCCGATACCAAGTAGGTGTCCAGAACACACACACACACACACACACACACACACACTTGCTCTAGAACTATATAGCAGGTATATCATCTCTGTACACCTTCACCAAGTTCTATTAATATGCAAAAATATGCACGTCCTCTAGCCAGTAAGCTCTAGTCTCAATTAACATCCTCACGTTTTCACACTGCTTTATTTAACTGCAGCCAAACCTGTTAAAACATACCGTTACCATGACAACCACTGTTCATGCCTGACATGCGAAGCTGCGGCGCTTATTTAGTGACATCACTAACTGAGCTCATACAAGCTCCGCCCCCCAAATCAGTTGCAAACACTGAGAAACGTTCGAAGCTTTTAGTGACTTTTGTGCCATGGTTATAAATTCTATCAGCGTCCTGTGAAAGTGTAGCGTTACCATGACAACTATGTATCGTAAAACACTAGCTAGCTGAGTGGCTAAACGTCGGTAGGTTGTAGGTATCAATTTTTACATCCTGTAAGATCGAACGTGATTGGCTCAAAGCTGCGATTATTAGCGATGTCTAATGTAAAATGAGATGAGGTGTAGCTCCGCCCCTTGAATCAGTTTTATACACAAGTTTAATCCAGGAGTGGATTAAAATGTAATGTGTGTGTGTGTGTGTGTGTGTGTGTGTGTAGGATGGCTGAGCTGGTGGAGGTGCCGAAAATCGCTCGTGAGATGTCGTGGGTGGAGAAGTACTGGCCGGACGACTCCATCTTTCCCAAGCCGTTTGTGCAGAAGTACTGCCTGATGGGGGTGAAGAACAGCTACACCGACTTCCACATCGACTTCGGAGGAACCTCCGTGTGGTACCACGTCCTCTGGGTAACGCACACTAACCCCCAACCCCCTGTTCACTACAGAGTGCCCTATTTCATAGGGTTTGGTAACCGTAATGAAGAAGAGTGTCGTACAGAATACCCATAATGCACTGTGTGCTGTTTGGCCTTGTACAGGGAGAGAAGGTTTTCTACCTGATCGAGCCGACCAAGACCAACCTCGCACTGTACGAGTCGTGGAGCTCTTCAGCCAATCAGAGCGAAGTGTTCTTCGGAGAGAAAGTGGAAAAGTGCTACAAGTGCGTAGTGAAGCAGGGCACCACCGTACTGCTCCCTACAGGTCAGACTTCACATAATCACATGATTATTAACCATCTTCCACAGGAGTGAGACGGTATATCGGTATAACAACGAATCTCTATAAGGAAATCTGAGAGAGCTACACGGCTATAATGATACGCTATAATGATACACTACACTGATATACGTCATGTCCATCTTCTCTGATGTTTTATACATCCATATACAGGCAAACATGTCATGCTAGCTGGTCCTGTGTCATAACTGTGTCAGATAAATTATATTTTTTCACATTTACTTTGAAATTTCTTTGGAATGATCAGAGCTCAGGCTTAAACTCCGCCTACCTTCTCCACTGGGTTTGGTTCCAGGAAGTTTTTTTTTGAATATTATATTTATTGAGGTATTTTTAGATTTTCAGACACACAAAAAACAATCACAAAACAAGACAAAACACAGCTACACAGGTATAAAATGAAAGGAAAAAAAAAACAAACATCTCCTTCAGATTCAGTTTAGCAGTTAACCACAACACCTGGTAGAGGCAAGGGAGGTCAACACAGACTTTTGCTCAATATGACATTATAGACAAGTTCAAATAATAGTAATAACAATAAAATAAAAATAATAATAAATAATCACCTAGATATTTTAGCTTTAAAGCAAGGGTGATAGGGAAAGTGACACTAAAAATAGAGAGCAGATAGATTTGCAAGTGTCAACATTGTCACTAGCTTTGACAAGTAATTGAGAAGAAAAAAATAATAATAATAGAAAGATTCAGATATTCAAATGTAGTATTTAATTGGTTCCAGGAAGTTGATGCGACTTGCCGACTCCAGGTGTTGCTAATCCACCCTCTGTGCTCCTGTCAGATAAAGCCATCTATTCTCTGTGCCGCTTATCTGACACAGAGTTCCATCACAGGGCACAATCACACACACACACTCAGACACACACACTATGGACAATTTAGAGATGCCAATCAACCTACAACGCATGTGTTTGGACTGGGGGAGAAAACCGGAGCACCCCGAGGAAACCCCCGAAGCACTGGGGAACTCCACATGCACAGGGTGGAGGCAGGATTCGAGCCCCCAACCCCAGAGGGGCAACGGTGCTAACCATGAAGCCACCGTTCCCCCTGAATAAATATTTTAATTTAAAATCATTAAAACTTTAAAACTTGGTATTAGTTTGAAATAAACTCGCTAGTGTTACAGTGATGGTGTACATTAGCCGAATATAAACAGCTAGCTAAAACCATCGTAAATATAATTTTTGTATTAAATAGACAAAATTGTGTTTTTGGTGTAGCTGAACAAAAATAGTAAATATTTTGGTATTAAATTCTATCTCATTATAAAATAAATTATATGATAATTAGTTCCATTTCACTGTTTATCACTCGCTCGTCTGTGTTGGAGTTCTAGCAATAGGTCATTACGCTGAAACCGTTACTACACTTACTACGAGCTGTCAGTCACTCTGTGTGTTACCATGGCAACACGCAACGCTCTGTCCAGCTGTGGCTTCTCTGGGAACTATTTTTGATGACAGAGCAAAAAATAAACCAAATATTTGGCCATATTTTGTCTGAAATGTCAATCAGTCGATATTCATTTCTTGTTTATGGAGCTTTTGTATTAAAGCAACGTCACACTCGCAGTCTTACTGAGTATCTGAAATTCAGTATAACAGCATCTTGCTCGTGTGATAGGAAGTTCATTTTTCAGAGAAGTTTAAATGTTTATTACACCTCACCTAGGATAAGCTCAGTTTTATGATGAAAAGCTTTATTAACTTTATTACACAGTTTATTTATTTATTTATTTATTCATTGTACCGTTCGATACGCTGATGTTTCTGACCGTGTGTAAGTCTTTACATTTATTTTTGTTCTCCAATCTCAGCTCTTTATTATTATTATTTAATCTCTAGTTGGAAATAACAAGCTGAGTGCTTTTTTTTTTAAAATTAAAACAAAGAGTAAAGCACAGACGACAAGGCGAAAATAACTTCAAGACCTGATAAGCTCCCAGGAAAAGGTGACTCTGGTTTCTGTCACAATAAACCTCCCTCCCTCGCGTCTGCACTCAGAGCCTCAGCACACGTATTAACATCTCTGTCTGCTGTGTGTCTCTGTAGGATCGTACCTCATACTTTAAGGTTGACGTCCACACGTTTTTTGGCCATATTAAGCGCTCGTTCTCTAGTTTATCTGTTTGAGTGATGTTCATTAGATCAACATTGCTCTAGATGTCAGGAATGTAACTTACCCAGAATGCATTGCTGTAATGACACAAGTGTTACACGCTTCCGAGTGATATGGAGAAGTCGACGAGGGTGGTAATGGAACAGAGTGGGTTGATTTATCTTTCTCTCTCTCTGTGTGTGTGTGTGTGTGTGTGTGTGTGTGTGTGTGTGTGTGTGTGTGTGTGTGTGTTGCCCTCTGCAGGTTGGATCCACGCAGTTCTCACTTCTCAGGACTGCATGGCCTTCGGAGGAAACTTCTTACACAACCTAAACATCAGCATGCAGCTCAAGTAATTTCCCACAATTCATTTCATTCGTTCTATTTAAATAATGAATGAAGACCTGAGTGACCTTTTTTTTTTTTTTTTTTGCTTCCAGTGCAAGACAAGTTTGTTGAGAGGGGAAAAAATAAATAAATAAAGAGTGTGATCTGTTTGTTGTGTTCAGGTGTTATGAGATGGAGCGGAGACTGAAAACTCCAGATCTGTTTAAGTTTCCGTATTTCGAGGCCATTAGCTGGTATGTGGCCAAGAACCTGCTGAAGACGCTGAAAGGTGAGAGACGGAGACAACGATGATTACTACTACTACTGCTACTACTACTACTAATAATAATAATAATAATAATAATAATAATAGTAAACCTTTTTAACCTCCTGACCAATCAGCTCACAGCTCAGAGGACACGTGAGAAAAACACACATGGAGGACGTGGAGTGCCGGTGAAAAATGAGTCTTGTTAGTGAGCGAATACGGAGAGATATAAAACATACAGTCAGGTCCATAAATATTGGGACAGTGACACAGTTTTGGTAATTTTGCCTCTGTACACCACCACAATGGATTTGAAATGAAGCAGTCAAGATGTGACTGAAGTGTAGACTTTCAGCTTTAATTCAACGGCTTCAAGAAAAATATTGCATTAACCGTTTAGGAATTACAGCCATTTTTTAGAGAGTCCCTCCATTTTCACAGGCTCAAAAGTAATGGGACAATTGACTGATAAGCAGTTTCATGGCCAGCTGTGGCCTGTTTCCTCCTTATATCATGATAAATTAAGGAGATAAAAGGTCTGGAGGTGATTCCAAGTGTTGAATTTGCATTTGGTAGCTGTTCA
>CM040471.1:3943179-3959020 GCA_022758105.1 Pangasianodon gigas | reverse complement strand
CAGCTTGACACTTACTTCCGGATAAAAGTGTGCTGAGGTCCACGTCTGATGAGCTGAGCCCCTGCCCTGAGGACGCTCACTGTCCTCCCCAGAGCCGACATTTTACCCAAAACACACACACACACAAAGCACGCAACAAAATGTCACCTTCCTTTCTTCCTCGCCTGCTGTACGGAGTCAAACGCACTGCGCATGCGCGGAAAACAGCGCATGCGCACTACAGGTCTCTCTCAGCGACATGACGCTTCCTGAAATAACTTGTTTAAAGAGTCAAAGATTTGTTTACGTGGCTTTTTATTTGCTTGAGCAACACTATAACACGCTTATAAGCGTTAAAGTACACAGAATTAGTAACTGTTAAAGACTTTTGTTTTCTAAAGACGTGCTAAAAACACGGACTGTGATTGGTTACGCCGTTGCTCAGTGTAATAACACAGAATGTCCACTAGAGGGAGACAAAGTTCACTTCTTATTGCTTTCCCTAAAAATAAATCTCAATTTATAAACTCTGGACATATTTAATAATCTTTAATAAACTATTTTATTTCATTTTGTCACTCTTAGGATGAAAACTTACGGTTTGTAAACTTTTTTGTTGTTTAGGAAAATATGATTTCATTATTATTATTATCATTATCATTATCATTATTATTATTATTATTATTATTGCTCCAAGTTCACTTTAGTGTTTTCTTTTAAAAATATTAAATAATCAGATTTTAGGAGTTTAATTTCATTCATCCTTCAGTAAGACTTGGATCCAGAGTCTATCCTGGATACATCACTCACACACACGCACACACACATATACACACACACATATATACACACGCACACACACACATATACACACTCACACACACATACACACACACATATACATATACACACACACACTCACACACACGCACACACACGTGCACACACACACACACACACACACGCACACACACATATACACACATACACACATATATACACACACATACATATACACACACTCACACATATACACTCACACACACACACACACACACACACATATATACACTCACACACACACACACACACACACACATATACACACACTAGGGTTAATTTATCTTCGGCAGTCCATCTAGTGGAATGTTATTGGATGGTGGAAGGAAACTGGAGAACCCTGAGGAAACAGTCAGTAACTCGAGACGCCTGGAGCTGCGAGTTTCATCTAATTTTATTCAGTATAATAAACTCCAAATGAGCTTTAATCAGTTTTTACAGTCAGCATCAGGAACTCTGAGTTTCAGTGTGAAAGCAGTTTAAACTGGAGCTGCAGGAGATAAAGAGCCACAAAAGCACGTGTTACGACGATGTTTTATTGTTTTATTAATCAGATACAGAAGGAACAGAATCACGTACAAGACGATAAAGAAAGAAAACGATATATTCTGTCCCAGCTAGTGGACACTTCTTCCTTAATATCATGACAGAAACGCAGCTGAACTCAGAAAATCTACAAAACCAAACCCTGTTTAGTGAAATCAGGAATAATTTCTGTTTAATTTAATAATAATAATTTAAAAAAAAGTAAAAAGGTTACAGATGTGAGGAAAAAAACTATAAACTACAGTTCAGTATTTATAACCAGAAGCTGCGTTAGAGGTTTTTGCAACAAAATACATATATATTCAGGCGATGTGTCTCTAATAATGAAAATATTAAAGTTATTACTGCCCTCTAGTATTAATATTAATTATGATCTAAGCTATCGTTTTCCTTTTTGTAACAGGATCAGACCTACATTAACGGATTTCACACACTTTAAGTGTAAACTAATATTCTGATACAGAAATGAACTCACTACTCAGCGAAAAGTATCACAATTAGGAAGATTATTTATTAACACAGATAAATATACCAACAAATATATAAATAAATAGATCAATCAATCATTCAATAGGTAAATAAATACATACAGTACTGTGCAAAAGTCAAATTTTTTTTTTTTTTTTTTTTAGTACAAACTTTGTTATAGATGTTTATTTTCTGACTTCTACATTATTGATTCAGTACAAAAACATTTTAGATTCCAAACATTAGTTTTCCAGCACAAAATGAAATGTTACAGAAAAATGTTTGTATGTCAGTAAAGAAAGCAGCAGATTCCATAAGTCACTTTTCAGATAAAAACATAATGAAGGCTGCTGGGTTTCGCTGCAGAAATAAGAAGCGAGTCGACAGTCAAAGTCTCCAGAAGAACTGTGGCTGCTTCTGCAAGATGCTCAGTAACACTTACAGCTCATTTCCTTATAAAACTGCACACACTGCACCTGAGATACTGTTTTTTTTTTTAAAAGCGAAGGATCTTCACACCAAATATTGACTTTGTTTCATTTATTACTGTTTACTGCTCTTTATAGGATTTTTTTAAATGTAGAAACATTTAATTTCATTATTTTTGAAGGCGTCTTTGCTCTACAGCATTTCTTTGCACGTGCCTAAGACTTTTGCACAGAAATGTATGTATAAGATAGAAAGTGTGAAAGAAGAGAAACAGAAGAAACTATTCAGTATCTATGACAGTGTCACATGGATCAATAACTCCATATATATATATATATATATATATATCACACACACACACTTATATATACACCCAAGCTGTAATCTCTAATCTCATTGTATTTTTCTTTATTTTATCCGTGTAGTGCTTTAGTTAGTGATGAAAAATGACAGAAGGCCAAGTGAAGAATCTCGCGTCAGTGAAGCTGCTAATCAGTATATAAAAAGTAAAACACAACGTGGCACAGAACGATCCTCAATAATTAATAACCGAAACCATCAGGACTGTTAACGTAATTACAAACTAATCAGCGGCGACGAGGGAAACGTGTTCGTCTAAATAATTAAACAGAGAAAGAGGTGTGTGTTTAATCTCCAGCATACAGTCAGAGATAAAACTGAAGCTGAGGAGACACGAGGGTGTGTTGCGTAAAAACTCAGTTTGGTCCCTTTTTCAGAGAATATAAGAGATTTTAAAAACATTAAACAAAAAAAAAAAAAAAAAAAAAAAAAAAAAAAAAAAAAAAAAAAAAAAAAAAAAAAGACAGACATTTCAATGTTTAATGTATTAAAACAAGAAATAAAAAAACAGAATATTACAGAATAGAAAATAAACTTGATCTAAAATAAATAAATGAATTTAAACACACACACACACACACACACACACACACACACAGTGGATTTGGTTTGTGTTTCAGTTTTTTTCTCGTTGGTGGTTGAACGAGTGAAAAGTCTCTCTGTGAAAAGAGGGAGGGAAACGACAAAGCAGCAAACGTTTCAAAACTCTGATTTAAAACCAAAACAGGAAATTCCCTCCCGCTAAACGTTTCCTTCTGACTTTTACCCAAATCAGGCTCGAGGTGTGACCTCAGCGGTGCGAGCGCAGAGCGCAAGACACTTTACATCAACGAATACAGACACAAACACCAGCTTTCACTCGGCAGCAAAACAAAACTCACTTTATTTACCTGCTGTTAAACATCTCAGACTGGTGACTTGATTTAAACTTTGATTTACAATGAAATCAGTTACATTAATGTTTTTTTTTAAAACAGGAAGTTGTTAAATTTCTAAACCTAATGCTCAAAATGTAAATAAACTCCACCTGAATCTACTGTAATCTTAACTAAACTAATTATAAAATACTTTTAAAGATGTAATAGGATCCAAATCTACAGTTTAACACACTGGAAAAGTTAAGAAAAATACAAAAAATATGCAATAAATACAATATTTTGGTACATATTTACAACATTATATATTACAATATTTAAACAGTTTAATGTTTATACAATAAATTAAAAAAAATAATAATAAAAAAAGAAAGAAAGTTGAGTGCCTTTGCTTTACATTTCTATACAATAAAGTGAGGAACTCGGTTCTGTGCTCTGATTGGTTGATCGCACTTCCGGGTGTATTTTCTAGAATACAGACCCGATGCGCGCGCACACACTCACTCGCGACGGTTAAAAACCGTTGGAGCGCAAACAGACGTTGCGACGTCACACTACTTCCGGCACACGCGCGTGCGGATGACAAGTTGCCTTCCTTTTTAAAATTTACGTAGCCAAAAAATAACATAAATAAATAAGCTGCAAACACACAGGAAGGATTTAAAATAAGAACATAAAAACAACAACTCGACGGCGTAATTCATCACTCAGAAACAGACTCAACGGCGGCCATTTTCTGAGATGACGCTGGCCACACCCACAGCGCCAAACTGCCAGATTATTTAAAAATCCACAACATGTAAGCGTTTTATGCGCTAAAAAATACAACTTATCTCTACCAACTTCCCTTAAAAACGCTATTTAAAATCTCTCTTATCTTTAACAAAGCTTAATACGTTTTTAAAAGCGCACACGGCGGAATTTTTAATGGCGTCCTGCCTCTGCGCTATTCTTCTTCCCTACCCACACTCCTGTCGCGCTGGGATTGGCTGGACGCTTCACAAGCCGTTCGCTGATTGGACAGCTGAGGAGTCGTTCACATAGCAACCACGGAACCATAGTGGGGCTTGTGGAGCCATTGTAGCCGTTAGCGTAATTTTTACTTTAAACAATATACCCGTCTAAACAAAACTATGAGAAAAAATGCTATATATCAACATTATAACTTTAATGTAATATGTAAGATTTCACGTTTCGAAGTCAAAGTTATCGGAATGTAAATAACCTCCCTATCTGCATCGCGCATGCGCAGTTCGCCGTAGACTCTCCGGGCGCGCCTCTTTCCCCTTGCAGCTCCGACCCTGCCCACATACGGGTATTTGTGACGTCACTGCAAAGCCAACCGTGTTGTCCGTGAAAGGAGAACAATAAAAAAAAAAAAAAAAAAAAAAAGGAAAGTGGCCATTACTGCTCAAGGGCAACGTCGTTTTTAATCAATTAAAGGCACAAACTTTATCGGGTGGGGTTAAATGAAAAGACAAATTTCATCATATTAAAATAAGCTATAAAGAACCTTAATCGACGTTGAAAGGGAAAAAAATAGTTTCCAGTGTTATGTCGTTCATCCAGCAAACGGCAATATCCGGAGATTTAAAAAAAAAAAAAATACCGTCGTTGAAAACGTTAATTTGTTTAAATTAATCCTTATTTAGATTTAAAAAGTCGGAAATCCAGTACTGCTTTGTTCACAAGTCCGTCAGTCGACGTCTTTCTCTGCCTTCGTCTCGCTATTTTCACCTTCAACATTGTTGGGCATTACATCACCGCCCGAGGTGCACTGCGCATGCGCACTCCCCCTCCCCCACTCACTTGGTTAATGCGCATGCGCACTCCCCCTCCCCCTCCCCTAGTTAATGCGCATGCGCAGTCCAATTTAAGTCCTGGAGACGCAGATTCATTTATACTAGCTTACTCAATAAGAATATTTAATGCAATAATAATATGCAGTGTGACTTTGCAACAAGATATTGTGCATCAGAGTTTATTATGAGAGCTTTACGGTTTATTTCATTCTTTCCAAGACATAAAACTGAGCTAAATATTTACATAGCTTTACATAGTATATTCCACTGCCATCATTTATCTAGAAATAACACACTTCTAATCAAATTATCTGAAATATTTAATTTCTTCAGCCAGATGTGATGTTGCATTAATGAGATCTGGTCTTTTTTTTTTTTTTTTTTTCACTCCAGTTCAGTAATAAAGACAGTGCTCTTGTATAAGGCAGGTTATATAACACAGATAACACAGCCTCCTCCTGTTTGGGTCTCACAGAGGTGCACTTCAGTCCAAACAGCTCTTTTCAGAGGAAAACTACTGCTTTTAGACCAAGCATTCAGTGGGAACAAAAAAGGGAAATGTTCAGGCTGGGATTGGACTTCCTCCTCGTAAAGTCATAAAAAGAGTAATTAACATCCTTGTTATATGGAGTGCAAAGTTTAAACAAGACCTACTGCCTCATACGGCTCATACAGTCAAGATGTAAATCAGATTTCAGGAAGTACATGAGCTTTAGGACATTACGTACACCTGTAGGTTAGAACAAGGCTTCTTACACTGAAAACAAACAGTATGGATATTACGCATACTTATATTCTGAATTCAGGGTTTTGTATGCAAAGTTTTTAGACATTCCCTATTTTAAAAATAATAATAATAATAATAATAATAATGATAATGATAAGCACAGGCTCCACACTGATGATACAGTAAATGACAAAAAAGAAAAAGAGAAGTGAAAGTTGGGAAATCAATCTGAAATAAGCCCTCAGACAGGAAATGACATTAATGACTATTTAAAAACATTTGAAATTGAAATCATATATTTTCAATATATTTAATATATTCTCTTCGTTTGCTTTTAGTATTGATAAATTCATTTTCATTTTATTTCATTATTTTTAAATGATTTGATTTTTTATTATTTTATTCTCATATTTAACTTTATATTTATATTTCACTGTTTCACTTATTTTTGTACTTATGTTTTCCACTTCAGCTTTTATTTTAAAGTTGTGCATTCTATTACATTACTCTTTATCATTTACATCTTTTTGCTACTTGATTGTACACCACGTCTATGAAAAGTTATTTACATTTACATTAAAGTACATTTATTTATTTATTTATAGACTTGTGATAAGAATTTAAACAGGACTCAATGCATTTGTCTATTTTATCTGAAACTGTAACCATATTATCTCCATGAATTGTATGTTTGTGCACATTTCAGTCACTTTCTTGCTGTAAAACACCAGATTTAACAGCAATAAGCAGTAAATAAAGTTAAACTTGGTGTAAGTTGTTGGCTTGTAAGGGAACTGTGCAATGTTTTTAGCATTAAATCATATTATTTCTACGAAATTCACACAACAATACCACCTAACATGCTAACAAATCCAAACTTATAACACTTTGGGGATATATTTCGAGGTTAAAGCAGTAAAATGCCGTGCAGAATCTGTGAATGGGGCAGTATTTATAAGTTTATTAGTTTGAATTTGATGCTAAGGTTTAGCGCTGATGCTAACGCCATTGAATGAACTCTCTTCCCCCCGCCCCTCCTCCTCCTCCTCCTCCTCCTCCTCGTAGCCCCTGCGATCGCGCGCGGGAAACCCCTCTGAATGCGAAGGCGGAGGACGTCATGACGGAGAAGGGCGTGGTTAGGTCGAGTGGGCGTGGTTTCCACGAGAGGGGCGGGGTTACGGCAGTTCTGCCAAGGCCGCCATTTTTTGCACAGGATTGAAGGGATCCGGGGGAAAAAATTAAGAGGGTCAAAAACTGACCTAAAACTCTATTTTGAGTGTTAAAAAGCGTCGGGGTTTACGAGATTAATTAACAAAGGAGCCGAAAAGGCGGGTAGTGTCAGTTTTTGGCGTTTTAAACCATCTTTTCTTCAACACATCCGCAGTGGAGAGTATTGTTTTGGTCCTGGTCTCCATTCAAGGCTATTACAGTGGACATTGATACAGGTATGCGGTTTTATTTCCGATTAAAATGTGCACCTGTGTGGACCTGTGCCACTCAAATGGCTTGTTTTTATCAGGTTACAGCTAAAGCTTGTTGGCTAACATGAACTGACCCTTTTGCTGAAGTCAACATGTCTGTGTGCATGCTGGAGATACAGCTGCTGGAAGGTGAATGTTAATAGGCACGTTTCTGTGGATTTCACTGTGTTTTTAAAGACTTTCCTGCTTATTTTAGTGACATAAATTCCTCATATGGTTGTATTTTGGCTGGGAATGGCTTGGCACATATCCAGTGGTGTCACAGCTAAGCTGGCTAGTCCTGTAAGCCCCCTGGAAATAGTCATTTATGTGCAATACACTGCAAGCTCTAGGGCTAGTTTTATATTTTTAAATGTAATTTAAGGATCTCCTCTTAATCTAAAATATAAAATAAAAAAGCAAGATATGTATATATTAATATAAATATGACCATTTTTTAGAAATGAATGCACTTTCCTGTATTAAATCTACATATAAATCTCAGAATCATAATAAGATATATAGCTTTAATAATCTGAGAACTTGTGCTGTAATGAAAATATTCAAAATAGGGTTTAATCTTAATGTAGTGTTTATATATAAATATAAATATAAATATAGACATATACAGCACTGCTAGCATACAGCACTACCTTCACAATAGTACATTATCTCTCTCACATTATCTCTCACACACACACACACACACACACACACAGAGCTATAGGGAAACTAAAAACATAAAAAGAGAGATAAGGTTTCAGTTTAATTTACAAAACAAAGTCACACAGTTCTTTCAAGCACAATTTAGATCCTGTATCAGATCCCATGTAGCTCTCTGACCCTTATCTGAAACTAAAATTGGTTATAAATTGGTGTTAAAGCATTGAGAGAGAGAGAGTGTGTGTGTGTGTGTGTTGGAGGAGGAAAACACACCAACACCAAATCCATGTGGACTGAAAGGAAGCAACACAGTGAAACACCAGAGAAGTTAATACTTTATACTTGAATATAAAAATGGGAGTTTCGCAGCAGGGAGCAGATTTAATCCTGATTTAGAGAGAGAAAAGCTTTCACGCTTTAGAATTATACGTTTATAAATGTATGCTCTCATCTCTCTCTATCTCTCCATCTCTCTATCTCTCCATCTCTCTCTCTCTATCTGTGTGTGTGTGTATATATATATATATATATAGAATTTTTAACACCTTAGCTATCTCTCTCTCTATATGTGTATAAAATTTTAACCTTAGCTATCTATCTATCTGTCTATCATTAACACTTTAGCTATCTCTCTCTCTTTCTATCTATCCATCTATCATTTTAACACTTTAGCTATCTATCTATCAATACTAGCTATCTATCTAACACTTCAGCTATCTCTCTCTCTTTCTATCTATCTATTTTAACACTTTAGCTATCTATCTATCTATTTTAACACTTCAGCTATCTCTCTCTCTTTCTATCTATCAAAACTTTAGCTATCTTTCTCTATCTATCTATCCATCTATCATTTTAACACTAGCTATCTATCTATCTATCTATCAATACTAGCTATCTAGCTATCTATTTTAACACTTCAGCTATCTCTCTCTCTTTCTATCTGTCTATCATTTTAACACTTTAGCTATCTATCCATCTCTCTCTCTCTCTCTCTCTCTGTTTTTTTAACAAAGCTGAACTCCAGTTCTCCTGGTTGTAAGTCTGTGTGATGAGTAATGAGAGTGTAGGACACACAGAGAGAGAGAGAGAGAGAGAGAGAGAGAGGGAAAGAGAGAGAGAGAGAGAGAAAGAGAGAGAGAGTGTTTTAAGGTTTAATTCCTGAAATTCGATGTAATTTGGACTATCTGAGCTCCAACAGCAGCCTTTTTTCCCTCTTCAGCAGGCTGTTTTTTATTACAAACTGCACTTGTGAAGCTTTTTTAAAATATATATTTATATCCTAATATGAACCATGACATAATGCATCTTATTATAATCTTAATCTTATAAATATTAAAGCTCTAAGCTCCATTATTATTATTATTATTATTATTATTATGAATACATTATCTCTTATTTCTGATATAACTTGTCATTTTTTTAATTTTGCAAACCTTAGAGGGGAAAATCTACCTCACAATATTACAATCCATCCAGGATGATTGATCAGAGCTTTACACAGTCGCTATAATTTAATTTAATTCAATAAATAAACATTAAAATCTGAATAAAATCCCAAATCATCATCTCTGCACTTCATCCCCTTCAACTGCGCAAACTGCTGTATTTCTTATTTTTAACCATTTAAATCCTCACTGCTGACACACTTTACACAAAATTATACAAAACTACACCTTTATAAATCCAAACGAACTAAAATATTACAATATAAACCGCTTTAAAAACGTTTTATTCGCCTTTTCTTTCAGGCGCACGAGCGTAATTCAATCCGCGTACGTATTAACGTTAGCATGTTAGCTTGTTAGCATGAAGCTATTAACTAGCCATATTATTATCTGCACCTCAGGCAGATTTAAACCGCTCACTCGTAAAAAATAGGAGTTGGTATAGTAGTATAAGTAACATATCGAAATTTTTATGAAGGAAAAAAAAGTTACTTTCGAGAAAAAATAGAAAATAAAACAGTTAGCTTGCTAACTAGCTAGCTAGCATGTTCGTGTTTTTTTTTTTTTTTTTTGTTAGCGCTGACTAGCCGTCGTCGTCAGCAAATCTTTTTTATTTTAACCAAAGCTACTGATAACCAAGCGGTTTAAGTGTTAAACCCACTTATATTCCGATTAAAATGATTTTAAAATTATAAAAAAAGGTTAGACGGCGTTGTTTATGTCGCTGATGTTAAACTCCTGGTTTATGAAAATGGCGGAGGCGCTGTTAGTAATGGGGGGGTGGGGGGAATCCCAAATGGCGCATCTAGGGCACTACGTAGGGCACTACGTAGGGCGTATGAATGCATTATGTCATACCCTGTGTGTAGTGTACTAAAATAGCGCGCGAGGGGGTATTTGGGATTGAGCCAGTGTCTTGTATCCTGTGTTTGGTAATGCCTTCAATCCCTCCACACCCCGCTATTAGATCAGCGTTATTTAGGTTAAAAAATACACGATTTAAACTCTTTAATCTCTAAAATTATTAACTTATATCTTTAAATATGTTTTTTGTGATGTGGGTTAAAGTGTAGGTGTATTTGTAGTGACAGAAAATAGAGAGTAATGTGCAATATAATACACAGTACAAACACAGTACATATCATATGACATGTGTTTATAAAAATATATTATTATTTATATATAAGGGGAGTTGTGTGAAATAAAATAAAAATAAAATAATATCGTATTTCTTGTGAAGCTTGGGAAGGACTGGAAAAGCATGGAGTTTAAATATACCTCAATTTCTATATTTCTAGGTATTAAAAAAATGACTGTATATCACATTACACACATATTTGTCACATAAAATTAATAATAATAATGATAATAATAAAAAAAAATAATGTGTACTTTAAAGAGGATTATTTTTACACCTGGAAAAATGTGCATTTTGTCTTATTTCCTGTATTAACATGACTTATTAATGCATATCACATTTCCTGTGACATTTAGCAGGATATCTGAATATGAGATGTTTGGAGATTAGACTAGAATTTAATAATAATAATAATAATAATAATAATAATAATGATGATGATGATGATGATGATGATAAGAAACGAGGAAGAGTCTTATTTAGTGTTGAGATTTGAGAGAAATTTCCCTACAAATCCACTCCAGGTTCTCGTTTCTGACTCCAAACTCGTCCTGCTATGAAATACGACGTTTCGCCTCGGACTGTCTGATTTCTGGACGAATATCTTCCAAAATTTAGTCCGAGGTCTTTAGTAAAGAAATCAGGCCTTGTTTTGAATTCGAAATGTTTTTGGAGTGCGAGAGGAAGGAGTTCCACAATACTGAAATAAAATGCGATATGCGATAACTTGTTAAATAATGCGATATGCGATGCGATAGTGCTATAAGTGCGTAAAATCAATTTAAAATATATTTATATATATGTTTATATATTTAAAAACTGAAAAGGACATAAACAACATACACGTTTCATGTTGTTTTGAGGAAAAGAAAGCATTCTCTCTGCTCTCTGTGTCGCATTAAAACTTTGACTTTTCGTAACTTTTTCAAGTATTAAACTCATTCAGATATCGTAAGCCCTTGCGATTTGCGTATCGTGATATTTACATTTGCGATATTTCAATAATTTCGATATATTGTGCAGCACTAATACACAAACCACACACACACACACAAGTGCAAAAACCTCAGTTTAATCCAATCACAAACTTCATTTCACTGTTTTTTCTTTTCCTGATAATGTTGTTGATGTTAATCGTTTGGGAGCCGAATGTCCTAATCGTCCTAAACTGAATCAGATCTGACTTTCGGTTTGTTTGCTGTAGGGCTGCACGATACTGAAGAAAAATGCGATATGATATGACACGATAATGCTGTAAGTGCGTAAAATCAATTTAAATTATATTTATATATATTTTTTTATATTTTAAAAACTGAAAATGATATAAACAACATACATGTTTCATGTTCTTTTGGGGAAAAGAAAGCATTCTCTCTGCTCTCTGCGTCGCCATAATACTTTCAGTTTTTTCGTAAATTTTTGAAGTATTAAACTCATTCAGTTATCGCGAGCTCTTGCCATTTGCATATTGTGATATTTCGATCATTTCGATCATTTTGTTATATTGTGCAGCTCTGAGGCTTCTTACGCTTTTGCTGGTGTCTTGGCCCGGAGAAGAATACGACAAAACCACCATCAGTTTCACTCTGGCTTAGCGCCGAACTGCAGAAAATGAAATATTCACTCAGAGGATCCACTAAACGTTTTTATTCAGTATGAAACCCCGTGATTTTATACTCTGAAAAGTGCGTAAATCTTCCGCAGTCTAAAATCATGAGTAGATCCATTAGACCCGTGTGTATCGGCATGGATATCGCAGTCAGACACAATGGGCTAACAATAAGTCTAGTTATTTATTTATTTATTTATTTTAATTCGTTCTGGAGGAATATTGTATGAGGCACATTGATCAATTCTTCCTGCAATAAAAGATATTGAAATATGACGTTTAGCTGAACCGCAGGCTCGGCTTCTGGCGAGATAGATTTTCTCCTGTCCGAGTTATATAAAGCCATAAATATGTGGCACTTTGTGGAAAGAACAATAGAGGGATTTATTGCGGCCTCCGTCGCTTTGCCCTCTCTCATGCTTTGTCATCCAGTACGGAGTGAAATAAAATCCAGAACCGTCTGCCTTTTTTTTTTTTTTTTTTAAAAACAAGTTCAAAAGGTAAATAAAAGCAGCAGGCCTGGACGGAATGCAGCGTTGTGCTTCTGTCAGGTGTGTGTGTGTGTGTGTGTGTGTGTGTGTGTGTGTGTGTGTGGGGTCACGTGCACGTACGTACAGTTGTCAGAAGTATAAACAGGAAACGAGACTGCTTTAGAGCATGCACGATAGCACACACTCGTATATTTATACATTTTCCTGTTTGTTTTGTTTGTTTTATTTTGGTTATAACCTGTTATAACACACAAAAGACTGATCACATGACTAACAGAAGGTCATGTGACGTGTTTAATGATGTTTATATGATGTGCACGGCATTAGCAGTGTCACAAACAGTGACTTTTGTGTTATAACATGTTTATAAGGCATTAATGAATCTCAGGTGTGTTGTTATAAGTAGTTTATAACCATTCATAAATCAGTGCATAATCATGAGCGGAGATATAACGAGTCACGAATCGGCTTTATAGAGTGTCGCTGGTTAAAGAGGAGGTCATGTGACACGTGTAAAGACGCGTGATTGGCTGTAATATAGACCAATAAACTTGTTTTTTTATGTTATTTATAAATATTAAATTCTACAGAGAACTAAAATCATTAAATGTATCATTTGTATCACTACATTTTAGTAAATATGCACTGATTATTAATTTGTTATCATTTTAAATCTTTTATCATGCTCAATATTAAAATATCACTACTAATTATTATCCATTTTTAAACTTTTCGGAGTTTACATAAGGCACAAAAACAGTCAATTGGAAGCAAATTCTATACAATAGACATAAAATGTGTTAATTCATGTTTATATTTTAGCAGAAATACAGATTACAGGATAAATTTGTACACAGACGTGCGTTTGTTTTCACGTTAAACACGATACACGGGTAAATAAAATAAGTTCGAGTTTGTAGGTGAGTTTGTAGTTTGTAGGTGAGCAGTAAAGCTGTACAGGTAATAATTTAATCATTAATATCATCCAACATTAAAGCAGCTGCTTAACGAGAAAATTAAAACCCGTCGTACTGCAGGGTTTCAGGTTAAACGCACAAGATGCTGCAAATCCGGTTTGCCGTACCCGCGCCGGATGTGCTCGTACAGGAGGAAATGTGAGCGAGTTATCTGTGTATTTGCGCAGCGATCGATCATAAAGTTGAACAGTCTACATCAGTAGATGACGCAGATGATGCTAGTGGTGAAATTTTACCTCATTTTTGGGCTCGTTGTTACAAAAAATAATTAAAATAAATCTTTTTTTTTTGTCACATGATAGAGTTAATGAACAAATCGCGTCACACATCGGCGTCGGATTCAGGGAGGAGGCGTGGCCTAAAGTTTGTAGGTGGAGTTTGTATGTTAGAAGGGATTTGGATGAATGATCACACACACACACACACACACACACACACACACACCCCTCCGAAAGACCGCGGTTGATGTTGAATAAACGGAGAAAGATGACGTAGAAGGTCTGATGGTGCGCGACCTCCATCCTGATGATCAGACTCGACAGCCGTAACGAGGAATTTAACGGAAAATAAAATAATTTTAAACGTTCTGCGGCGTAGCGAGTAAATCAGGACTGAGTGAGAGGACGATGTAACGCGTAACCGACGCTCGTCTCACACAGACCGTGACATCACTTCCTTTCTTTTTCTCCAAAATAACACTTACTTACTTTTCTGAAATCGTTTGTCTCCAGTATCTCGTATCTATATCTCCATCTAGCAGGCTTTACACACACACACACACACACACACACACACACACACACACACACACACGTTTACTTCTTCCTCTTCTTTTTTTTCTCCTCTTTTTTTTAGTCACGTTATTGAATACCGAGATGCATAAATCTAATTTCTAAGTTTTCAATTTCTAAGTTCAGTTTTTTATTCTGTATTTTATTCTGTTTTATTATTTTCAGTTGTTTCATTTAAAAAAAGATTTTCAATGTTATTATATTTAATTATTTTATTTAATTCTGCACTTTTCTATTTTTTATTCTATTTTTTTAAAATTCTACTTTATATTATTCTCTTCAATATTTTTATTTTTATTCTATTGTTATTTTATTATACTTTTTTTATTGTGTTCAGTTTCTTTCTATTTTATTATTTTTATTGAATTCATTTATTATATTTTATTAGTATATTTTATTAGATTTTTATTTTTATTTTTTCCTTTTTTATTGTATTTAATTTTTTTCTTTTCTACTTTTATTTTATTCCATTCTGTTTTATTTTATTTTATTTTATTCTGCACTTTTTTTATTCCGTTTTACTCAATTGTTTTCTATTTTATTATATTCAATATTATTTTATTTTATTGTATTTAAATCTGTTATTTTTTGTCCTGTTTTTTTTTTTAAATTCTATTAAATTTTATTGTATTGTTATATTTGTTATATTTTTTATTCTCTTCTGTTTTTATTTCTATTTTATTCTATTTTTAATTTTTTTATTCTGTTTTATTTAATTCTATTTTTTAGTAGTAGTAATAATAATAATAATAATAATAATTTTATGTCACTCTCTTTTTTTCCTTTTTTTCTTTGATTTTATTATTTGACATTGACAATGAGCATTTATTCCTCTCTCTCGGCAGATCCTTTCATCTCTCTCTCTCACACACACACACACACATACACACACACCCCATAGCCTGTGAATGTGTGTAATTATCCATGAACAGCTGATTATCTGACACACAGATGATCGTGTCGATCATTTCCTCTCTCTCTGTCCTGAGCCCTTAAAGTTACAGCTTTACCTCTGACTGTTACAGAGCGCTGACACTGGAGACTCCTTCCATAAATGTTAAATACATGTCTCCTGAACGTATCAGCGCCTCGTTAATCAGTTTATCAGCGGAACGTCTGCAGTACGAGTCCCTGTGAGCGAGCTGTTACTATAGAAACGATAACGCATCAGGACGAGCGCGTTAACGTAAACCTGTGAGCGAGCTGTTACTATAGAAACGATAACGCATCAGGACGAGCGC
>CM040471.1:3895516-3921877 GCA_022758105.1 Pangasianodon gigas | reverse complement strand
TATATATATATATATATATAGTTCTTGTCTTTTGTTATGGATTATCCTGGATTAGTTGCCCAGATATTCTTTTAGGTTTTTGGGGTTTTTTATTTTTAGGAAAGTTTTTAGTCTGGATTATTATTTGTGGCTGGATTTGTGTCTGTCATTTTAATTATTATTTAAATACAGGTGTATTTTAATTATTTCTACAGTTGTATAGTTTCAGTTTTGTTTTGATAGTTATTTAGTCTGGATTATTCTCTGGAATTTTTTTTTTTGTTCTCGATTAGTTTCCCTGATCTTTTTTTATGCTTCTATCACTAAGTGTTAGTGACGCTAAGTTTTTGGGTTTCATGCTTCTGTCTGAGATTCTTGTTAGTGCGATATCTCAAGACCAGTGTGGTTGAACGTTTGTAGGATTTATAGAGAATTATCATAACTAGCAGATGAACTGATTAGGGTTTGGAATTGATCCAAACAGGGTCAAGGTCAGAGCAAGGTCGAATGTGTGAAATAGTTGTTCTTCAGTAGTATTCTACCTGTGTGAATTTATTTTAAGGGGACTTCAGGAACACACACACATTAGTAACAAGAAGGACTAGACTTGTTCTACTCGTTTTAGGTTAGAGAAATTGTTTAGATGCTATTTTTAATAGATACTTTTTTCATTTTTGTTCTCCTGGGTCATTTTTCTGTATTTTATTTACATTTTAGTTTGGACTCTCTTTTAGTGTGGATAATTTTTCAGACCGTAATTTAACCGAGACGATTTTTCAGAAATCCTTGACAAAGCAGTTAAACGAGGTCTTTGGCAAATCGAATGTTATCTGGATTGTGATGAAGGTCACCTGCAGCAGCAGCAGCAGTGATGTCGAAATGCGACAGCAGCCACCACTCACTCGCTCCACTGATCAGTGCGCACACACACACACACACACACTGTATTAAATATCACAGATTTATGCTACAATCAGTAATGAATGAAGCAATGAGCTTTACCATAAATACATCATTTTAAACTATTATTTTAAACAGTTATCAAAAAAGAATACTAAAGCGCCAGTGTCATGATACTCTGTCCACATTCTTCCCTTTCTTCTTTAAAGACGTGCATCTTCCCTCATTGACAGAATAAAAAATTACTATCCCGAAAATAAAGGAAACCTAATACAGGTGATGATGGAGTAGTTGTGGCAGGAAAGAAAAGTTGAAAAATTCATAAAATTAGGACAAAAAATAAAACAAATATATGAAAAATGAAATGAAAAATAAAATGTAAGTTAATACCAGTAAACAAAATATAATTACATAAAATTTAAATTAATTTAATAAAAAATATATGTACAAAATGAATATAAAAATATATAAAATTAAAAAAATTATTGTTTTTGATTATTCTGGGTGAAAGAAAGAATTGTTTAATGTTATATGATGCTAAAAGTATTAAGAAGTATGAATGATAGAAATAAAAAAAAATTAAAAATATGAAAATACATAAAATAGAGAGAATTTGTTAAATGAAAAAATTATTAAAGATTAAATTTGAAGTAAATAGGAAAAATAAAACATAAAAGATAATAATAAATACGTTAAATAAGAGAAGACAAAAATAAATAAGAATAAATAAGAGAAAAATGTACTGTGTGATGCCTCCTTTGGGGAACGTGAATAAATAATAAACAGAGTAAAGCGGGCCGACACCTGACCCTAAACGCCGACCCGGTCCGAACCCGGTCTCGCTCATCGACGTCTCCCCATCGTTCCTCCTCCTCTCTTTCTTTCTCCCTCTGTGTCATCCCTCTCTCCCGGTGCTGAATGAAGGCAGAGGATGAATAAGGCCCCTCTCCCCCTCTTACAGGATCCTGAGTTAATTGAGGATCTAGAAGAGAAAACCTCCATTAGCAATGACGTAGAGATGGAGACAGAGGAGCACATGGCAGAGAGGAGGAGGAAGATGGTAAGTGTGTGCGTGCCGCCGGGGTGGACGCTGGTGTCGCTGCGGCGCTCGCTCGCTCCCTGGCTCGCTCACGGTTTCCACGGAAACGCTGCTGCAAACCCCCCCCCCCCCTTTCGCAGCCATCCCTTTTGCCCTCCTGTGCGTGTGTGTTGACGTGTGTGTTGAGGTATGTGTGTGTGACTGAGTCTCTACTGCCACCTGCTGCCTCGCTGGTGCTTCTTCCTCTGCTTAACCCTGATCAATCGTGTCATAGTCCAGATTTTTTCTTTTCTTTTTTCACCTTTAACCTTCCATCAGTGTTCACTTTCTCTTCTTCTCCAACAACTCAACGTTTTTTCCCCAAAAGACAGTAATTTTTTTGGGAACACCACTTTGTGCATAACTCATACTTGTGCATTCTTAAGCTGTGTATAATTTATATATTTATATTGGATTTTCTCCCATAACCTAGTCAAGATGAGTATTGGGTTCAAGCGATCAGGGATTGGTTATGGGGATGATGTACTGCACCTTGCTTAAGTATTCGCCCTAAATTAGTTTCCATCAGAAGTGACATAATTAGTCAAATGGAGTCGACCTGTGTGCACTTAAGGTGTCACATGATCTCTATAAATACACCTGTTCCTGGAAGAACTCCAGGACAGCATCATGGAGCTATCAAAACAAATCATGGACAAAGTTCTAGAAGAGTATCATTCAGGGTTCGGTTATTAAAAAAACTTTGAATCACCATTAAATATAATAATTTTTTTTTTAAATGGAAAGAATATGGCATTACCTTGATTCTCTCCAGAGGAGACCATCCACCAGTTTTGACTGTCTGAGAGACCAAGGGTAACGCTGATCATAATGTTACCACCACCATGCTTCACAGTAAAGATGGTGTTCTCAGGGATACTTTATGACATATAATCCCGGTGAAGTCTGTTTCAGTTCCAGCAAGTGGAAAAGTTCAGGGGAAGGGTGAAAACATATGTAAGACACAGCAAAACATGAATAGAAATGACTGAAACGATATCAGAAATGGAAATGGCATTCTCTTGGACCCTTTCTTCATACACAGTCCTTTCTACCTGTGTCCTTTATCCTTAAAGCAGCGATCAGCCTCAGCGGAACAGATGTTCATACTTCCTCTGAGACACGCAAAGCCTCCTCATCTTTCCAATTGGAGGAGAACGCTAACTGTGCTAGCGTTGCTAGACAGTTAACATGCTGTCAGACTCCTGGGTGATTTAATACGTCAGTGAATGATCACAGTATTTGTCGGATATTTCAGGCACTGAATCTGTTCAAGATTAAACCTTCCTGTCCATCTCCCACTAGCAGTTTTTCAGCATCTTCCAACTGCTGAAAGCCTGCTATTCTGAAACCATGAGGTCACAGACATATCTCTTTCTCTCTCTCTTTCTCTCTCTCTTTCTCTCTGTCTCTCTCTCTGTCTCTGGAGAACTGTCCCAGCTGTCACATTGCATTGCTGAGTCATACTGACAGGATGCTGTAGTGTTGCTCAGCTACTAATGACGGAGAAAACTCAATAACCCTCTGTACCACTGCTGCTTTAAACACATCCTCCTGTTTTCCACTTTCTCTCTCTAATTCCCTTCGGTTGGATCACTGTGATCATCTGAAGGACTGTAGTGACGTTTCCTAGCTGAGAGATCAAGTGAACATTACTGTAGACATCAGGAGCGCAACGTGATTTTTAAGGCTTTGCTCCTGATTTATAAACCAGAACAAAATGTACCACGTTCCACATCTTAAATTTTGTTTTTCTGTATTTGGTTTTATGACAACTCATGTGGCACCACTTGTACACAACATCTGCTGAAATTTTAGTACTAGCTAGTTAGCAAGCTAGCTGACTAGCAGATTAGTTGAATGTTAGCCCAAATCCACCCCATTTCAGCTGCGTTTCTGTGCGTTTCTTTTGTGTGGTTGTTACTGACAGGAGAATGAGTGGCAGCGTACATCACTTTTAATCTGTTTTGGCAGCGCCAGTGTTTCAGCTTTGAGGATGTTAGTTTACATTTCTTGCCATTTTTTGTTTACTTTGCGAGATGTATTAACTGTTTAATGTTCAATGATTAATGGAATAAGCCTAGTTGGAGAGCTACCAGAATCTCCTGTGGCTAACTATGCCTGCTCCCAGCCACGCCCCTTTCAGCAAAGCTGATCACTCTCTCCCGAATAAATAAACATCCCTCAGTTTGTAACGCATGTTGCTAAGTCTGGTTTGCTCTCAGGTTTTCATTACTAAGCTTGTTTTGTCCATAGCGATCTGCCAGCTCTAATTACAAAACTGTTCACCAAACAATGTGACGTGAGACATCGTATAGAAAGTGTGGTTTTGTAATTTCAGTGGGTTTCTATAGAGTTTACATTTCACGTGCATAAATGGGGGGTAAAAAGAGACAAAGCATAAAGCAAGTGTATTAAACGTCTTATGTAGCTGGTGTGGATTAAAATGGAATTGAATGAGAGCTTTGACTCTGACTTCTGCGTTTGTAAGTGACAGCTGAAGTAACTGCTGTAAATTTATCCGAGTTGACAAGAAAATTTGGTAAAGTGACTGTGGCTGAGCTTTTTCAAGTTGTTGGTGAGTCACAGACTGATCCGTCCTCGATGTTCCTTCAGGATCAGGATCACTTGCTGAACTGTTCGAACAAGAAGAAGTCCTTATTTGTCGCATAATTTTACAGCACAGTGAAATTCTTTTCTTCGCATATCCCAGCTTGTTAGGAAGCTGGGGTCAGAGCACAGAGTCAGTCGTGATACAGCGCCCCTGGAGCAGAGCAGGTTAAGGTCAAGGGCCTAACAGTGTCAGCTTAGCGGTGCTGGGGCTTGAACCACCGATCTTCTGATCAGTAACCCAGAGCCTTAGCCATTGAGCCACCACTGCTAGGCATTTCAGTGTGGGATCTGAGCTCAGTAGGAGAAGACAAGCAAGAACGCATACTTTATATTATAAGCAACATTATAGTTTGTTGACCGCAAAATGATTTTCTAAAAAAGCTCTGTTGCTATCTGTTCTCTGCCCTTTCTCTGCTGCTGGTCTCCTGCCTCCACGACTCCGAGCAGTTTCTCACACATCCTTATCCCCCTCTTGCTTTGTCTTGATGTTTGTATAGACACGTGAGGAGAGGAAGATGGAGGCCATCCTTCAGGCGTTTGCCCGCATGGAGAAGAGGGAGAAACGGAGGGAGCAAGCTCTGGAAAGAATTGGCACCAAGGGAGAGGTGGGAACTCGGAGTGAAATTAAAGAAGAGCCTCCTGCTACTCCAGAGGTCGAGTCACCTGCTACGGTAGGCAGCACATTTAGATTTATTCTTAGGTGGAGTTTCAATATAATTTATATTATTCTGACTTTATTCTATTCTGACTGGTTTGTGGTTGTGTTTTTGACGTTTAGCCGTTGTTGGAGCCGGTAAAGGAGGAGGCGGCTCAGAAGGCAGCGAAGGTCAGCCGGAACAAGCAGAGGAAGAGCTTCTCTCGGAACCGGACACACATCGGGCAGCAGAGACGGCGAACACGCACGGCCAGCGCCTGCTCCGACCCGCCGCCAGCGTCCCCCGGAGACGCTCTCGAAACCCAGCTAATGGCGGAAACACAGGATGGGGAGACGGGAGTGGTGCCTGAGACTGAAGCTCCACCTACTCACGCCCCAGACGCCACTGCCAGCCCACCTCACACCTCACCTGGGCACAAGTATCCCAAAACGAAAAAGGTAAATCAGAACCCTCTCGTTACACCACTGACATTACACCTTTCAGTTTGAAGAGCTTCGGTCTTTAAGGAGCCCCTCACTAAAACTGGTGAACTTTAAGATTAGAAATATGCATTAATTTATTTTAGCCCAAATACGTTAAAATATGGCAATGTTCAGGTAAATGTCATGATTGTTAATCAGATGTCCAGACATCAATATCAACATCAACACTGATGGCCTGATCTCTAGACGAAGGTCGTGTAAACGATTACAATAACATGATGATTGCATTCACTTAGGCACCCGATCTCAGGACAATGTTACATCACACAAACGGCACATATTGCACAAAACTGCACAAATCTGCACTTTATATCGGTACTGTCGGACTATATCTATATATATTCTTATACACTTTTTTTAATTCCTTCATATATCTTTTATGTATATATTTTTCTTATATTTAATATTTTTCTATATTTTCTTATTCTATGTTGGAAAAGTTGTATAAAGCATTTCACTGCAAGTCGTACTGTGTATGGTTATGCATGTGACAAATAAAATTTTAATTTGAATTTGAATGTTTGGTCACAATGGTTGGGCCAACAATGTCAAAAAATACCTCTGGACAAAGATTGAATTGACATAGACAGTGTTGCCCCGATCTTTGGCTGATTTGACTCATCATCATCATCATCATCATCATCATCGTGGGCCCAATCTGCAGGTGACATTGTTGTCCCAATCTAAAAGTAAAGTTTGTCTCGGCATCACTGTTCTTTTCCTCATCTAAAGACAACATTAGAATCCCCAATCTCTGGATGATGATGTATTCAACGTTGATACTGTTCACTTGATCTCAATGCAATCAAAAATGCAATGGAAATCTTCTGAGTCTTTTGAGTGTTTTGGCCTGATTTCCATTGGGGTCAACATCAGTGTTGTTGTCCAGATCTCTAACTGTGTTTGGGTCAACTCTGACGTTCTTGACTTGATCTCTGAACGATATTTGGGTCAACATTGAAGACGTTGCACAGATCTCCAGACAACGTTTGGTCGACATCATCTTCATCATCGCTGATCCAATCTCTGGACCAAGGTTGGGTCAGCAGTGACAGTGACCCCACTGGACGGTGGATCAACATAGATATCGTTGCCCTGATCTGGACAAAGATCATTATCATTGGCCCAGTCTTCAGATGACGTTTGGGCCATCATCGATGTAGTCGTCCCAATACCACGACAACGTTTGGGTTAATGTCAATATCGTTTGCCTCATCAAAGGACAGTACTCGGGCCACAAACTGTATTGTTGACCAGATCTCCAACAATGATGGGCCTGCACTGTTGACTTGATCACTGAACAACAATCGAGTTAACACTGGGTTTCTGACACAGTTTTGGTTTAGAAATTAGATCAGCAATGACAGTGATGTTTGGATCAGTCGTAGTCTTGTCCTGTCAGAGTCAATATTTGGAAAACCTTCAGGTCAGCCTTGTCGTTTTGGCTCTGACAATGTTGGGTCAAAGTCAAGTTTGTTGACTCGATCTCTGAATGACATTTGGACCAGCATTGATATTGTTGGCCTGATTTCTGGCAACGTTCTTGTCAACGTGGTCATCGCTGACTCAGTATGCAGTTGACATTTAGGTCAGTGTTGACATTATTGGTCCAATCTCAGATGATTTGGTTAAACATCAACATTGACATCTAAAATTGGGTCAACAGTCACATCAATGTTGTCGTTGTTGGCATCATCCCTGGAAGATGTTCAGGTTTACATTGTCATGGTTGGCCTAGTCTCTGGGCAACGTTCAGACAGCATTATCCTTGAACCTGTAGATACTGTGTGGGTAGTTATGAGTTTCACTACCAAATTCTGTGTTAATTATCCAATCTTATATTTCATTTATTCTCTCTCTGTCTTTCTTCTTGTATTTTTTTTGTAATTTGTCATCTCTCATTCGTCTTTCTCCCCCTCCACAGCACTTAGTGAACGAGTGGCTGAGTGTGGAGAAGCAGGAGCAGCGTGTGTTAATGCGCAGTCCCGAGCCCGTTCCTGACCGGCCGCTGAGGATCAGCACTGATCCCGAAGTTTTAGCCACGCAGCTCAACTCTCTGCCCGGGATGGCCTGCAGTCCACACGTCTACAGCACACCCAAGCACTACGTCCGATTTTCTTCTCCGTTCCTGGCCAATCGCAGTCCCAGCACCCCTGCGGTGCCCGCTGCTCGCCGCCGCTCACGAGAACTCTCCGATACTCCGCCCACCTCTGGCTCCTGCAAAAAGGTTCGTCAAGCACATCCCACTACCTCAGCCTTGAGATATTATTAGCGATTATTCGGGGTCCAAGCACCAAAGTGGGGAAATATATATAGTACATTTCTGCTAAAACTGGTTAACCCTAGGCTTGTTTTCTGTGATTATGTAAATATTAATAAATCCTTTTTTACGAATAAACTATAAACTGTATGTATAAACTTGAACCTATGCTGTGTGTGTGTGTAGCGTTGGCTGAAGCAGGCTTTAGAGGAGGAAGGCAGTCTGAGTCCAGGTGGGCGAACCCTCCTGATGCCCGCTGAAGGACCGCTGACCCCGCCAATCAACGGAGACACTGACAGTCCCATCTCGCTTAACGGCACCTGCCCAGGTAACACACACCTCAAACACCAGGGGGCACTAGAACCATCACTATTCTGTAACAGTCTAATACCGAAACAGATACTTTTGTTCAATTTATATATTGTTTTGTCTGGTTGTATTTTTTGTTTTAATTTTAGTTTATCTTTTTGTGTGCTTTTAAGATAATTTTATTTCTATTTTTCTTACTCTGTATTACCTTCAATTTCTTTTATGGTCTCTTTTATTTTCTGTGTATATTAGTCTTTCTTTTCCTCCAAGTAGTTTCATTTTTATTTGTGTTTTCTCTGTACATTGTTTAAATTATTATTTTCATTATTGTTATTATTATTATTAGTAGTAGTAAAAGTAGCAGTAGTAATAGCATAGGTGATGTTTAATCATATACTCAATATTAAAGTGTGTTCCTGTGTGTGTGTGTGTGTGGTTAGAGTTGCCCACGCCGCTGAAGAAAAGACGTTTGTGTCCGCTGGACTCGTGTGTGTCGGAGTCGTCCACACCGTACGCCTCTCCGTGTGCTACACCAACACGACCCGAACCCTCCGACGCCCCGCTAACACCTCAGCTCCTGAACACGTCTCCAGAACCTTCCACACCCACACACACCTCCCAGAACCCAGCACACACCGCGCCACAAGAGGTAAACACACACACAGACACACACACCAGGGCAGTGACTAATCACATGTTCAGCTTAAACCGGATTAAACCGCTTTATAATCTTTTAAAGTCTTTTATAATGTTTATTTGTGTTAGTGGGTCGTTAGTTCATATTGTTCATGTTGTTAACTCTGTATATTATTCATGGAGATGAAAATTATAGAGTATTAATGATTTGCGCGTCCGCAGAGCGAGCTGCCGATAGACAGCTCACCGGAGGCTAGCCGGAGACCCAGCACACAAGAGGTCAGCTTTATCTCAGTGCTCTCGTCATGCTCACATTTATTTCTTTTGACTTTTCATTACATATCAGGCACCAGATGCTTCTTAGTCATGTGATTTTTTTTTTTTTTTTTTTTTTTTTTTTTTTTTTTTTTTTTTTTTTTTTACTTGTGTTGTTCTCAGGTCGATCGTGCTCCGTCGCTCTTGGCTTCTCCTATTAGGAAGCTTCCCGAAACTGCGCCTCAGGAGTCTCAAAGCCCCGCCCCCTCGCTACCTGAGCCCCATGAGGCACCTTTAGAGGAGAGTACGGAGGGAGAAGGCACTACAGAGGCGCCGTCTGCATCCTACCACGCGTGGATCAAGAGCCCCGAGCGAGGAGGTCTTTCTTTCTCCCCTATTAACTCCAACCTGAGGGACCTGACGCCGTCACACACGCTGGACATGGGGGCGTTCAGCGAGGCCGCATCCTATTACCCCTGCGCAGAGGAGGGAGGGAACGCGGCCTTCACTCGATCGCTCAGCGGGGACGCCTCAGAGGGAGCAGGAGCAGCTCAGAATCCTCCACAGAAGAAGAAGGTGAGGTTCTGGGCTCCACCTTGCATTAACACACTGACCTGAACCACGTGAACGTTCATGTCGTAATACATCTCTCTCTGCTCTTTCCCAGGTGTCTCTGCTGGAATACAGGAAGCGGCAGCGTGAAGCTCGACGCAGCGGAGGCTCCAAGATCGAGTGCAGCTCTCCGCTTTCAACAGCGCCCCCGGTGGACGTCTTTCCTGTCGCCGTGGAAACAGTGCCTGATTCTGCTGTTCCCGTGGTTACGCTGGGCTCCAGGACCCCGCAGTCTAGCGAGGACCCAGACACCCCACAACAGGGAGAGAAAGAGGGGGGAGACGGACAGTGGTACGTTCCACAGCATGTGGCGTCTCTCAGGGCTTCATTATACTAACATTTTATATTATTATACATAATATGTTTATGTCCGGTGTTGGTGTTTAGGGTGTCTTCAACTTCAGTGGAACAGGCCAGAGAGCGCGGATACCACAGAGCCCTGCTGCTCAGTGACCACCGCAAAGACACAGGTCAGACACACACACACTCTCTCTCTCTCTCTCTCTCTCTCTCTCTCTCACTCACTCTCTCACACACACACACACACACACACACACTCTCACGCTGCATGTTTCCACTTTTTTTTTTTTCATAATTTAACGTGTGACTTTCGCTTAGTATGTCACTTCTCTTATATTTAGTGTATGTTCTGATTTTTATTTATTTACTGACATCTGTCTCTCTGTCCATGTGTCTGTCTGTCTATCTATCTATGTATCTATCTGTCTATCTATCTGTGAATCTGTCTAACTATCTCAGTCCATTCTTGTATCTGTTTTGTCTCTCATGTCCATCTATTTATCCACCTTTCTCTGTCTCTCAGCCTCTCTCTCTCTCTCTCTCTCTCTCTCAGCCTGCCTCTCTCTCTCTCTCTCTCTCTCTCTCTCTCTCTCTCTCTCTCTCTCTCTCTCTCTCTCTCTCTCTCTCTCTCTCTCTCTCTCTCTCTCTCTCTCTCAGCCTGCCTCTCTCTCTCTCTCTCTCTCTCTCTCCCTCCTGTGCCTTTGTGATGCATCTGATATCTGTAATATCTTTCTGTCTTTCTCACAGATGGAGGAGAGACAGAAGGAGGTGATGCTGTAGCAAGGGAGTGTCCATCACCTAAGAGCTGCAAGAGTCCCTCAACGCACACAGTACGAGTTAAACACACACACACACCCCCACACCCCCACACACTCCTGAATATAAAGTGGTGTGTTTCTTGCTCTCATCATGCTAACTGTGTTTTTCTTTCTCTCAGTCTCCGTCTCCAGGCCCGACCTCCGTGTCCCACTCCTCCCTTCGCTCGTCTAAAGAAGAGGACAGCGACCCTCAGTCCCGTCCCTCGGTCCAGCCGTCCTCGTCCAAGCCACCGCTGTCCAAATCCACCCCTCTGACTCCCAGCAAGCACCCCTCCCAAGGGCACTACGCCGCTCCTTCTCTCCCTATCCCCTCCCCTAAATCTCAGCCTCAGCCGCAGGGTTCGCCCTATCGAGGCCAGAGGACCTTCCTGCCTGCCCCGCCTCCTAACCAATCGCAGTACAGCCCTCAAAACGCCCCGCCCCCTCCTCCCCCGCCCCCTCCGGTACCCCCTGCTTCCTCGCCGTACTTCCCTACGCAGTTTAAAGCGGCCGTTTCTACACCCTTCCCTCCCGGCTCGCAGACTCTGCTGCAGTCTCACCACACGCTCCACTTCCAGAGCAGCTCGGCCCCGCCCCCTCCTCCCCCTCCACCTCCGCCTCATCCTCAACCAGGCCCCACCCTCATCCATGTCAATCATCTGCAACCTCCTCCAATCCAGCAGCATCAGCTGATCCTGAGCTCCGCCCCTCCCCCGCCGCCACCTCCGCCCCCTCAGACGCAGAGTTCTCAGCCGACGCAGGTCAGCGGCACCGCTGTCAATCTGCTGTCCATCAAACAAGCCCCGCCTCCTCCACCGTCGTTTCAGAATATTGGTGCATTTCAGACTACTCTCCTGCACCAATCGGGAGCGAGCAACCCTACAGCGGTAACGCCCTCTTCGTATCAGCAGACTGTGTTACCGCCTCCTCCTCCGCCCCCACCGCAACCCACCCCGCCTTCTCAGGGGTCCTCGTCCAATCCTAACGCGACGCAGACCCGAGGCCCGCCTCCTTCCTCAGCGGCATTTCATAACACCGGATACATGGGGACGGGGTGGCACTGACTCCGCCCACTTCACCCGCCCGCAAAAATGAACTCGTAATGAGAAAATTGCGGCGGATGATTGGACAAAATGTAACATAGGCAACTTGATCATAGTGTAAATAATTTTTTATGCACCTTTACACCCAGGAAACAGGACGAGGCAACAAGGGTACACTTACACGGACCGTAACCCAATCTGAGAGACTTTTTACGGAAAACAAGATGGCGGCTCAGTGGTGCTCATTACACAACCTAAACCCCTCCCTCCTCCTCCTACTTCTTCTTCTTCTTCTTCCCTGATACACACTTCCAGTCGTCCTGTCTTACTAGACGTCTTTTAATGTTTTTAGTTTTCCCCATTCTCTTTTTCGCACTTGTACGATGGACATTCCACGTCGACTTTTTTTTTTTCCTTTCTGAAATCCTCACGTCATTTATTCGTTTTATCTAGCGCTTCATTTATAGCGGAAGAAAAAAAATGCTTTTTGTATAGAGGAAAAAAATACAGAATTATTTTTTTTAATCCTTCATGTAACTGATAAAAAAATAATAATAATATCTGCAGAAATTGAGAAGAGACCTTTGTTAGGCCGCTTCACCGTTCCGGGAGTCTGCACTTCTTAGAGTGTGTGTGTGTGTGTGTGTGTGAGTGGAAGACGGTATATTTGTTGATCCGTATGTGTTAATGTGTCCATCACGACTGTCCGTGTGAGTGTGAGAGAGAGAAATAACTTCCTGTTCACCGTGAGCGGTTTATTTTTTTGAATTTCCACGGTTATTTGTAGAAAGTGTAATTTAATTGTATAGGTGGTTCCTCCAGCGTTCTTTCTGCAGAGACAGACGAGTGTAAATATCAGCTTGTTTTTTTTTCTTTTCTACGCTTGTACACTTCGCTCACATCCCTTTTTTTTTGTTTTTTTGGAATATGGTTGTAAATACGAGCGCATACTTCACATAAAAAAAGAAAAGAAAAGAAAAAAAATAAAAAGCTGAATGTTTCTGTGACCGTAGCACTATTTTTATTGCCGTCTCCGGGAATTATTCGATTTGTCCTCTCTCTCTCTCTCTCTCTCTCATTTATTTTTTATTCTTCGTGTGTGTGTGTGTGTGTGTGTGTGAGTGAGTGATGTGTGTGTGTGTGTGTGTGAGTGATGTGTGTGTGTGAAGAGCAGACGCTCACAGACACAACACTGGTTGGATATTTTCATGGTTCATTATAATAAATCACTGTAATGACAGTTTTATACCACCTCAAGTGTCCTGTGTGTTTTTTTATCTCGTGGTTGAACATCTCACACTTCACCTTGAAGAGATCTCGTGGTTGAGCATCTCACACTTCACCTTGAAGAGATCTCGTGGTTGAACATCTCACACTTCACCTTGAAGATATCTCGTGGTTGAACATCTCACACTTCACCTTGAAGAGATCTCGTGGTTGAACATCTCACACTTCACCTTGAAGAGATCTCGTGGTTGAACATCTCACACTTCACCTTGAAGAGATCTCGTGGTTGAACATCTCACACTTCACCTTGAAGATATCTCGTGGTTGAACATCTCACACTTCACCTTGAAGAGATCTCGTGGTTGAGCATCTCACACTTCACCTTGAAGATATCTCGTGGTTGAACATCTCACACTTCACCTTGAAGATATCTCGTGGTTGAACATCTCACACTTCACCTTGAAGAGATCTTGTGGTTGAACATCTCACACTTCACCTTGAAGAGATCTCGTGGTTGAACATCTCAGACCTCGTTTAGTTCCCGGCGTTAAGATAGTTAAGGCATGCTGTGATACTTAACGCTGCTGCTGATGTGAAGACCAAAAAAAAACCAAAACGTAAGTCCACCCTGAAACACATTAAACATGTTTATCCTGAAATACTTCTGATGTGTGTAGTGTGTAAGGAATAAACACTGTGTGTGTGGAGCTGCTACAGTAAAATAATCAGTGACTGGGTTACTGTTAGCACCATGAAGTTGATTATTTTCCTATAACAGCACTTCCCGGTTATTCCTAGTCTTTTATTCCTCTTATACCACAGCGATGACACTTCAGGGGAAGTACTCATATCGTAAGTTTTATATGATTATAGTTATGGAACTATAAAGTCTTTTTCTGTCTCTCTCTCTCTCGAAATTAATATAACAAAAAAAACAATAATCGCAGTTTGTTACGTTACCGAGAGCGCAAAAAAGCGTAGTCCTGAACACGTCTTAAAACTTAACGTTACAGCTTTACCTCTGACACCGGAGACTCCTTCCTTAAGTATTAAACATTTCCTGTAGAGAAAACATCGTATCGACTGTTACTATAGAAACGATAACGTTAACGTAAACCTGTGATCGGCGGCTGTGCTACTTTCTAGAAAATTAATCAACACCTTCTGACCAATCAGAATCCAGAATCGAGCAGCGCTGTGGTATAAACAGGAAATGAAAGGTTTGATAATTATCGGATTATGTTATCAATGTGTGTTTTGTCTTACGTGTTAAACGTCCTCGCTCTCTGTGTGTGTGTGTGTGTGTGTGTGTGTGTGTGTGTGTGTGTGTGTGTGGGATGGTGCTGTTGGTCCACCAGATGGCGTAAGTGAGCAGCTCTTCACTCCGACGCCGTTACTGCGGAGAAAGCGGCAGCTGGAACCTTCTCTGCATTTCAATACGGGTTTTAACATTCTCTCATCGGCTTCGTCTCACACGTAGAACACTTACCAGTCCCGAGTGTGCGCTCCTCGGATAAAGTGCAGAACAGGAAGCGCAGTCTTTAACACACATTAGCAAAGAGGGGAATGACGTTCAACTGATGTCTGTTGCAATTACATCCATTTCCTTTAAACCGCACGCGGTCGTTTTGGCGCGCTAATCCGTGGCGGCCATTTTGTGATGTTTCAGTTTCAGTCATTCTCTACGTGAAGAATTAACTGGTGTTTATTCAACTACAATACAACATCAAGCAATAACTAATCAAACATTTTATACAAAAAGAATTGATCTGGAAATAACGAAACACTTTTTACAGTTGATATGTAGATACATAATACGTTAGCTAGCAAGCTAGCATGCTAATTACAATAATGAAATACTGGCTCAAGTTGATATGTAAATACATTAGAATGCTAGCTAGCTAACATTATTACACTTACTCCAGTGTTTCGGTTATGTAGATCAAAATTTGAGCACAATTGTTAATTATTTCTTCACCTTTTTGAAACCTCAAATAAAGCTTATTTTTAATACTTTCCCCAACACTATTGTTAACGTTTAGCATCTATAGGAAAGGAGGGAAAAAAATGACCTCGGTGTGTAAATAAATTTGTAATAATCCACATGAGGTGAGTCGTTTCTGTCGCTGAAAAGACGATTTAACAACAGAAAGAACAATTAGAAGATTATAATAAAAATTTTTGCCCTCCTAGCATTTGCTTTAGCTGAATACCGTTAGCTAGTTGGATAGCTAGCTAACACAAAAAAAATATGGATTCTCTGGAAAATGCATTAGCATTAGCAGTGAAGACTAAGATGATTTACAGATGTGAATAAAAGTCCTGACAGAAATGCTAGCTACTTAGCTCAGGTTTTGTTAGCTAGCTAGCTAGAATTAGCAAAAACGATCATGATTATTTACAGATATGACTTCAATCTGGTTAATTGATGTTAGTGAGCTAGTATTAGCAATGAAGATCAATATTATTTCTAACATCTTAGAAATCCTCTCAGAAATCATCCCTGATTAGCGTATGTTAGCTAGTTAGCATTAGCAGAAAATATTGTGATTATTAAAAGATATGGCATAAAAATCCTCTCAGAAATTCTGACTCAGTAGCCAGTTAGCATTAGCAGTAAAGATGATGATTATTTGACAGCTATGACTTAAAATCCTCTCAGAAATCCTGGCTCATGTTAACTAGTTAGCATTAGCAGTGAAGATTAAGATTTTTTACAGATAGGACTTCAAATCCTCAACAGACATGTTGGCTATTTTGTGCTTGTTAGCTAGCTAGCTAGTTAGCTTTAGTAGTAAAGATTATGATTATTAAAAGATATTAAAAAATCCTCTCAGAAATCCTGGCTCATGTTAGCTAGCTAGCATTAGCAATAAATAGTAGAATTTGTTTGACAGCTATGGCTTGTGTTAGCTAGTTAGCTTTAGCAGTAATATTATGATTATTTACAGATATGACTTCAAATCCTCAACAGACATGTTGGCTACTTTGTACATGTTAGCTAGTTAGCTAGTATTAGCAGTAAAAATTATGATTCATTATTGAAATGACTTAAAATTCTTTGTGAAATCCTGTCTTGTTAGCTAGCTAGCTAGCATTAGCAGTGAAGACTAAGATGATTTACAGATGTGAATAAAAGTCCTGACAGAAATGCTAGCTACTTAGCTCAGGTTTTGTTAGCTAGCTAGCTAGCATTAGCAAAAACGATCATGATTATTTACATATATGACTTCAAATCCTCAACAGAAATGTTGGCTACTTTGTGCTTGTTAGCTAGCTAGCTAGTTAGCATTAGCAGTAAATATTATGATTATTGAAACATATGGCATAAAAATCCTCTCAGAAATTATGACTCATTAGCCAGTTAGCATTAGCAGTAAAGAGTATGATTATTTATTGATATGACTTAAAATCCTCTCAGAAATCCTGACTTATGTTAGCTAGTTAGCTTTAGATTTTAGAAAGAAGATTAATATTATTTACAAATAAGACTTAAAATCCTGAACAGCCATGTTGGCTACTTTGTACATGTTAGCTAGCTAGGTAGTATTAGCAGTAAAGATTATGATTTATTTCTGAAATGACTTAAGATTCTTTGAGAAATCCTGTCTTGTTAGCTAGCTAGCTAGCATTAGCAGTGAAAATTATGAATATTTATAGATATGACTTGTCTATAATCCTGGCTTATGTTAGCTAGCTAGCTAGCATTAGCAGTGAAGACTAAGATGATTTACAGATAAGAATTAAAATCCTGACAGAAATGCTAGCTACTTAGCTCAGGTTTTGTTAGCTAGCTAGCTAGCATTAGCAAAAACGATCATGATTATTTATAGCTATGACCTAAAATCCTCTCAGAAATCCTGTCTCATGTTAGCTAGCTAGCTAGCACTAGCAGTGAAGAGTAAGATTAGCATTTAAAGCACAACACAAATCATTTTTATTTGTAAATTCAGGAAAAAGAAAACTCTCGTGATCTGTAATTGTCTTTTGAGAGAACTTTTTATTCACTTACATCTCTGAATCAATCTCTAGATGGTGTGTTTTTTTAATGATGATTTTATGGAATATTTACATTTCTTTCTTTATTTTTTTATTCTATATACAAGAACATTAGACGAGACAGACACCCGACATTGGGGACTTCAGTAATGTACAGATATAATAATTATAATAATAATAATAAGAAGAAGAAGAAGAAGATTAATTTCTAAATCAGCTTTAGTATGCGTCGTGTCCTGATTTTACAGAGTGACATCGAAGGGGGCGGAGCTTCCGTTCAAGCTGATCAGCCAATAGCAAACCAGAATTGTTTATCTCATGTTAGCTAGGTTCCTAGCAAGTTTGTCTAGATAATTAACATCAGCTAGCTAGGCTTACTGTCAAAGAGCTAGCATGAATGTTAGCTAAAATAACCAGTTAGCTAGCAAACATCAGCTAGCTAGGCTTACTGCAGGAGAGCTAGCATTAATGTTGCTTTTAGCTATCTAACACTGATGGCTGTGTCTCAATCTGAATAGCTAATAGCAAATCATAATGGTTTAACTCATGGTTGTTAGCTAGCTTCCTAGCAATCTTGGCTAGAAAAGTGACACAATATAGCTTGCTTACTGCTGACGTGCTAGCTAACAGTAGCAAAAATTAACTAGCTAACTCTGAAGCTGTGTCTCAATATGATCAGCGAATAGCAGACCGCAGTAGTTTACCTCATGCTAGCTAGCTTCTTAGCCAGCCTGGGTAGATAATTAACATCAGATAGCTAGGCATTAATGTTATGCTAGCTAGCAAACATTAACAGAACACTGTGTTTTGAAAGCAAGCTAACTAAAGTATTACATTACAAAATTAAAGCCAGGCACAGATCACACAGAATGTTGTAGCTACTTAACGTCAGATAGCTAAGCTCACTGTAGAAGAGCTAGCATTAATGTTACGTTAGCTAGCAAGCTAGCAGTAGCATGTTAGTTAGCTAACTCTGAAGGCTGTGTCTCAAACTGATCAGGCAAAAGCAATACCTTATGCTAGCTAGCTTCCTAGGAATGTCAGACAACTTGACTTACGGCTGAAGCGCTAGCATTAATGTTAGGTTAGCTAGCTAGCAATGCTGTGTTTAATTAGTGAGCTAGCTAGCTAATTTTGCTAGTTTGCGTCAGTCTCCGCCCTTTTCGAGCGCAGCGACGTCGGTTACTCTGCGAAATCAGGACACGCGCGTAAAAAACACGTTATTATTTCACCTACAACCGTGTTTCTGTCCATCAAGATAATTCTGTATGCTTTTTTTTACGGTTTACAATATTATTACAATATTTTACTTTTAAAAAATTAGAACAACTTCCTCTTTCATGATGTCACATTTGTCTTTTTTTTGTACATAACAATGTTACATTTACACTTCAAATTAAATAAAAGACAGGAAATTCAGGAGAAAAAAAATTACAAAGGTGTGTCTGCAGATTGACGACCAGTGGGCGTGTCTTCGAGCCTGTATATGAACTCAAAGACACACCCACTGTAACATCCGCGTACTCAAATAAAAAAAAAAAGGTAAGGTTTACGCTAGCTGGCTAGTTAGCATTATCAGTAAAGGTTATGACCATGACTCAAAAATACTGTTCAGTTAGCTTATGTTTGCTAGCTGGCTAACAGAATGTAGTGTGTGATCTGCAGTCAGACCCTGCGGAACCTTAAATTAACAAACGCGTTAGACAAAATATATACAACGTAAATACCTACGTAAATTTCTTTCATAATACTCTCGTAGTAACACACCATGTGTGAAAGCTGTGTCTCGATCTTCTGATCGGCCAATAGCAAACCAGAATGATTAATCGTTTACCTCATGCTAGCTAGCTTCCTTCCATAGCTAGCTGAAGAGCTAGCGTTAATGTTAGATAATAGGTTAGCTAGCAAACATTAGCACAGTCCCAAATCACACACAATGATATCATATGTAAAAGCGTTCATACGTACTAATGTAGAACAGACTTTTAAGTTTGTTCTATTTAAACACTAACCCTACGTTCACGCTAGCGAGCGATAAAGCGACAGGCGATCGTTCATTTTCTACGTACGTGTTTGTACGTGTGTGACACGGAGCCGTGATTCCAGATTTTTTCTCGATTTCTATGCAAATAATGTACGACACGGTAAAGTGACTAATCCAAAACGATTGGTTTCAATGATTCCCCGGACTGATCATATGGCACGCGTGTGCTCCGACGTTTCCCATTAACTGTTTGACGCAAAAATGGACAAAAAACATCTAACCGTGGTTTGAGTATACTTCATATGTGTACGTTTCATATACAACTTCTCATTAAATGTGTATAGAGACATTACGAAGAAAAATAACACTTGGAAGGAAGTAGCAGAGATTGTTAGTATGTATATAGCTAGTAGCTTATCCAGCAGCCATGTTGGTTATGGTCCTGTTACCTGTTACAAGCTCCACCCCTTTTTTCCCGGCTCTTTATGCTACACTGCATTTGTTCCTTGTTTCGTATTTCTCTAGTACAGCAGTGATTTGAGACTCAGCGCAAAAATTAAAACACAGCCGTGAATACAAGAACCAAATCTGTAAGTGTCTGAAATTCTAATACTGAAGTTACGATGTATCCGTCGTATTGGGGAACATTTTAACTGTCATGTACACTCGCTCGGTCACTCGCTAGTTCATTAGCTAGCCTGAGAGAGAACCGACCTCCGACTAGCAACAGCTAATTTCCTGGTGGTGAACAGAATCAAGCTACTTTTTTTTATTTTTTAAAAAAAAACAACAAATAATATAGCTAGCTAGCTAAGCAAGCTATGTACATCATGTGTGAGGTCGTGTTAAGTTAGCTAGCGGAGTGTAAACTCACTCGAATGCAGTGATCACGTGTTAAACATCACGGTACTTGGTGTAACAGGTTATTACATTAACATCACACACACACACACACACACAGCTCCATGCTATAACACTGTCCAAAAACAGGAAGTCGTGAGGTTTGGGAGTCAGAGACGGGAATACGGACACACTGACATGGACGCCGAAGGGATTACGAGCTTTCACTGGGCCTTTTTCAAGTTTTAAAAAATTAGTCGAAATTAATTGGACATGCTGAGATTTATCTACAATTTTTTATGGCCAAAACAAAAAATATCCAAAACATTATATGATTTTTTTTAAAGGAGAGACAGGATTTAGAGTTGAGTGTCCAGTTTTTTGTTTTTTGTTTTATTATCACTATTAACTACTTCGGAAAACCCTTTGATAATAAAAATGATTTTGCAGGTGAACAAAAGAAAATAACTCTTTTTAAAAATTAATTAGAAAATGACATAAAACATATAACGCAGATGGAAATAAAATAAAATGGGTTAAAAAATAATTTTATAAAACATATACAACTGAACAGACTAGAATGATTAAAAATAAATAATTACATAAAAATTTAATAGAATAAAATTATTTTAAAGAAAAAGTCATAAAACATAAAACACTACAGAACAAATTAAAATAGTAGGATTATCTAGAATAAAAGATGTTAAACATATACAACATAACAGAATAAAATAATTCTAAAACAAACACAGAAAATCAGATAGAATTAATTCTAAAATAAAATAAAGGATGACATGAAAAAGAATAAAATTCATTTAGAAAGTAATATAATAATACAAATCATATTAAATAATATATAAATAATAAAAATTAATAATAATAAAAAAAAAAGACTTTCCCAAAAGACTCTCTACACACTTGGAATATTTCTTCATGAATCCTCATTGTTCTTAAGGAACTTCATTTCTGTTACACACACGATGTAATAAAAGTGTGTGTGTGTGTGTGTTTTCCGCATCTCTCCCTGCTCCTTATTCCCTCCTCTCGAGAACTAGCACGCTAGTATAGTGTAATATTGGGTTCATTGGTGAACTCTGTTGCTAGGCAACTGGGAAACATGGAGGCCGAGTGTAAGCTAGCTAAAGACTCGGGGTTAGAGATTAGCTAGCTAGCACGTAGCTGTGTAGTGTTGTGCATGGATAATGAAGACACAATGACATTGAGAGCAAAATAAATCTGACATTTTCTTCAGATTGGGTGGAAAATGTATAAAAATTAATCATTTCTCAAATTACGCTAAAAGAAAGTGAAATTCTGGGATTTTTTTTTTGTCTAACGCTTTAACATGGAAGTAAACAACACAGCACTGACACGTAGCGTTCATCACCATCTATCTACAGAATAGCTTTAAATAAACGTCGTGTGTTTTTTGTTGGTTTTTATTATTTTTTTGGCACCTCTGTTGTGGTAATTTACTTCTGAAAGGAACTGCTCCGTTGTTACCCGTCGTCATGGTAACAGTCTCTTCAGGTTCGCCTCGAGAGTTCAGTCCGGTCGACTAACACTAAAATAACGAACAAACTCCAAAACACAGACACGTTTATATCAGGTGTGTGTGTGTGAGTGTGTGTGTGTGTGTGTGTGTGTGTGTATATAAAGACAAACAGATAGTGAAATGCTGACACCGATCCTAACACACTAAATGGTAGGGTGTGTGTGTGTGTGTGTGTGTGTGTGTGTGTGTGTGTGTGTAGCTGCCTGGTCCAGTCCTCACAGCCGTGTAAAGTCTTTTCTTCTTCAACAATCTGGACGTCTTTCTTTATTTCCCTCTAAACACACACAGGCCTCAGCCCCGGAGGATGCTGGGTAAAAAGCTGGATGGTGACTGGATCACGTAACTTTACTTCTTTTCTTTGTAACTGATCAAATCACCCTGCGGTGGCAAGAGAAAAGAGTAAATTACAAAAAAAAAAAAAAATTAAATACAATAAATAAACCATTAAAGAATTACATAAAAACATACAGTACACCACGGAACAAAATCAAACCGAGGAATTGTTTCTAAAAAAAAATATTTTCCTCACTTATAATATCATATAACTCTATCATTTTAAATCTGTCCTTGTATTCATTATATAATTACTGTATAAAACAGAGCAAAACAGAATAATAAATAATAATTACATAAAACTGAATAGAGCAAAATTCTAAAAAAAAAAAAAAAAAAAAAAAAAAAAAAAAAAAAAAAAAAAAAATATAAAAAAAAAAAAAAAAAAAAAAAAAAAAAAAAAAAAAAAAAAAAAAAAAAAAAAAAATATATATATATATATATATATATATATATATATATATATATATATATATATATATATATATATATACATATATATATGATATAAAGCAGATACAAAAACAAGAGAAGAATAATTCTAAACTAAAATAAATAACTGTTTAAAAGTAGATCAAGATAGATCACAGGGCAAAATAAAATCTACAGAATAAAACAACTGTGTAAAAAAACATTTACAACAACAGAGTATTAATTCTAAAATAAATAAATAAATAAATAAATAAATAAAAACTGAACAGAGTAGAATTTTTAAAATGACATAAAACAGACACCAAAGAACATTAATAACTCCATAAAACCAAACAGAATAGAATTAATTCTAAGTTATGAAGCATTATATACAAAAAGAAATACTTTTAAAAGATACAAATTCATAAAAAATAATAGAATCATTCTAATCATTAAAAAATTGTATAAATTATATGGAACAGAATAATTTTTGTTTTTCTTTAGTATCTAGTGAAATTATGCAGTGAAAAAAAATCAAATCTAATCTAATTTTAAATAAGCTGAAGTTGTAAATAATTTTAAATAATTATCAAGTCAATGAATAAATTCTGATTAAATAATTTTGTTGTAAATAATTTCATACAGAAGTTTCAGTTTCAGCATTATGAATTACAGCATGTGTGTCTTTCATTTCAAACATAAAAAAAATAATAAAAGAAATCTCTAAAGAAATCGCAAAAACTAAAGAAACAAATCTCAGACACCAAACCTGACTAAATCAACTGAATAAAAATGATTAAATATTATTGCTGTAAAGGCACTGAACTGTTCATTCATCTGTACAGGTTAGAGATCAGACTTATTTATTTATTTATTTATTTATTTATTTATTTTTCTGATAAATGACCACTCACCTCCTCCAGCTTGACCGTCTATGCATTTCCACTTTCTGTTAAAATAAAACACAGCAATATATATATATCTAAAAATCAAAATGTCCACCTCAAACAATAAATAAAAAATACAAAACATAAATTTACCCCAATCATAAACAATATTCATTTATATTCAGAATAAAAAAACTTCTACTGACTGCAGATGAATATAGAAAGTAATAAACCAGTTAAAAATACTGGACATTAAACATGAAATGCACCACTAATGTAGTCGTAATCATGTGATCAGCCGAGACATCTTTCATATCTAAAGATTTCTTGTTTTATTTATATTTATTTTTCTAAAAAAAAAGACTATGTAATGTAACTAGCAATTTCTAAAAATCATAAAAGTCCCCAAAATGTAAATAGCTGCTTCATAGTACATCCAGTTCTCTTCCCTGATGTCTGGAGGTTTCCAAATCATTAGCTATTCTCAAAATTAAAATTAAAGCAGCCGTATGTGAATTGCAGTTGCAGTAAACACACCCTCACCTTCTCACTTCTCCCACCAAAACTGACGTCCACTTCCTGTGTTCAAATTAAATACACCCTGTGAGTTGTCTTTTAAGGAAAAGGGAGATTTGCAAAGCTGCGTTTTGCCCTCCATGTAATTTCAGGGCCAGAAAATTTCGACAAGAAGTGAGACTTTTCACAATTACTGTATGGTGAATTAGAGTTGTTTTGAGATACCTTTAAAAAGTAAGTGATCATTACAGGTCTAGAAATAGTATTAAACCTTACATACTGCCGCTTTAATTATTTTACAAGCGCAAAGTGAACTAAGCTCACTAAAGGACTATTCAGACGGGATTAGTTTTTTGGACATATAGTAATTATAATGATGCACACAGAGATGAAGCGTGTCTTCACAACGTACATTAAAAAAATCCAAGCTTCTTGTAGGGGGCGTGGCTGAGCTTGAGCATTAGTAGGTCACATGACCATAACATGTCTGTAGCCAGTACCGGTGCTATGAACTCAATAACTTCCCTAAAACCCTCAGAAGAGTCACTTGTCTGACCCACCCCCTTTTAAACATGGTCTATATATTAAATGTTTTATCCCTGACTTTCTTCTAATATGTTCATGGCGAATTCCCTCCCAGCCGTCAGGTCTCCACCTATCACGTGACAGCTACCAGGAGAGTGAAGGCTAACGTGCTTCCTCACAAGTGAGACACGTGAATCCAAACAACCACATCTTTTCAAACTGCAGCAGCACAGGGTGGTGTAACACACCCAGAGGAGAGCGCTATCTGCCCTCTTCCACATACACGAGCTAACAGACGCACATGATTGGCTAGTGTTGCTGTCAGAGTATGCCCCTCCCACCAAGAGGTGGGATTTCCAGCCACACATGGCTATGGCATGGTCAAGAATCGAACTCGCGATCTCCAGATGATAGAGCGACTGCGTTTCTGTCACGCCACTCACCTCCTCCTGCGTCGTAAACTCTGATAGAAAGGAGCGAGCGCTTCTTTACCATCACGTCAGTTCAGATGAGACGTACAGCATATTACCTGGAGTTATCTCTAAAGCGTGTCCCAAAAGTCTCCACTCACAGGGGACTGTGTTTCCCAGCACCACCTCGTCGTGTCTTAGTCAGTGGATGTTCATGGACGTCCACTTCTCAGTTTCTGCAACACTTCCATTCTTTCTGAATTAGTTAATAAGTTTGGCGACAGCGTCGTGTGTGTGATGTGCTCACCATGTTTCCTGTTAAAGTCCATCGCAACCTTGTGACAGCTTCCCGATCCAGCCATGAGAATGATTTCAATACGTTTTTCTTTTGTCAAAGGCATTCTTACAGGCTATGTGAAAAAAATATATAATATAATATAAACTAAATATGAAAAAATTTGGAAGACATTTTGCTGAAAAGTTTTAATTTCCCCTGTGTATGGAGACTTTCGGGACTCGCTGTTCTTCTCGTTTTATTGAAGGTAAAATACTCCGTAATCCTTCCAGCCCTTAAAAAATGACAGGAATAATTCCGTTCCACACCTCCTCATGGAAAACTAATCCCGTCTGAATAGGGCTTTAGACAAATCATGGTCATGTGATGTGAAATGTATCAGATAGAGAGCACTGAATGTGTTTTCTCACACCTGTGTGCACTCTAAAATCTATTCTGTTCTAACCTTTTGCTCACCTGTGAAGCTTTTGAGATTGAAAACAATGAGTAACGATGTGAAATAAAAAGTTCGTAAAAAACTGATGAGTGTTTTTTAAGATCGACCTAAAAGCTGAGTGTGTAAAGAGTACATCAGGTTCATTATTAATATAATCCATCAACAGAGAAAATATTGTGTGTGTGTGTGTGTGTGTGTGTGTGAGACAGTGAACTGTGTAAACACACATTAGTAATACACGACTCAGTCTGATGCCTCGAATCTGAATTAACCCCAAACCCACAGAGACTTCATTCCTTATCTCTCGCTTTCTTCTTCTCTTCATTCTTCACCTCCTCGCTCTCGCTCTCGCAATCCCATTTTCTCCTTAATGACCATTACACTTTCTCATTTTCTCTCCTCATCTCATCCTGCCTGATCTGTCTGTTTTTTTTCTCATTTCTCTAAAAAATGAGCGAATGAATGGAGGAGAGCAGGTGGGATTAGAATCCGGATTTAAAACACACACACACACACACACAGGTTTTAATTCAGTTTAGTCATACAGGAATATCCAGCACATCATCTACCATCATAAAGAGTGATTTTCATTCTCATCTTTCTGACTGTTTCACGCTTATCTTTCAAAAATGATCCGTAAAACTCCATGTGCTCGACTCGGCTTTTCCCAGTGGATCACTTTTTAAAGTCGGACTTTGATTACAGAGGTGATGTTCAGGGGAACGCTGAGCCCGAGAACAACAAACATATTAAAAAATATATATATACACTCCTGAACAAAATCTTAAGACCGGGGGAAACATTCCAAGTATTCTCATTTCGCACTGGTGGATCATAACCAGGTTGTAAGAATTGCTTCAAAATGTCAAAAGAAGAAAAAGGAGCAAGAGACAAAAAAACAGAGATTGGCAATTTATTGAAAACTGCATTTAAACTCAAACAGGCTGTTCATCAGCTGATCAAAAGTTTAAGACCATAGCCCAAAAATACCCACAACAGAACTAAAAGTGTCAAAAAAGGACT
>CM040471.1:3867349-3895416 GCA_022758105.1 Pangasianodon gigas | reverse complement strand
ACGCCCCTGCACAACCTGAAGCTCCATTTTCCCATTGAAGGAAAAAGCACCCCAGATCATGATGGAGCCTCCTCCACTGTGCCGCGTAGAAAACATCTCCAGTGGGATCTCCTTGTCATGCCAGTATCGTTGGAAGCCATCAGGACCATCCAGGTTAAATTTTTTCTCGTCCGAGAATAAAACTTTCCTCCATCTTTCAGTGTCCCATGTTTGGTGCTCCCTTGCAAATTCCAAACGGGAAAGTTTGTGGTGTGGGAGGAGACGTGGCTTTCGAAGACGTTTTTCTTTAAGCCCTTCTCTCGCAGATGCCGTCTTATGGTTATTGGGCTGCAGTCAGCATCAGTAAGGGCCTTAATTTGGGTCGAGGATCGGCCTGTGTCTTCACGGACAGCCCGTCGGATCCTCCAGCTCAGTGCAGGTGAAATTTTTTTGGGTCTACCACTTGATTTTTTTTGTCCCATAACTCTCAGGATCTTTTAAGAAATTTAAAATGATTGTCTTACTGCGTCCAACCTCGGCAGCAATGGCGCGTTGCGAGAGCCCTTGCTTGTGCAGCTCAACAATCCTGCCACGTTCAAAAACAGAAAGCCTTTTTGCTTTTGCCATCAGGAGATCATGACAGTGTGACTGTCTGAAGGACAATGACATTAAAGCCATATTTTTGCACAGATTTTAACTTTTAAAAGCTATGGTCTTAAACTTTTGATCAGCTGATAACCAGCCTGTTTGAGTGTAAATGCAGTTTTCAATAAATTGCCTACTCTCTATTTTTGGTCTCTTGCTCTTGTTTCTTCTTTTGGCATTTTGAAGAAGTACTTACAACCTGGTTACGATCCTCCAGTGCGAAGTGTGAATACTTGTAATACTTTCCCTGGTCTTAAGATTTTGTTCAGGAGTGTGTATATATATATATAAATATATATATATATATATATATATATATATATATATATATATATATATATATATATATATATATATATATATATCTTACCATATTCCAAATTCACCTTCTCTGCATTCATCTTTCTTTCTTTCTTTTTTAAACTGAGGCTCCGATTCCAAATAATGCATAGTAATATGTGCTGTAGAATTCTGCATTCTGATTGGTCAGAAGATGTTGATTAATTTTCTATAACAGCAGCTCTGACAATAGTGCAGCTGTAAATCACAGGTTTATATTAATGTGCTCTTTCTAATACATTATAGTTTCTATAGCAACTGCTCATTCAATTCAATTCGATTCAATCTGTATAGCTTATAAGCAGCTTTACAGAAATATATAAATTCAGGATATAAATTTTAAATGTGTGAATTTATCCCTAATGAGGAAGCCAGAGGTGATGGTGGTGAGGAAAAACTCCCTGAGACGATATGAGGAAGAAACCTTGAGAGGAACCAGACTCAAAGGGAACCCATCCTCATCTGGGTGTAATGGATAGTACAATTATAAATCATTCCCTTCTATAACTGTGTACTACATGGACTAATAGTGCAATCGTGTAACCAGGAAATTCATTACAGTTCACAGGGACTCGTACAGCAGACGGTATGCTAATAATAAACGGATTAAAAAAAGAAGACATTTATGTAACATTTATGGAAGGAGTCTCCAGTGTCAGCGCTTTGTAACAGTCAGAAGTAAAGCTGTAACAGAGGAGTTTACGCTTCTTTGCGGTTTCTCAGTAACATGACAAGCTGCATTTTGTTTTTTTTTTCTCTTATTAACTTCAAGAGAGAGAGAAAAGAGAGGCTGGTGAGGGAACGAGTGTTTATAGCTGCTATAACGTAAGTGAGAACAGGAAATAGCTGTGATATAAGAGGAATAAAACACTAAAGTTAAATCTGAACACACTCGCTCCACTGTAACATCGATTAAAGCCTGTGAGATTCTGGACGTTGGAAAACTACTAAATATTTTCATTTAAATTTTTTTACGTGCTTTTATTTATCACATGATGTCACACACATCTACTTGAGTTCACGTGTGCAATTTTATATTCATGTTTTTCATGTCTGTGATTTATCCGGAAGGACAATCCTCCGTAAACTCTTCCTAAAATCAGCTTCAAGGTTTTTTTGCGTATGTTATTAAGTATTTCCGTGTTTTTTCACACACACACGTTAGTAAATCAGAGCCAGGATGTCCAAATTTCTTTCATTTTCTCCTTTTTTTCTTTTTCTTTTATTTTTTTTAGAGCTGCTGTGAATCATGGGAGCCAGAGGCGAAAACATGTTGTTGCTATTGATATCAATTTTTTCAGAGGATTTTTAGGAATGATGTTTAAAATTCACAGCTCACAAATCCACAGCACAGCAGCAGAGACTACAGGGGGGAAAAAGCCCTGAGGAACCAGGAGCCTCGTTTATAAAATGTTCACATAATCAGATCTGATCCTAAACTCCATCGATGTGAGCTTATATTAAACATGACACACAAATCAGAATCTCAAAGCCTGAAACTCATCTAAAAATCTATAAACTTTTCTGACTTTTTTCCCTGATGGGAAACATTTAATCAGTGCCAGTGTGAGGAAAAGAGAATAAGAGATTTCAACATAAATGACACATCAGCATTCAGACCTCAGATGTAACTACAGACTTTTCAGAAGTTACGTAAGAGTTACGCACAAGGGGGCGGAGTTTGAGTAAAACGGAGGCGTGTCTGAGTCACACTCGATTCTGATCATTTTTTTGGAGGAGACACAACTCCTTCTTAATCAGAGACGTTCATCTGGAGGAGTAAGTTTTTTACAGTTTCTCTGTAAGCATAGCAGATGAGTGCTAAGTCAGATTATCCTTCACACCATGATCACGTTTTCTTTACAGGAGAGCGCTTCGAATTAACACAAACATCGGCATTGTTTTATTAATTCAACAAATCAAAATAGTGAATTAAAAGAGTGATAAAATCTCCTACATCCTAAACACACGTTACGGTTTCATGACCTCGATTTAGTGTCTCGTGGCCTCTTTAAGTTGTACAATAAAATAAATAAATAAATAAAATGTAAAAGAACAGTCTGTGCTGGATCAAGTGCTATTCTATGAGCTGCTGAATAATGAGTGTGGAAGCCATTTTGTTCAATTAAACCAGTGATTAATGTGATCATTACAGCTAGCTCTATTCATGCAGTAATATATTAGCGATATACGAGACTCCTATTAGATTTATTTCAACCCTCGCCATCTTCTCATTCATATCTCATCATATTAATCTTTTTATTTTTCAGTTTTAATGTTTTTACGTTACATTGTATTACAGAAACGCTATTTCTGTGACCAGTCTGTGTTTCCTTTCCCTGATTTTTTCAGGTGTAAAGGTGAGTGTTTGTGTTTAAAGGCGGTGGTCTAGAAACTCCGTCTCGGACGCTGAATGTGGAGCTCAGAAAAGCAGCTGCGTAACCCGACTCTGAATACCAGCAACTTTCCCAGTGTAAATACTGATGTTACTGTTAGATATAATACAGCCCAGTAATAATAAAGACGTGTGATTTCAAAATAAATCTACACCCTATTTTAACAGGAAGTATAGTTTATTCCTCTTACTGTCTCCCAGCAGCTCCTCTCCCATGAGGCCGTCCTGCCGGTTTCCCAGCACGAAGGCGAGGAAGGAGAGGATGAGGGCGTCCATGATGCCCATGATGGCCAGGATGTAGGCCCAGCGCACCGAGCACTCTCCGATCGTGTACTTATCCGTCTGCTCTCCGCACATCCGCTTCACCTGCTCCGCATCCCAGCCGTCAGGGTAGATGAGACAGCCGAGGACCAGGCATGTACCTGACACACACACACACACACAGAGAGAGAGAGAGAGAGAGAGCTCATCAGGAGTGATTTATCAGATCAGCAGGTGTTGTTGTTCCTCCACTGTGATCATTTATAGCTTCGCCAAAAGCTAATTCAGTGCTAAAACATCTGCTACAGTGATACAGTGTGTAAATGAACAGAACAGAGAGAGAGAGAGAGAGACAGATGGAGAGACAGATGGAGAGAGACACACAAAGTGAGAGAGACAGATGGAGAGAGATGCAGAAAGAGAGAGACAGATGGAAAGAGAGACAGATGGAGAGAGACAGATGGAGAGAGACACAGAGAGAGAGAGACAGATTAATAAACTCAGAGAATATAAGATAAAGAGCCAAACGAAGACAGAGTCATAACTATCTCTGTCTCTGTCTCTATTTCTGTCTCTCTTTGTATTTCTGTCTCTCTCTGTCTCTCTGTATCTCCCTCTCTGCCTCACTCCCTTTCTGTCTCTTTCGTTTTCTCTCTTTTTCTTAGTCTATCTCTGTCTTTCTCCCTATTTCTCTCTCTTTCTATCTGTCTGTCTCTCTCCATCTCTCTCTCTCTCCCTATTTCTCTCTCTCTTTCTATCTGTCTCTCTCTCTGTCTCTCTTTCCATCTCGCTACCTGTTTGTCTCTCTCTCTCTTTCTATCTATCTGTCTCTCTCCTTGTCTCTCTCTCCCTCTCTCTCTCTCTCTCTCCCTGTCTCTCTCTCTTTCTACCTGTCTCTCTCCCTGTTTGTCTCTCTCTTTTTATCTGTTTGTCTCTCTCCCTGTCTCTCTCTCCCTGTCTGTCTCTCTCTCTCCCTGTTTATCTCTCTCTTTCTATCTGTCTGTCTCTCTCTCTCTCTCTCTCTCTCTCTCTAACCAGTTGTGTGTTTATTATTTCAGAGTTTATCGTGGTGTCTGAAGCGAAGTCCCGTTCACTACATAGTGCACTACTTTTTGGTCTGTCATGTTGTATTGGAGTAAACCCAGTGCACGTTTTCAATCCCACAATGCACTGTGACACGTAATGTACAAACTGAGGAACTACCCATAATGCACTGCGGTGTTTGGTTTGATTGGTGCACTGAGGAAGAAAAAGTAAACAGTTTAAAAGGTGACAGTTTAACGGTATTTCTTTTCTCTTATTACTCTGTCAGTAAAGGACGTGTCACGTGCGGTGCGTGACGGCAGGACGTAAGCATGACAGCTCAACATACGTGTTTATTTAGGGCAATCCATGAATCATAATCAGGGTTCATAGCGGGCGTCAAAACACAGGCAGATAAGATTAAACGAGGATAATCCATAATCAGGAAACAGGATAATGAGGTGAGGAAATACAAACACGTACAGATCTCAGAAACACGGCATCATTAGATTTGGCAAAGGCACTACGACACAACAGCGTAAAAATGTAATAATCAAGGACTAAACACAGAACAGGTGAACACAGTAGGGTAACAGCCCAGTGACAGGACAGGGGCGGAGCCAGGACTAGACCAGGAAAAAGTCACATGACAAATTATACACTCTGATAGGCGCATTTTCCCATTGAAGTGTCTTTGAATTTGAATTGACACTTGATGATGTCGCAGCGAGCTTCACAGCCGTCCAATCAGCAGCTAGTTCTTTTTTCCTTTCTCTCTCTCTCTCTCTCTCTCTCTCGCTCTCTCTCTCTCTCACACACACACACACACACACATTCTGTCACTTCTTTATTGTTTTGTTTTTATAACAGAATAAAATAAACAGTGCTTTGTTATTTTCCCTTTGAAATTTTACATTTTAATTTGAATTCCAGCTGCCGCTTTATGATGTCACAATGAGCTTCACAGCCGTCCAATCAGCAGCAGTTTCTTTCTGTTTTTTAAATCTCTCTCTCTCTCTCTCTCTCTCTCTCTCTCTCTCGTTTTGTTGCATCTTCTTTTTTTTTTTTATAACAGAACACAATATATGATGTTTTGAGGTTTTTCCCATGAGGTTTTGACTTGATGATGTCGCAATGGGCCGTCCAATCAGCAGTCCTTCTTTCTCTTTTTTTTTCTTTTCATCTTTCTTCCTTTTTATTTTCCTCCTTCTGCTTTTCTCACATGATTTCTTTTTTCCCCATCCCTACTCATCTCTTCATATCTTTTTGAAGTCTGTTGTTAAGCACAATATTATTACAAAAATAAAAAATTAACGTATTTTATAACAATAAACAACAAATTATTCTTTATAAAGTAACGAATGATGCCGATGTAGTAATGCGTAGAGTTTTCCTGGAAGTACGGCGTGGAGAAGGAGGAGCGGTTCGGCCGCCTTACGGCACTCTTACAATAGAATGACGCTAGTGTGTGTGTGTGTGTGTGTGTGTGTGATAAACGCAGATTTTCCTCTCCGCTGTGTTAAACAGGGAGCAGAATCTTGTCTTTTTATTTCTGCATCAGAGAAGCTCATCTAAATTCAGATCTCTTTCCCCGTGTGTGTGTGTGTGTGTGTGTGGTTGTTTGAAGTGTGCTGATGGGAGTGTTTTAGTATTCCTCAGATGCAGGATGAAGGCGAGCGAGTCTTTTATCGTCGCCTCGTCGCTCTGTGCTGCGAGCTTCATCTGCTAAATCTCGCCGAAATCTAATTCACACACACACACACACACACACACACACATACAGTGTACACACAGAGTACAGTGTGTTCCAATTGACTGAAAGAGTAATGCCTAGGGGAGTGTAACTGAGTGACTATCAGGTGTGTGTGTGTGTGTGTGTATGTGTGACTGGCTCCTGAGCTCATCTGCTCTACAGGTTACCATAGTGACACACCCTTGCCCCCTCCCACTTTTGTGTATGTATGTATGTGTGTGTGTGTGTGTGTGTGTTCGACGGAGGTTAATATTCAATCGCAGCCCAGGGACGAACGGAGAGGTGTGTGGTTTCCATGACAACTGCTGAGGAGAGTGTTTGTGAGGCACGCTGTGTGCAAATCCAGTTACTGTGGAGGTCACCTACGTCTGTGTGTGTGTGTGTGTGTGTAGTCTTTTAGCCGTAGCACAAATAAACTACTGCAAACAGTCTGACCCATGAACAAGAGAACGATATAAACAGTGATCTCTAAACCTTCTGTGTTTTTCCACCGTGCTGTACGTCATTCCCACCCAAATATTCCACGGAATTACGTCACATTACGGAAGAGCAAAACACATTCGAATTTCAAAACACACGAACTTCACGTAAGGACGTTTAGCAGTGATGGCTATGCTGTTTGGAAATAAATCACAGTCACCTGTGAATGACGTCCCAGCGCCCGATCCGTGTTGTATTCCCGCCTCATTCCCAGTATTCCCGACATACACTCACCCCGGATCCACCGCCATCCTGACCAGGATAAAGCTCTTACTCAAGATGAATGAACGAACGAACGAACGAATGAATGAAATTCAAAGTTGCCGAGTAGCACGGGTGCGTAACACTTAATCCAAATAGAAAATTTCAATAGCATACCATGAAATCCAAAAGTATTGGCACCCTTTGAGAAAATGAGTTCTTTCCATAATGCTGTAGTGTATAATGTATTATTCAAAAACATAATATTCATAATATTATGTGATATATATTTAGCCTGGTGACAGTGTAAAAGTTTTTGTTTCCATACCTAGTGCAAAAAATCCACCAAAAATGCTGATTTTGACACCCTATATGAAAATGTGTTCATCCAATAGTACATAATAGTATATGTAGTTCAAAAATAAATACCATGTACAGTAAGAGATATTTTGAGCTTGTTAATGTTTTTCTTTTTCATAAGCAGTGTCAAAAACCTCTAACATTCTGTTCACTTTCTGGTTTCTAGTTTCTTTGCGAAGTCTTGCCATCACTAATATTTGCATGACTTTGGGGTCTTTTGTTATATCTGGCTGCTTTGCCTTGTTTATATCGGTTTATTCTGTGGTGTTTATGGTCGTGTTTTCACCTTTTGCCTGCTGTAGCATGTTGGATTTGGATAACAATTCCAATTTGTCTGCCAAATAAACCTCTTTGCACATCACTCCACTTCTACCGCACTCTGTTGCACAAAACTAGTTACCCAGTGTCGAAAAAATATCCCTGAACAAAGCAGACTAGCTAACATTAAAAATGTGCTACAACAAGACTAGTTAGCTAAAAATGTCCCACAAAACAGCTAGTTAGCTAAAAGTATCCCAGAAAAAAACTAGTTAGCTAAAAATGTCTCACACTCAAAGCTAGTTAGTTAAAAATGTCTCACACTCAAAGCTAGTTAGCTAAAAATGTCCCACAACAAAACTAGTTAGCTAAAAGTATCCCAGAAAAAAACTAGTTAGCTAAAAATGTCTCACACTCAAATCTAGTTAGCTAAAAAAAAGTCCCAGAAATCAGCTAGTTAGCTAAAAATGTCCCACAACAAAACTAGTTAGCTAAAAATGTCCCACAACAAAACCAGTTAGCTAAAAATGTCCCATAATAAAACTAGTTAGCTAAAAATGTCCCCCACTCAAATCTAATTAGCTAAAAGTGTCCCACAAATCAGCTAGTTAGCTAAAAATGTCCGACAACAAATCTAGTTAGCTAAAAATGTCCCACAAATCAGTTAGTTAGCTAAAAATGTCCCACAACAAAATTAGTTAGCTAAAATCAGAGAATATCAGAGGACTCTATCGTACTCCTCCGTCCTGCTCAGGGTGGTGTTGGATCTGGAGCCTGTCTCAGAAACACTGGGCAGGAACACAGCCTGGCTGCTCCACCAGAACATCACAGAGATTTCCATCCATCCATCTACAGTAACCTCACTCAGCAGAACTCAACACTCAGCAGAACTCAACACTCAGCAGAACTCAACACTTTGGTACCGTGGGCATTTTTATTTTTTATAAATTACAAAAATAATGCGTAAACTGTAAGTGTAAAAGTCAGTTATGGCATTTTGTGCACTGATCTAAAAAAAAACAAAAACAACCTCTTTCTGTTGAGAATAACAATACGTCTAAACAGTCGTGAATTTTCCCATCACTAATATCTTAATATAATCGAATACTGACATATATCGAGACATGCAGCTGTTCTGAAAGACAGGATCCTTTTTTTTTTAATTATTTAAACACACACACTCTCTCTCTCTCTCTCACTGCAGTTTGACATTTCGCATATTTGCCTCTCGTTATTATTCCGCTGTTGTTCTTGGCGAAGCTCGTTGTCCGTGTTTAAAAGAAAACAACACAACACCTCACTTCTGCAAGGACAGGATGTGATGTCGGTGTCATACAGCCAATCACACGTGACTTACAGCTGTGCGGCGTTCACATTCACCCTCACAGCTGTCTGCTGCTGACAATAAATTATCATCCTCAAGGTTAAAGCGATGAAAAATTCCACTGCAGCTACATGTTTTTACTTCTCTGCCAGGACAGGACGTAAAAAAAGCACAAGTCATTTATTTTTTTGTGGTTTTAAAGGACAAAAAATGTGATCTAATGCTGATTATTATTTTTGTGCTCAGTCATAGGCATAGATTTACCCCACACCCATAGTCACATCTTCTTGCGCAGGTTCACGTCACTTTAATTCATAAGAAATAATAGTTTGCATTTTATATTTTTATCCTCACATGCAGAGAAGGAGTGTAGAATCATTGATAATCCTCATCTTCTTCCATGGAATATAACAGCAGGTGCATTTTCCTAGCATTCATAGACTCGTCTGCATCCTCAGTATAATATATTGTTCTTATATAGTAGATCTTATATCTTAAATCTTATATCAGTAAGCGCTTTATCCTGGCTGGATCCGGAGCCAGTTCATTCAGAAACATTCACAACAAGGGAGAAATACATCTACAGGCATGTGATTGGGAGGTGGGAGGAAACTGGAGAACCCAGAGGAAACTCCACACAAACCCTGGAGCTGTGAGACGGCAACACTCGTCACTGCACCTCCATGCTGCCCTTTATAAACTCTAATGTTTATTCAGTGTTTATAAACCAAACTATTGCTGAACTCAGCTGAAAGAGAACAATGTTTTATAACGTCGCCTAACAGTGATGACCGACCACTAGAGGTCACCCTCGAGTCCTGTAGTACGACCTGCACACCTGATTACAACTGACTGCACCTAGCATCTCTATTTACACTCACTGCACCTAGCGTCTCTGTTTACACTCACTGCACCTAGCATCTCTATTTACACTCACTGCAACTAGTTTCTCTAATTAAACTCATTACAAACGCCATCACTAGGGACCAAAAAATGTCCGCAACAAGGCTAGTTAGCTAAAAATGATTCACAACAAGCCTAGTTAGATAAAAATGTCTCACAACAAGGCTAGGTAGAGAAAAATAAAAGTCATACAACAAAACAGTTAGCTAAAAAAAAGTCCAACAACAAAATTATTTAGCTAAAAATCTTCCATAAAAAGGCTAGTTAGCTAAAAATTTCCCACAACAAGGCTAGTTAGATTAAAAAAAAATGGCCCACAACAAAATTATTTAGCTAAAAATCTTCCACAAAAAGGCTAGTTAGCTAAAAATATTAGATGACAACATTGGTTAGATAAAAAAAAAGTCCTACAGCAAGGCTAGTTAGCTAAAAATGTCTCACAACAAGGCTAGTTAGCTAGTTACTGTGCAGTACGTTAGTTACTGTGTATTAGCATGCAGTACGTTAGGATGTAAAAACCTCTGATACAAATGATACTATTTCTTTCACCCTGCTTATCCAGGAAATACGGTAATACCTGTATATCATCCCAGACCTTTTCTCTTCTCCACTAGCATGGGCGTGACTAGCTCAGTCTGACTTTTTTCCCATAATGCATTGTGGCAGATCAGTGATCTCAGACTCTCTCTATCTGTTATTAGGTATTGAGTGAAGAGTGAAGTGAAGGATGTTGAGTTTGTTCAGAGAGAGAGAGAGAGAGAGAGAGAGAGTGAGAGAGAGTGTTACAGTGATGTTTTGTAATGTATTTAATAAAACATTATTACAGGATAATGAGAAATGATTAGTGTTTTGTCTGAGGGGAATAAATCTGTATTGTTGAGTTTATTATTGGTTTCCTGCCATTAAAGCATTTCTAAGGTTACGTCAGAACGATGGAATAAACTCTGTTGATCTGGAGGATGTAAGTTTCTAGTCCAGACTGTAGATGTTGCACCACATCGTTCGGATTATTCCGTCAGTAAGACTTCGTGATATTTTGCGCTGCTCAGTGCTAGTGTTTTCATCATGGAGTTATTTCTAGAGTTTAGATTTGACCAAACACGGCAGGTGTGAAAGTGTGCTTTACTAACTATCCAAATCCTCCACACTGTGGAACATGTAGAACTTCCATCACGCTGCTCTTCCTCGTCTTCATCCTCCTCCTCCTCCTCCTCCTCTCTCTCACACAGCGGTTAGAGACGGTCATTCAGACAGCGTTTGATCTCCGCTATGCTTCAGACTCGACATGGGGTTTTACATCATGATCTGTGATCAAAGCATTTGTCCTGATCGGCATCTCCTAACTGCTCACAGCAGCCGTCCTTCTAGAAAACTCCGCCTTACAGTCGAGCTGATTATCTCTCAGATGAACAGAAGATTGTTGGTAGAAAATCTAAAGACATGCACAGGGACACTGAGACACTTTGCTAATAATGTGAAGCTGACAGCGATGATGATAATGAGAGCTTTTTCCAGCATGCACTGCAGGAGACCTGAAGACATGTCAGTCACTGTGTGTGTGTGTGAGTGTGTGTGTGTGTGTGTGCGCACCAAGAGTTTCTGACAGAGGATCATTAATTTAATCCACTTGCAAAAGAATTTTTTTATAGTGTGTGAATCTTATCACAATATTGTATTTAAAAAATGACATAATAAAGATAAATTTTGTTGTTCTGTGGACAGTCTTTTTTTTTTTTTTACACAATAACCACAATGAGGTTTCAATTCAAATAAATTACTACATGAATAATAATAACAACAACAATAATAATAATAATAATAATAATAAGGTATCATTTATTAATCTTTTTAGGAGTATGTAAATGTTTTTGTGGTCTTACCGAACTATAAATTCCTGCCTGATTTACGTTAATGTTTCCCTGAATTTTTTCGTACTTACGTGAAATGCCAATCAGCAGTAAATAAGCATCAAAGGATGTCCACAGCACGTGTACATTTAGCCACACCCACAAAACTCCATAAAAGGCAAAGAGAGCTGAAAACAACAAAATGGCGACTAAACGGTGAAAGAGCAACTCCTAAATCTTCCAGTAATGCAGCTCGGCCATTGCAGCGCCTCAGGCTTCGGAAAGTGGACGATAATATCAGGAATTGCTGATAGATTCCAGCTATCACGATGTCTATCAAGTCAGACACAGTAAATGTCTTAAATGTCGGAAAACGTTGTCTACAGCTTTAAGATGGACAAAAATAAGCTGTGTTGTATTTCGTAATTTGTGTTTCCTTCTCTCATGTTTTGTATCCTGTACAAACATTAATAACCTGCTGTCTGACTTCGGAGCAGAGCAACAAAGCATCTTTCTCTGATGTATCTCACTTTCCCTTGTCCGTGCTGCCGAACAGATAAAGCCGTGAACGTCTTCGCTCTCAAAACATGAACGGGGTTTAAATTAAAATGAAACAGCGTGTTGTTTTTCACTTCACTATACAAGAATTCAGTAAGTATCTCCGCTGCTGTTCTCCACACAGCACATACACATGCACTTTATATAATTATATTTCAATTTCATAATGAGCTTAGTTACAGATAATAACTCGTTAGAGTTATTTACAGTCCCGACTTCAGTTTTGCGGCAGTCCTGATCTTGTTAACGGGTAATTAATAAAAAAAACAAAACAAAAAACTAAATGTTATTGCTAGTGATTGCAGCTAAAGCCAACTAGTAACCTGCTTCTGGTATTTATTCCATTGTAATAACGTAACGTGTACGTGACACATGTTACATATGTCTGGCCAAGCCCTCTTCTTTACCCTGTCAAAGCATCATCATTCAGTGATAGTTAAGGGCACGATTGAACGATGGCACATTACACACGATCTCACACACCTGGCGCCGGCTACCATAGACACGTACTAACTCCTTCCTCATTTTACAGGGTGCTATTACTTTTGCCCTAATTGCTAGTCTTATTTGTCTTATTTTGTGGATTTAAACTTGACAGTGTAATCAATGTATTAAATCACAGTAACTCATCGATCTGAAGCTGATCAGTCGAGGTTCTCATTAGTGAGTCTCCTTACATGGACATTTACACAAACTCAGGAGAGAAATGTAGGATACAAACAATTTTCTAACTAACTGGATTTCCATCAACAACACATTTCTTGTGTAAATGCTCCAGTGAGTGATCTGGCAATGCTGACTCGGGCGACAGGTCACTGTGTCCTTGGTTCCCTCCCTCTCGGGATGAGGATTAAATCATTAAACCTCTCTCTCTCGCTCTCGCTCTCTCTCTCTCTCTCTCTGATAGAAAATCCACACTTTCTACACAAATTCAACACACACAGATCAACATGGCCTTTATTTACTGCACAAAATCCCTCCTACGCTCCTGTTTTATTTGAGTTTTTACTCTAAATGACAAAAGACAGTATTTATTTGTCTTTTTCCATCACAAATGGTGTGTTAGTGCTTCAGCAGCAATGCAATCAGAGCGCTGGTGGTGCTGGTACGAGATTATAAAAGAGAGACAGAGCGTGTGAGGACAATCTCATTTCAGTCTTCTCCCTTGTGCTTCTGACTCTAAACGGGAACTCTTGTCCTTCACTCCTCATTAAACTCACTCCAGCTGCTCCCGTATTCAGCTGTAATCAGTCAGGATGAAGAAACGCCACATCACAAACCAGCGGAGAGAAGCGGCTCTGTCCCAAACACCAGAACACATCCAATCTGCTCTAACAATTCTACCTATACAGCTATACAGGCACAGAGGCCACGCCTCCTTCACTACGACTGACAAACACACACGCAGAGGCCACGCCTCCTTCACTACGACTGACAAACACAGACACAGAGGCCACGCCTCCTTCACTACGACTGACAAACACAGACACAGAGGCCACGCCTCCTTCACTACGACTGACAAACACAGACACAGAGGCCACGCCCCCTTCACTGTGACTGACAAACACACACACAAAGGCCACGCCTCCTTCACTGAGACTGACAGGACACACACAGAGGCCGCGCCTCCTTCACTGAAACTGACACACACAGAGGCCACGCCTCCTTCACTGAGACTGACAAACACAGACACAGAGGCCACGCCCCCTTCACTGAGACTGACATACACACAGAGCCCACGCCTCCTTCACTGAAACTGACACAGAGGCCACGCCTCCTTCACTAAGACTGACATACACACAGAGGCCACGCCTCCTTCACTGTGACTGACAAACACAGACACAGAGGCCACGCCTCCTTCACTGTGACTGACAAACACAGACACAGAGGCCACGCCTCCTTCACTGAGACTGAGACACACAGAGGCCACGCCTCCTTCACTGTGACTGACAAACACAGACACAGAGGCCACGCCTCCTTCACTAAGACTGACATACACACAGAGGCCACACCTCCTTCACTAAGACTGACATACACACAGAGGCCACGCCTCCTTCACTAAGACTGACATACACACAGAGGCCACGCCTCCTTCACTAAGACTGACATACACACAGAGGCCACACCTCCTTCACTAAGACTGACATACACACAGAGGCCACGCCTCCTTCACTAAGACTGACATACACACAGAGGCCACACCTCCTTCACTAAGACTGACATACACACAGAGGCCACGCCTCCTTCACTAAGACTGACATACACACAGAGGCCACGCCTCCTTCACTGGAAGTTCTTATCATGATAACATTGATGTATGTGGAAAAGTTACAGTTTAGGACAGTAAGCTCCGCTAACAACAGTTTCTGGTCTGCAAATATACACTAACTGTAGAGCAGGAACTAAAAAAGGTTCCTGGAACTAAATTCAGCCCTGGGAATGTGCCGAAAGTTCCCAAGTTCCTGACAACAGTTCTGAGTTTTTCCACAAAAATAACGTTCATGCAATGTTGTAAAACGATCTGGTTTGCTTTACAACGTTATTATATCATTGCTCACACAACGTTCCTGGTTTGATAAAACGCTAACATTAATGGAAACGTTCAGTATTAATGCTCCTACAGACTATGTTGCAGCAGCGTTGTAGGAACGTTTATAAATGTTATGTAATGATTTCAAACCACACAAACACCCTGACATTCATGGAACCAAAAGTTCATAAAACTGTAACGTTCAGAAAATGTTCTGCTAAGCTGAGCTTGTTAGCTGAGATGGCACTGTTGCTATAGCAACCGAAGTGGAAAAGCAAGCGAATAATACTACAATCAAAAGTGTTGTCATTTAAAAAAAAAAAAAAAAAAAAAAAAAGCTGGTCACATGACCACGTATTGAAGGACACATCTGATCTGGTTTCTGACAAAGTTCCCAAAAAGGTTCCAGGGTTCCAGAAAAAGGTTCCTGCAGTGATAATGCACCTTTTAATCAACACAAAGCATCAGCTGAAGCCTTTCTTCCTTTCTGTACGCCATCTGTGACTGTATCATGTATTTTATTTTGTATTTAAACTCAGATGTGTCATAAATATTGGCACCCATGTACTAGTTTATTTAGTTAAGCCTGTAATCTCTAACCCCACGCCGGGCTGATGAATGTTTAGCATATGGTTTTGATGGAGAGCATTTACGCTAATCTCAGCCCGCTCCAGTTCACCGCTGTGAGTCTGGACAACTCCGCTGCGATTTTTTTGGCACGATGATGCGAACGTTTTTAATCAGGCAGAGTCCATGTCCAACTTTCCGTCTGGTTTTAGGACACGTCCACTGAGGATTCTTGTCTTTTTTTAATGTTATTTGTTGATTTTTTTTCTGTCTGCTCTGGGGAGATTAACACTCAATATATACCAGTGCTGCACAGATGTGAATAATGCACACACACACACACACACACACACACACACTCTCTCTCTCTCTCTCTCTCAATTCACATTCCTTAGCTTTTACTATGTTCATTTTAAAGCTAGCAACTGTAGAACATTTAAAATCCATTTCCACGACATCACTCAAAACATTTTAGCTGTAGGAACGTTAATACTTAATAATATTAATAGAATATTTAAATCTTCTCTCAAAATTTATTTTTTTAGGATTGCTTTTAATAGATTACTTTGTTTTGTGTTTTGATTTGTGTTATTTATTTATTATTATTATTACTATTATTGTTATTAATAATTGAACTGTATTTTATTATTAACTGTTTTTTGATATATGTTTATATACTCTTATGTAAAGCGCCTTGAGAGGCCTTTTTTAAAGGCGCTATATAAAATAAAGTTTATTATTATTATTAATAATATTAATAATTTCAATAATGTTCCATAAACTGGGAAATTCACGTGAAGAACGTTCATGAAGAAGAATCTTCTGAAGAAAACCGTTACTGTGTCCGTTAGCAGATGTTTTGCAAACATTGCAGGAACGTTATTTTTGTAACCTTTTCAGAACCTGTTGAAAAGTTTCCTGAACGTTCTCTGATAACGTTCTCTAGCTGGGCTTTTACACAAGTTTTATAGCAACCAAAACTGAACCAAATGGAGTTTCAGGTCCAGAACTCCAGAACGTTTCACTCAAATTTAAAACCACGTACAAATGTGACTTGAATCCAATCGGGAAAATACGGACACTGACGTTTTTCTATAACGTTCCAGTGGATATTTTGTCGGCCTGGGAACGTTGTGTGAGAAACGTTCTAATAACCAAACCATTACTGCAAAAAAAATATTTTTAGAATGTTGTAGGAACGTTGTTTGTGAAACGTTACAGCATGACCTTCTTCGACCTTAGACTTTTATGTTAGCAGAACGTTTTCTGAATGTTGCTGTTTTAGGCTGGAGTGGAAATCAGGTTTTTACGTAACATTTACTTAACAAATAGCACAAAGGACCGAACTGTTTACAAAAATAATCCACAATACGCCCAACACAAAGCAGAGTTACTCTTACCACCACCCTGAAGTTGATTATTTTCCAGTGATTCTTTTGTAAATGATTAAACAACAACACATTGTCCTTTTCATAGCTCATAGTTACATTTAATCATTTAATAATTAACTAATGGACGTGTCAAATACTTCTGACTGATGCTTTTCTGGTAACATGCTCTGTTAGCTGCTGACAAAATCAACATCCGATGACAAAACTGGCAACACAAATCTTCCATGTTGTCATTCTGGTCGTCAGGAATCTGAAAACTACACATAAAACCCGATTTCAGCATGTCCAGAAAATGTTCTGAAGCAAACCGTTACTACAAAAAATACTTTCTGAATGTTGCAGGAACGTTGTTTTTGAAACATTACAGGCTTCTTAGAACTTGTGGAATATTTACCGAATGTTGTAATAACGTTCTGAAGCAACTGTTACTACAACAGACGTTTTTTTTAGAATGTTGCAAGAACGTTATTTTAGAAACATTACAGTCTGATCTTCTTAGAGCTTGTTCAGTAAGAAATAACGTTCAGTAATCACTAAATAACATTCAACATTGCTTTAACAATAACGTTCTGAAGCAAACTGTTATTAGAAAAGATTGTTTTTAACACTGTTGGGATGCTGTTTTTGAAACAGATGTTTTTTGAATGTTATAAGAATTTATTTATTTTTTATATATTACAGCCTGACCTTCTCAGAACTCGTTCAATATTTACTGAACGTTCTAATAATGTTCACAAGCAAACTGGTACTACAGTTTTGTTTTTTTAATAAAATTTCAGAAACATTAGTTTTTTAGAAACTTCTTCTAATAACGTTTAGAGCAAACTGCTACTACAGCAGAAGTTTTCTGAATGTTGAAGGAACGTTATTTTCCAAACCTCACAGCCTGATCTTCTTATAATTTGTTCAGTACTTCTGTAACATTCTAATAACATTCTGACGCAAACCAGCAGAAGTTTTTTGAACATTGCAGGAACGTTACAGCCTGACCTTAGAAATTGAGGATTATTTACTGAACTGTTGTAATGACCTTCTGAAGCAAACTGTTGTTACCAAAGATGTTTTTCAAACATTGTAGGAATGTTACTTTTGAAACCTTACAGTCTTCTTAGGATATGCGGACTACTTACTGAACGTTCTAATAACGTTCTGAAGGAAACCATTATTACAGCAGACGTTTTCTGGATGCTGCAGAAATGATATTTTAGAAACGTTACAGTCTGATCTTCGTAGAACTTGTTCAATATTTACTGAATGTTCTAATAACGTTCTGAAGCAAACCATAACTACAGCAGAGGTTTATTTTTCAGTGTTGCCTTTTATTTGTTATTTTAGACACGTTAGAGCCTGACATTCTTATAACTTGTTCAGTATTTCCTGAACGCTCTAATAACGTTCAGAAGCACACTGTTACTGCAGCAGACGTTTTCTGAATGTTGTAAGAACATTATTTTTGAAACATTACAACCTGAACCTGTTGAATAGTTTACTGAACGTTCTCTGTTAGATATAATTTTATACACTGTTATTTTTTAAACCTTTCCTGTTTAAAAACTATAATTTTATGGTACAAATGCTGCAAATGTGCCTTTAATGATTCATTATGTGCTTCCAATATACTGCTAGGCTATAGCTATAGGCTAACTCCTAGCAGGCTAGTTACTGCTAATTGCCTTTTCTGTATGATCAGACTGGCTGTAAACAAGCACAGAAACATTCTGAGAGGAAGAATAACAGCCAGAGACGTGTGTTCTTCTCTTAAACCCCGACTCAAATTCACTTTTATTCTCAGTGTTCACACACACACACACACTCACACACTTTACTGAAATCATCAGCGCCGTAACCTCGACCCGTGAAGGTGACCTCGATCGTGAATGATCAGGTCTCCCATAATCCTCAGCACAGAGGGATGAACCTACGGACTGAGAGCGGATTAGCGCTCCCGGGGTTAATGGAGCACGGCTATTATTACCCGCTCCTCGCTAACAGCTAATGCCGGACCTCTGATAGCGTCAGTGGCCTGTGACGGATGCTGAGGGCGAGCTGAATCACAACAGGACAAACCGGGACACGCGCTAATGCCAGAGCCAACGCTCGCTCCTGATTAAGAGACACTCACTCTTCTTTAGGGAGGAACCATGGTTCATTAGCGCTAATTAGCAAACTGTTAGCCTGTCACGCTGGAACTGAGTGATTGCACTTCTGCAGATATTTATCCTAAAGAACAGAAACTCCAGAAATTAAGTGAAGATTAAGATAAAGACTGTTTCATTTTCCAAGACAGCAGTCTCATAATTCTGTTCGCAGTAAAGATGAAAGTTAGACAACAGAAACGAAATGATTTATAACACAAAGAAATTATATATAACTCAACAAAAGTGTCTTGGGTGTTTAACAAGAGAGAAAAATCAATCCAAATCAATCTAGACCTCTGTAAGGCAAAAAAAAAAAGTCTGTTGAATTTTTCCAGACCAGAAATTAGCTCCACCCCTAGTCGGAACCTGTGCTAAGCTCCGCCCCCTTTTTCTTCAAAAAAACAACTCACAAGGCGTAAATAATGCAACAGAAGGGAAAGATAAAGACTTGTCTGTGCTTTTATTGCATCACTACAGGCAGCAGAGGGTGCTAATTATTACATAGTGCCCCTTTAAATAAAAAATCATTCATTTGTGATGAAATGTTAGAAACTCCAAACTCCAGACATGTTCATTTTACTTACAAATGTTTATTTTTCATAAAACGTGAACGAATTTCTTTGCGGTATAGCAGTTGTTACTCTACGGTGTTCAATTTAATCATAAAATTTGTTTGGAATTCATTTTTATTTTATTTAATTTAACTAATGTTTTGTCGTCACTCATATTTCGCTCAATTGTATGTTTCCTTACTGCAATCCACGTAAAATCTGCTCTTCTACTTACGCTGAATTCCAAAAAGTTTCCTGTTCACTATCTTTGCTCCCTACCTAGGGTATAAAATAATGGTGCCCTACGTAGTGCAGAATGTAAAACAGAATTTGAGATTCAGCCCCTGAACCACTTTTCATGTTTTTGGTTGTTTCTTAACGTCGTCCAACAAAGCTGCACTTATGTCTTTGTTACGGATAAAAGTATTGGCACCCTCGCCTTCACTTGGGTTATGCGCTGAGGTAGACGTGTGGCAATGACCTGAATATTTGAATAAATTTAGCCTGTCCTTAAACTCTCATGACTGTTGAATTAGTGTCAGAAAGAAACATAAAAGACTGTGATGCTGAGCTGAGAGAAAACGAAAGTTATCCTCACCTCTTATTAAAGCTTCGCACCAGGCTGAGAGCAACACACAGGTACAGCGCGAATCTCTCGAGCTGTGATCGCCGCTCAGCTGATTCATGACTCAGATCTCAGAGGTGTTAAAGCACATACACACTGGAGATGATTCGAGCCATGAGAATGTGGGCGGGGCTGGAAACAGCGCACATTACTGATTGGTCAATCACAATGATAAGTACGATGTAGTGATAAATACGCAGCAAAAGAAACTCCTCTGTCCCGAAGATGTCAGAAAAACGTAAGGTTACAGCTTTACCTCTGACTGTTACAGAGCGCTGACACTGGAGACTCCTTCCATAAATGTTACATAAACATCTCCTTACTTTAAGAAAACTTCACCAGAGATGTTAAAGCATGTACATACTCAAGGTGATGCGAAGCATATGAAAGTGGGCGGGGCTAGAAACAGCGTGGATCACTGATAGGTTAATTACAGTGGACAGTACGGCTACAGTAGTGTAGTGTTTCTTTCTCTTTTCACACTTTTGTCATAAAATTTCATGTTTCAGATTTATCTTTATGTATCTTACAGCTGTGTTACTGATATTTTCATGTGCAGATGCCTGAATGTGTTTGCTTCTATATCAGTGAAAAATTGTGGACAGGATATCAGAAAACAAGAACTAACTCAATCCGATCCTGTAACAAATGGAACAAGACTGGAATTGAAATGAAAGTTTTTTTTTCTTTGGAAGCAGAAACGTTTATATATAAAGAGACTTGATTGTATTTGTGCATCAGGACTGATTTTATTATATTTATTATATTTATTATATTTGCAAGATGTAAGATTAAAAATGTAAAAAGTTGGCAAAGATCTTCAGATGAACAGCACCTGAAGTGTTTTATTCCTCTTATACCACAGCAATTTGCAATTACAATTCTTTTTTTACAATTTATTATCATCCTTTCATCATACAATTTATCTATTTATAGTTACATTTAATGTTAAACCATTTAGTTCCTGTTGTCACTTACGTTATAGCAGCTAGAAACAGTCGTTCCCTCACCAGCCTCTCTTTATTCTCTCTCTTGAAGTTAATAAGATGAACAAACGCAGCTTGTTATCTTTAGAGAAACTGCAAAGAAGCGTAAACTCCTCTGTCCTGAAGATTTCGGAAAACTTCAAGTTACAGCTTTTGTGCGAAAGAATTGAACTGAATAAAGAAGCTGTGGTTTCGGGTAAGTCGTGTTTGTAGCTACGCATCTTTTCCTGTGTTTTATAAGTGACGTGCTTCAGTTTTTAAAAAAAAAATCATGTTAAAGCTTAGGAGTTTTTAAAGAATAAAATATCACGTGTATTGATATCAGTTTCTGTATCTGTATCAGTATCGGAAAAGAAAAAGTGGTATTTCTTCCTCATGACCAAAGTAAAATCCTTCGTCTTCGAGTTAGCGCTGAATCCCAAACAGCTTCCTGTTCACTGTGTGTGCTCACTACAAAGGGCACAACATTACACACTACCTAGTGCACTACATGCTCAGGGAAATATGATCTGAGATCCAGCCACAGAAAATGAGCGACGCTTTGTGAGGTTTTGAGTTTGCACTCAAAACCTTTTCAGAAAAAGTATTGGCACCCTCATCTTCGATTGCCATTAGCCAGAGCTCGCAGCACCACACACCGATGTTCTAACGTCAGATTAGACAAAAGGTCCTGGGATCAGATTTGTTAGCACTCTGTGACTTTTAGAGAGAAATCACTTCAGATTGTGATATTAAACATTTACAGAATTATTGGCACCCTTGGTAAAGGTGGGTAAAAACGCCTTTGTTGTTAATTAGCTTAATCTCAAATTCACACTTGCACACAAACACACACACACACACATCCAGCCCCCATTTTAACCTTCTCAGAATAAATTTTCTTAAATTAAAAGTTAACTGCTACTAACAGTGCACTAATATTCACTCAGCTTCTTAAGTTTAATGCCACATTTTCTTTACAGGCTCTGATGAATTATTTTTCATTATGATACCAATAACATCATATTAGCCACCTTTATTCACAGTATATTAACACAAACTGGGTTACATTACATACGTCTATATATTGTCATATTGTCACAATGCCAATATGACCATTAATCAAAACACACTCACAATAAAAACTTGTTTAGAGCCTCTTGTATTTCAGAAAACACAATAAAATTGGATTAATGGCGAGTTTCTGTGATATCAAGTTTGGATTTGAGAAATCCAGCTGGACGTGAGATTTGAACTCACACCCTTCCGCTCACTAGCGCACTGAGACTCTGTGGCTTTCACTCAGTCGGAGTTTTCTGGTCCACATCAGGAGCCTGGAGGGAATTAGGAAAATGGCAGCAGTGTGTTTTTTCGCCTTTCAGATGGAGAAATGAAATGTCTAGAGAGTAGCCGGCTTCGCAAAAGTGCTCCAGGCTTGTGTTTGGGGATGTGGCACACACACACACACACACACAGACACACACACACTGACAGAACAGTCATTTAGAAACATGTCAGGACTTAAATCGAGCACCTGGAGGACTGTGTTCGCTTCAGGAGCTGCAGATGTTTTCTCTTCACATGGGACGATCATCACTTACACCTTATATAAGGAATAAACCACTGTGTGTGCTGCTGTTACAGGAAATGAATCAACGCTGGTGTGCTGTGATGAAGCTGAGTCTCTGTTATGATTATTTTCCTGTAACAGCTCATCCCCGAGTGTTTTATTCCTCTTATACCACAGCCAACGATTACAATTTATTATTTTTATTAAAGACATGTTGTACTTTTCAATCCATTTATAGTTACGTCTAATAGTAAACAACTTATGCCCTGTTCTCACTTACATTATAGCAGCTATAAACACTCGTTCCCTCATCACCCTCTCTTTTTATAAGCCAAAAAACACAGCGTGTAAACTCCTCTGTCCTGAAGATGTCTGAAAACGTAAAGTTACAGCTTTAACTCTGACTGTTACAAAGCGCTGACACTGGAGACTCCTTCCATAAATGTTACAAAACATCTCCTCACAGAAAATTTCACCATATCAACGATTTTTAAAAATCTGTTTATGTGGAGCGTCCGAGGTACGAGTCCCTGTGAATGAGCTGTTGCTATAGAAACGATATAAACCTGCTGTTATAAAAAAAAAAAATGCATCAACACATTCTGACCAATCAGAATCCAGCATTATTTGACAACATTGCGATTACTAGCCCTGGTTCAAGGGAGTTTCGATTTAAGACGTATATCACAATATTCGCCACACGAACAATATTATTAGTGTCAATATTTCAGAAATATCGGTGTGAAATTGTGTTTCTTTCCTTCCACCATGTGCTTTTGCACTCAACTATGTCTATAGCTTTCTATAAATTGTAAAAAAAAAAAAATAGAAGTACATTTTCCTTTTTTCCATGTAAAAACCCACAGGGCGTACAAACTTTTGCACTTAACTGTATCTATGCGTTTAGATTATTGTCTTGTCTTCCAGGATGCACCCACATCTCACTTTTAGCATTTTATACATCCATTTTTTTCCTTAAATTACAAAAACAGAAGTGCATGTGGCTTTTTCCCAATTAAAAATCAAGGGGGGTGCAAACTTTTGCACACATTCGTACGTATGGGTTTTGGGCATGGTGTTATTTTGATGACATCATCATTGGGCGATTGAACAGGAGTGTGTTTTATTAAAAAGGTCACGATAACACACTCTGATCTCAAACAGCAGCTCGATGTCCATAAGCAGATCAGACACTCAAGCTGATTGGATTTTCTCCCTGTAAGACATCAAACACACACTCACGCACACTCACACACACTCACACACACTCACACACACACTCTCTCACACACTCCACCAAGCTCCGATATCTGTCTTTTTTGCAGCAAATCAAATCAACATCTGCAGAACAAACAGGTTACTGAATATCCCTAGATTAAACCCCTAGATTATATGCGCGATGCTAATCTGGTAGCTATAGACTTCCATTGCTTGTTAGCTACATTAGCATTGGATCTTCACCGCACAGCTAAAGAAGCAAACACTGAATGTTCTCCAGATCGTTTAAATCCATCAGAAACTCAGAAAAGAAGCTCCTGAGATCCCTCACATGGCAATAACAAAAACCTGTTTCTCTTAAAAGTCATCACTTCTACAGGTACAGATTTGTTTTTTTTACATACTGCAGCTTTAACCAGTTCTGATCATTTTTTTCCCCCCCCAAAAAATTATTTAGACCTGTTAAATCATGTGACTAATTTCTGGACCAGAAAAACGTGTCAGGGAGCTAATAAGAAAATCTGTTGTACAGTAAAATTATAAACCACAACTTTTTTTTCCCCTTTAAGGTCATGTGATTGTTACAGGTCTGGGAATATAAAAAAATGACATACTGCAGCTTTAAACAGTTGTGACAATGTTATAAGCATGTAACTTATTTCTGGACCAGAAATACGTAAACAGGAGCTTGAAAAGAAGCTAATAAAATGTGTTGCATGGAAATATCACAAATCACAGTTTTTATTCTTTATTCTTTACATCATCAGATTACAGCAGGTCTAAATTTTTTTTTTTTTAATTTAAAGACTGCAGCTTTAACCAGTTTTGATTAATTTCTGGACCAGAAAACTGTAAACAGGGGCTTGAAAAGAAGCTAATGAGCCACTTCTATGTCATATGTTTATACCAGGTCAGGAAATATTTTGGGGAAAAAAAGACCTACTGCAGCTTTAACCAGTTGTCACTCTTGCAGTCATATGATTGTTATAATCATGTGAATAATTTCTGGCCCGGAAAATGTAAAAGGAAGTGGGGAAAGAAGCTAATGAGTTCAGACACATTGTAATATCATGAAGTACTGTTTTTCTTTAGTCATATGATTATAACAGGTTTGGAAATATTTGGAAAATGACATATTGCAGCTTTAACTAGTTGTCACCGTTCTAATGATGTGCCTGTTATAGTCATGTGACTAATTTCTGGCCCAGAACAACGCAAACAGGAGCTTGAAAAGAAGCTAATGAGATCTGTTACACTGTAAGAAAAACATGTACATACTGCAGCTTTAACTAAGTGTGACTGTTATAAACATATGACTAATTTCTGGACCAGAAAAATGTAAACAGGGGCTTTAAAAAAAATCTAATGCGATCTGTTACATTGTAACTATTCTCTTTTTTCTTAGTCATATAATTATAATGGGACTAGAAATATTTATGAAAAAATGTACATAGTGCAGCTTTAAGCAGTTGTGACTGTTATAAACATATGACTAATTTCTGGACCGGAAAAATGTAAACGGGGTCTTGAAAAGAATCTAATGTGACCAGTTACACTGTAAGTGCATGAATCATATTTTTTTCATCAGTCATATGATTATAGCAGATCTGGAAATATTTATGAAAAAATTAATGACATACAGCAGCTTTAACCAGTTGTGACTGTAAACAGGGGCTTCTAAAAAATCTAATGTGATCTGTTACATGCTAACTGCATGAACTATTTTCTCTCTTAGTCATATGATTATAACAGGCCTAGAAATATTTAATAAAAAATGTACATACTGCAGCTTTAACCAGCTGTCACTATTATAAACATGACAAATTTCTGGACCGGAAAAATGTTACATTATAATATCATGAATCATGTTTTTCCCTTCAGTCATATGATTATAGCAGATCTAGAAATATTTTGAAATGAATCAATGACCTACTGCAGCTTTAACTAGTTATCACTGTTATAAGCATATGACTAATTTCTGGACCGGAAAAATGTTACATTGTAATATGATGAATCATGTTTTTTTTTTCTTCAGTCATATGATTATAGCAGGTCTGGAAGTATTTTGGAATGAATAAATGACATACTGCAGCTTTAACCAGTTGTGACTGTTATAAACATAAGACTAATTTCTGGACCAGAAAAATGTTACATTGTAATATCATGAATAATGGTTTTTTTTTCTTTAGTTATATGATTATAGCAGGTCTGGAAGTATTTTGGAATGAATAAATGACCTACTGCAGCTTTAATCAGTGGTGACTGTTATAAACATAAGACTAATTTCCGGACCGGAAAAATGTTACATTGTAATATCATGAATCATGTTTTTTTTTCTTTAGATATATGATTATAGCAGGTCTGGAAGTATTTTGGAATGAATAAATGACCTACTGCAGCTTTAATCAGTGGTGATTTTTGCATTTGTGTTGCGGTTGGTATTTTCTGACCTGCCGCGAGCTGCATCCAGCCGCAGATCTTGAAGACGGTGGCGGTGCTGCAGAAGAAGAAGAGCGCGAAGCAGCCGATGCAGGCGAGCACCAGCACCATGGAGGTGGCCACGAAGAAGGACGCGGCCTTGAAGGCTCCTGACGGGATGGAGCTGAAGTCGGAGAAGGTGCCGTAGCAGTCCAGCTCGCGCGCTACGCCGTTACCGATGCAGTAGTGGAAGAGGCCGAAGTAGCCGACCTGCGGGGTCTCCGCGCCGTCGCCGATCCAGTAGGGCTGGATGAAGCACACCACGTTGACGATGGCGAACAGCACGGTGAAGATGGCCCACAGCACGCCGATGGCGCGCGAGTTCCGCACGTAGTTCGTCTGGTAGATTTTAGCGGCTTCTGATGCGGGAAGCATCTCTGCGGGGTTTCTGCGCAAATCTCTCTCTCTCTCAATAGGAAAACCCCCCCACAAAAAAAAAAAAAAAAAAAAAAACCCACAATGCACAATACACAGGGCTTGCGGGTGTCAGCTCTACCTGTCAGTGCGCGTGATTCATGCGGTGCGCGCGTGCCGGCTCTCCGTGACCTCACACAGGTGGAGACCTGAGCAGGTCCAGAAAATGATTCAGTGATGAAGAGCCCAGGATTTGCTCCTCAGAGCCTCTGGTGCTCCATTTCTCCCCGCTCCATGGGATTATGGCGCACTGCTAACCGCGTCGCTCACTGCGCCCTGTGCGCTCCTCACAGCCGCTCTATCAGCAGGGAATGACGTCTGAACATCCACAATCCAGGCTTTGACATCACCCAATAACCGGATGCTCGCGCGCTGAAACGGTGCCTTCAGGACGCAGGCTCGGTGCTCATGCTGACGCCGCGATGGAGCTCATGCAACAGCAGCAATCTTCATCATCATCATCATCATCATCATAGCATTAATACTGATATCAGCAGCCTGCCGCGCGCGCATCCCGCACCCTGTGTCCATCTCTGCTTTAATACAAACCCTCAGCATCACACACACACACACACACACTCTCATACACACACACATACACTCTCTCTCTCACACACACACGCTCTCTCTCTCACACACGCACACACACACACACACTCCGTCTGGTGCTTATGGCTGAGATGTAAAACGCCCCTTTGACGAAAATGAGAAGAATAAAAACCTCCTTACTGTCACTCTACCTCCCCACAAATACCCCCTCCCTCCCTCTTACCCCCTCCCTCCCTCCCTCTTACCCCCTCCAACAGGAGTTTCACCTGCCCAGAGCGCACGCAGGTAAAAGGTGATCTCCTGCTGCCACCTGGTGGTGAGAGGCGGTATTACACCCGCTGTGTCTCCATCACTCAAGACCTTTTAAGACTTCCAAAAAATAAACAAAATAAACACAATAATACTTTATATTCCTCTTGTAATCACAGCACAGATTTACTTTATAAACATAAACCAGTTATGAATACAAATATCTTTATGCTTTTATGTGTTTATGTCATTTAAATGTAAGTTTAATAACTAAATTAAGATGGTTTTGTTTTAATTTTATTTAATTAAAAAGATTTAATTTATTCACTTATTTACCTCCTTCCTTCCTGAATAGCTTTTAGCGCAATAAAATTTATTTATTTATTTATTTATTTATTTATTTAGTGTTTATTTATTTATTTTTTTTAATTTAAATGTTTTTTTTAATTTATTTTTTGTCTGCTTATTTATTTATTTATTTATTTATTTATTTATC
>CM040471.1:3841552-3858945 GCA_022758105.1 Pangasianodon gigas | reverse complement strand
CCACCCCCCTCTCTCTCTCTCTCTGTCTCTCTCTACCTCTACCACCCCCCCCTCTGTCTCTCTCTATCTCTACCTCCACCCCTCTCTCTTTCTCTCTCTGTCTGTCTCTCTCTCTTCAACTTCTCTCCATCTCTCTCTCTCTCTCTCTCTCTCTCTCTGTCTCTCTACCTTTCCTCTCTGTCTCTCTCCCTTTCCTCTCTGTCTCTCTCCCACTTCTCTTTCTCTCCCACTTCTCTCTCTCTCTACCTCTACCCCCCCTCTCTGTTGCTCTATCTATCTATCTCTCTCTCTCACTCACTCTCTGTTTCTCTACCTCTACCCCCTCTCTCTCTGTCTCGCTGTCTCTCTCTCTTTCCCACTTCTCTCTCTCTCTCTCTCTCTCTCTCAGACTAGTAACCATCTGTTAGGGCCGAAGCCGTTTCCTCTGGACAGGTTGTTGGCGATCTTCTACAGTGTGGTGGACAGTCGAGTTGCTCCGACAGCCAGCGTCTTCTCTCAGGTTATTACACCTCATTAACATTTACACCGATCAGCCATAAGATTAAATCCTCAGAGAGGTGAAGTGAATAACGTTGATTATCAGGTGCCATTGTAACGTGATAAGGGATGGGATATATTAGGCAGCGAGTGAACAGTCAGTTCTCAAAGTTGATGTGTTGGAAGCAGGAAAAATGGGCAAGTGTAAGGATCTGAGTGACTTTGACAATGGCCAAATTGTGTGTGTCGCTTACCTGGGGAAGAGATGGCACCAGGATGCACTATGGGAAGAACGCAAGCTGGCGGAGGCAGTGTGATGCTCTGGGCAATGTTCTGCTGGGAAACTTTGGGTCCTGGCATTCATGTGGATGCTATTTTGACACATACCACCTACCTAAACATTGTTGCAGACCAGGTACACCCCTTCATGGCAACAGTATTTTAGGTATTCCCTAATGGAAGTGACCTCTTTCAGCAGGATAATGCTTCCTGCCACACTGTAAAAATTGTTCAGGAATGGTTCGAGGAACATGACAAAGAGTTCAAGGTGTTGACTTGGCCTCCACATTCCCCAGATCTCAATCCAATCGAGCATCTGTGGGGTGGTTTTAATGTTATGGCTGATCGGTGTCTAATCAATGTACACCACGCAGGCACGTGAGTGCCAGTGATGAGTTTGATTAGGAAGCAGGGGGCAGTATTATCAAATTCTGTTTACTGGATATTGTGATCTAGGACAATCCTGATACACTGTGTGCATAAATATTCAGTCTATCCTAAAATAATGAAGGGGTGGGGGAAAATATAAGTATAAAACAACATAGCTTATGAAATTATTTACATATTGCGTGATTGCATAAGTATTCACACCCCTAAAGTAGTTCTGGTGTAACCATCAGAGGTCAAATAATTAGTTGAATGGAGGCAACCTGTGTGCAGTTAAAGTGTCATGTGATCTTAATATAAATACACCTGTTCCTGGAAGAACCCAGAGTTTGTTAGAGATCACACCTAAACATACAGCATCAAGGAGACCAAAGAGCTCCAGCACAGAGTTCTGTAAAAATATCCCAAACTCTGAATATGCAGCAGAGCGACATTATATCCGAACACGGCACAACCGCAACTCTGCCTAGAGAAGTCCGTCCACCAAAATCAGTGAGCGAGTAAAGAGGGGATTAATCAGAGAAGCAACCAAGAGACTAAGGGTAACGCTAAACACGATGCTCCCACCACCATGCTTCACAGTACTGGAAGAGTATCAATCAGGGTTTGGGTATTAAAAAAAAAATATTCTAATTTTTACACGTCACACACTCCAGCTAATCCTCAAATGCCATGACCTAAAGTAGCTGCTCAACATTAAGGATGAATCACAGGTTGTATTAATGTTGTATTTTTTCTGTGTAGTTATGTATTTTTGTCTCGTATCTCTCCGTGTAGATTTCCTCTCTGGTCACACTGCAGCTCCTCACTCAGGTGGGACACGACGACCAGCTCGACTCTCCTAAGTACAAGTGTGCCGTCTCCCTCGACTTCATCCTCGCCATCTCCAGGTGTGTGTGTGTGTGTGTGTTTTGTATTGTAATATTGCATCTCGGTAATGCTTATTGTCACTTACGAGAATGTATGAGCGTATATTCTGCTAAATACATTCTATATACTGGTCAGAAGGTGTTGATTAATTCTCTGGAACAGCAGCTCTGACAGTAGTGCAGGTTTATATTAATGCGCTCGTTTTAATACGTTATCGTTTCTATAGTAACAGCTATACTATAGACAGCTATACACGCAGGGACGTGTACAGCAGACGCGCCACTAATAATAAACGGATTAAAATAATTGTTGATATGGTGAAGTTTTCTTAAAGTAAGGAGATGTTTATATAACGTTTATGGAAGGAGTCTCCAGTTTCAGTGCTTTGTAACAGTCAGAGGTAAAGCTGTAACTTTTAAGTTTTCTGACATCTTCAGGACGGAGGAGTTTACGCATTGTGGTAATATTTTCAGCAAATTGCTGTGGTATAAGAGGAATAAAACACTTCAGGACATGCCGTGACAGGAAAATAATCAACTTCGGTGTGGTAACAGTAGCTCCACTTCATGATCCGACCCGTTGTTGATTAATTTCTTCTAGCAGTACGTCCCAAAATGTTTTATTGCTTACATAAAGGTTTTTTAAATTGAACATTTTTCTCTGTGATGTCTTCTCAAAGCACGGTTCTGTTTTTCATATACATAATTTATTCTTTCATTCTGACTTTTCTTGTTCTTTCTCTTCTCAGAACCGTCAGCTTTGACATTGTGAGGTACCTGTATGACTTCCTGTGAAGGAAACCGCTTTCTGATTGGACGGCACGCTCAGGAGCACTGTGAGTGAGGTGGGAGGGGCTTGGACTGGAGGCTCTGTGCTGTGATTGGCTGAAACAGGAAACGTGTGCAGGAACTCCACACCGCTCTCGCTTTACACACTTCCACTCGGAAGGAACCATGAATAAATACAGATATTTTCTTTCGGTTTGGAGATACTGTTTAGCAGCAGGTCTTTAAATCTTAACAAAAGCGCTTATCCTCATCACGCATCATGGATTTCTCACGTAAAACTCACAAGGACAAGAGTGTGGGGTGTGTTTCTGTTTTTGGATTTAGGCATGGAAGTGGGCGTGGCCTAAAATCCAGCGCTCACTACTGTGTAGTGACTGTAGTTAGACTTTACACTGTCCTGGGTGTTGTTAGTGTTATAATGTTTGTAATAAATAAATATTGTATTTTCACATTTAAGCTTTAAATTGGAGTGATTTTTTTTTATTAGACTAATTTGCTGGATAGCTAAATTTAGCTAAATTCATCCTAAGCTAGCGAAAAGTGGCTAATGTTAGCTAGCTAGAGAGTGCAGTTTGGTGGTTCGATAACTTGGTAAGTAATTAAATGTTATAAGAATATTAGCATTATTATGAATATTGTTCATTACGTTCTGATGAAAATGTCGCCCCCTAGTGACCTGGAGTAATTTAAATGCAAGTGTTGTTTATTAAATCAGTGTCACTTTATTTTAGAAAATATGTCTGTAAACATATCTATAACTTCTCACTTGGTTTTAACTGCTAAAGCACTTTATTACACACTAAATGAATTAACTCACGGATTAAATCTCCACATCCTCACGTCCTCACGTCTTCATACTTTCACGAGTAGGCAAAATATGGTGGATCAAAAAAAAAAAAAAACCTACAGAAGCAGTTTTCTAAGCAGCAGGATTTATTTATTTATTTATTTATTTATTTATTTATTTATTTATTTATTTATCATGTGTAATGCAGTTATGCATAGATGATAAAAATTGCTGCTGAGTGGAGCTGTCACTCCTCTAAATCAGATTTTAATTTCATTACATTCTAATCTCAATCATTTTCAGCAAAATAAAATAAAATAAACCCTTAAGCTGTATGTACCACCCAAGGTAGAAAATCCTGCAAGAAAATTAATTCAACAACAACAACAACAATAATAATAATAATAATAATAACAATAATAATAATCACAGATCTCTCTTTGATTATTCCTAATTATTACTGTTAGATATTTGGTGATCGATAGATGTGTTATGGATCCGAAGTATGTAAAATATTAAAAAATAGCATCTTTGAAAAAAAGTTAACTAATTTTCATTCATATTCTTTGTTTATTGTTAATTACATTATTGTTTATTTCATCCCTGTTTTTTATAACAGTAATATGATACACACTAAATCGTTACGTTTCCGAAAGCGGGCCTGTGGTGAGGTGATCTGCTGTTCTACAGAAGCTCTGAACTCTTTCCTGGGAACAGACGGATTTGTACATGATTGTGTGAGGTGAGCATGCATGAATCAGAAATCAGTGACGATGAAAATCACAATAATGAAACCATTTGTGCAGAAGTGAGCAGGTCTGAGCAGGACTCAGGGTTAGCTGGAATTAGATTCAGGCTGTTAGTCACGCTGTGCTTTCATCACCTCCTTTAACTCATCACACGTTCACTGGTTCTTCGGTTCCTTCGTGGCGTGGACAGCTGATGTGATGCTGGCGATGGACTGGTCCGTTTTTTTCTTGACGAGGTTCGGCATTCGTGCTAGCCCTCGACCCTCAACGTTTCTGTTATTTCAACACTTTTCCAACAGAAATAAATCAAGTGGAAATCAGCTCATGCTGTTCTGTGTAACGAATGTGAACCTATCTGAGCAGGTGTCTGACAAAACGAGGATGTTGATAACTTGAGCTGGTTTTACTCGTCACACTGTGATCTTAATCACCTCTGTGCTGCGTTCTATAACAGGCTGTGTGATAATGTGTGTCCTCCATGTCAGATTACAGATAACCATAGATCTGTGTTTAAAGACAATGCTTTATAGACAATTGCTTACATTCTCCATCAGCGTGATCCTTTATATATATACAGCATGATCTTTATATATAAAATGCACCATGTGGAGTTTCAGGAGGTAGTTGTAGTGGTTTTTTTTAATTTTTTGTTTATATTAAGCAATAAACGTAGTGCTTTTATTAAGTTAGCATGTATGAATTATGTTCCATGTTGCTAACTCATTATTTTACATTCTAAGTTTCACTAGGGATTTTTTTAAACATTTCTTTATTTATCTTTTAATCTATTTATTATTCTACATTCAGACTCCTTTTAGAAATATCCAGAGGAATCCAGATGTTTCTCCATCATCTGGAACGTGACATTAAAACAGACCAAACTCACTAAACACGAGAACGGGACGTGATGTAACACTGGACACGATAGTAAGACTCTTTAAAAGGAAAGTGAGCAGAGCTGATGCAGTGAAAAAGAAAACCATAAGAGGAAGTCATGGTTAAAGTGCTAACTCGTTCTCACGGCTTCACTTTGCTTTTGTTTTTTTTGTTTTTTTTTTACTTTAAAGAGATGATGCTGCTTTTGTGAACAGTGTTTCATTCATTCCTGCATTTCTGTGCAAATCATCATCGTCATAGTAACAGAAGAAGAAGCTAAAAGAGTTTAGAAACTGACTCATCTTGTCTCATGTCCTGTTATTAGCCATGAACAAATACACTGAGTTTCCACTTTATCACATCCACCCATGATGATCTTTTACTATTAACGGCTCTGCAGTGGATCTATCAGGACCATGGTCCAATACTTTGTGCAGCCCAACAGATGGACCACACTTAGTCACTGTGTACATCATAGAAACCACACACCACATATTTCAGAGTTGGGATTTTTTTTATTGTAGAAATAAAAAGCACGAGCAGGTCAACACGAGTTCTGTAATTTCTGTTACACAAGGCACAGAATGCGTTAGAGCTAGCTTTACTGTACTGAACCGACATTGTTTATATTAAAATTATATCAAATAAAGCTCATTTTCAACAATGTATCCATTAATAACCAGTGTACACAATACATGTAGAGAAAATTGGGCGTCAGGATTCCAGCACAGTCGTGATTTTCCTGCTCTAACATCAGATATACACGTTAGAGACCAATAGTAGCTTTACAGTGTGTAAAAACGAATGACTGTATGAACAGTTTCCGGACATTAAGTGTTGTGTTGAGACATTTTATATTTCAGCACTTTTAAAATTTACAAGAATAACTGACGTTAGCGTCTGTATGTATCGTCTGGAGTTACTCGAAGAATCATTCGCAAAATTTAGCTAGCTAATTTTCTCTGTGAACGTTAGCTAGCTACATTAATGCGTTATTTATTTTGATGATGTGGAGCTACGCAAGTCAATTCAGGCAATTCGGTCCCATTTTTAAGAATTTGAGTGCAGTTTACGATGTCGTAGTATGGTAATTGGTAATTAAATGTTAAAAAAATGGAAAGATTCAGTTCTCTGCAGAAAACCTAAATACCTTAAATTCTCTCCAAGCTCTTGTCTATGGTCAAATTTCTACCACGTGAATTACAAAGATTATGGTTAGAGGCAGGGTTAGTGTTTACATAATTCTTATGAAATCGAATGAAATCCAACTGTATCTCAAATCCAGTCCTGCTAATCCCAGAGAGGAATCATGAGTAGTCTCTAGAAAAGAAGGGAAATAAAAACGCAGTAAATAGTAAAAAAAAACAAAACAAAACACATTTTAGATACTTTTTTTTATTTAATTGAAATTTCTTGTCTAATGTCCCTCATTAAAAAAAACTCTTTCGGAGTAAAACCCAAAAGTGCTGTTTTTAACCATTTTTGGTAGCTGAAATTTTGGTGCCTCCCTAATAAATATAGCTACGTGATGTTAACTATATAATTGTTTAATGTTAGCTAAGTGGATAGATCGACTGATTTTATTTCACATTAATGAACGTTCATATCCGTTTACCGTGACACAAAGCGTGGAGGATGCGTCGCCGGCGGGAAAATTGAGTCGAGACAAGAAATTACTTTTCTGAGATGGGGGAAGGGGGCGGGGCTTGAGTTAATATCGGAGAGTTGTAATCATCTACGCAACTGTCAGTCATTCCAGATTGTCTCCTCTGCTGTTTTTATTGGGGGTTAAAAAAAAAGAAGATTGCTCATTCAGTGTATGTAAATCCCATAAAGGTTGGCAAGTCTGTATAAAAAATATTTAAAAATGGGCAAAATCACCACAGTTCCATGGTAAAGGCTCTAAAATGTGTATCTATGATTGAATCAGGTGTTTATGAACAGGGAAATAAGCACACTGTGCTAGACTTCAGCCCCACAGCAATGTTTTCTAGCACGTAGTCACTTCACATCCTTACAAAAGTAAACCGGCTTGACTTAAGTCTTGTCTTGTGTTTTATTCTCAAATATAAATTTCTACCTCATGAAAGTAATAATGATAATCATATATACATATATACATATAAAATACAAGTTCCAAGCTCTTTGGACACACTCAGTGACGTTACAAGGCTGCGTTCCAGTACTGTTTTTGAGGGGAAGAACGAACAGAAGGTATACATTCACCGTTTCAGTGGGTAAAGTTGGGGAATATATACAAAGAGCAGAAGCAAGCTGATAACTCAGGCTAGCAATTTAGCCATGCAACACATAACCATTAAACCTTTTATACGGACAGTGTGAAGACAGTGACAGTGGAAACGTAACAGAACTGTTGGGAACATCAACATTTCCCTCAGATGTGTTGGTAAATTACTAAGAAAAAAAACTGTATGGCTAGAATTATCATTCATCTAGCTAGCATGTAGTTGCTAAGTCATTTCTACACAGTGTAAGGAGAGAGTGATAATAGAAACAAGACCAAACTATCAGGAATATAAACATTTTCCTCAGATATGTTATTAAATTACTAATAAGAGACATTGTGAGGCTAAAATTATGATTATGCTAGCTAGCATGCAGGTGGTAAATCGTTTATATGGCTAAGGTAAGGACACAGTGAGTGAAAACAGGACAAATTTATCAGGAATATCAACATTTCTCTCAGATGTGTTGGCAAATTACTAAGGAAATGTTCAGTATGGCTAAAATTATGACGTGTCCAGCTAGCAGGCAGCCGTTAAGTTGTTTATATGGGCAATGTGAAAACACAGTGATAGTGAAAAGGAGACAGAATTATCAGGAACATCAACATTTACCTCAGATGTGTTGGTAGTAAGATACTTTTTTGGCTAGTATTTTAATGTATTTAGACTTAGCGTCAACTGCTAACGTCTATGAGTTCCACCGTATTGAAAAACAACATTGTGTCACAATTTGTGAACACTTAAGAAAGTCGTGGATGTGACGTGAGAGTGCGCCGTTTATTTTCTTCTTGTAAAATCAGTGACCATGTTTAAACATAGCATCAATTACCGACTTGCTAACTAGCTGGTAATGCTAGTAGACTATGTTTTGGAAAGGAAACTGTGTCAGGAAATCTTCTAACTACTTCAAGAAATATGAAGGGAATTCACAGGAGTGTGTTGGAATCAGTACCGGAGCGCAGCCCGGCTATAATTTTCTCTCTACTTGTTAAAAAGTTTGCTCAACTGATAATTGTTGAAAAGGAGTTAATCCTGAGAGCTTGTTCTCACACTTTTGTTGAGGTTCTAGCTCTTACACGCTGTTCCTGCGGTTGTGGATCATGGCCACAATGTGACTGAGGTCCAAACTCTTCATCATCACCTCCATGAACTCTTCATCTCGCCGTGCTCCTTCTACAAACTCCTCCAGCGACAGCTCACCTGTTCAGGAAAAAAAAAAACATGGAGGATGTGGATTTTACACTACTGAGAGGTGTGTGGTGTGTTTAATCATGTGATGTGATTAATCATGTGATTAATACACGAGCATTTAAGGAATTCTTTGGGCCTCGACAGAATCTGAAGTACTAATAATGAATTAGTACTCAATTAGTTCATGAGTCTTTAATTATGAAATAAATGAAATAAAACTTCATGTCTTATAACTATTATTATAACATCTTATCACATGACTCTCAGAGGGTTCTTTGGTTGTTCCTCTGGAGGAAACGTGTAAAGGTTTTATGTAGAAACCCTGCAGTGTTTTCCCATCAGAAAGGGCTCCAAGCAGAACACACTTTCTGAAGCTTAAATATCCAATGAACAATTAAAAACCCTTGAAACCCATAAAGGAGCCTTGAAGAAGTCTACATCAGAGTCTTATCAGATAGAGTTCCAAGAAGAACCCATTTATGAGGCTAAGAACCCTTAAATGTCCAAAGAACCTTTAAAGAACCCCTCCCTGTATTTTTTAACTGGTTAAGTTTGCAGTACAATCTCCAAATTATTGCTCATTATTTTCTTCGTAATGTCTAGAACCTGTTAGGAGTTTAACATTTAGCTATCTTGGTACACTCTTGGGGAGAAAAATGGTTCTTCAAGTGTCCTTTAAGGGTTCTTTGGATCATTATGCAGAACCCTTTCTGACAGGGGAACAGTCCTTTGTAGGTTTCTTCAAGAGTTCTTTAAGGGTTAATTGGATAGTTAAGGGTTCTCAGTCTTCTAATGTTCTACATGCAACCCTTTCTCATAGGGAAATACTGTTGTAACGTTCTTTAAGAGTTTGTTGGATAATTAAAGGTTCTTTACATTTTAAATGGGTTCCACGTGAAACCTTTTCTAAGGGAACCTTTTTTTTAGGGTTCTTTAGCTCACGGGTTCTACTTGAGACCATTTCTGATAAGTGAACAATCTTAATGTGTTCTTAACACTTTAGTGTTCTTAAATGTTTTTAAAGGGTTCATTGGATGGGTTCTTAGCCTCCTAAAAGGTTTATACATGGAACCCTATCTGATAGGGGAACAGTTTTTTGTAGGATTCTTCATGAGTTCTTAAAAGGTTAATTGGATTTAAGGTTCTTAGCCTCCTAAACATGTTCTACTCGCAGCCCTTTCTGATGGGGAACTACTGCTGTAGGGTTCTTTAAGAGTTTTTTGGATAATTACGGGTTCTTTACTTCGTTAAATGGTTCTGTTTGGAACATTTTCTCACAGGGAAACACTGTTTTTTAGGGTTCTTAAAGGGTTTGTTGGATAATTGCAGGTTCCTATCCTCCTAAATGGGTTCTACTTGGAACCTTTTCTAATAAACACTCCCAACCAAAGACTCAAAGAGTGCACGACGGAAGTTATAAGAAAAAACCATGAGCACTAACTTCAGCAGCTTGTAATTTATTTGTGATTTTTATATTTTTGCATGTGATTGGATCATAAATAACGTGTTTGAGTCGCTGACTCACCGTCTCCGTTTGCATCGATCCTCTCAAACACGCGGTTGGTGAACTCTTCAGCGCTCACTTCCTGAGAATCGCTGCCGTTAATGGCACGGATAGCCTGACACACACACACACACACACACACACACACACACACAATACTGTAGTCATGTAGAGGTTTTGTAGTAGACACATTTAGTAGTAAATCTGCTGTTTATCATCATCTTTAAAAACATTGTCTTATTATTTGTAACTGTATCTGTGTTTTTTTTTATTATTTTAATTGTATTATTTATTATTAATTGTTTTTGTTTTTTACGTTTTAAGTGTACTTTTATTATTTTGTGATTACTACATTGATAAGGTTTAGAAATAGAGTCCTGTACGAATAAATACTATATTTATGTTTTTAATAGAAATCATAGTAAAGAATATCTGAGCCTTTGTTAAGAGACTTAAAACTGACACAAATCATGACCTTAACCTTTCGCTAAAACATAATCTTAATCCCGTCTCTCACCATAATCCATAATCTCATCAGCTGAGCTTTCATACTGTGAGCCTTTATAAAAAATAAATAATGAAAATAATGAAGAAATGATGTTTTTAAATGCAAATATACGCTTAATAGAAGTGAGATGAAAATTTAATGTAATATAATATTACATTACTTTTATTCAGTAGTTTTCAAACATTTATTTTACTGTATTTAATTTGTTGTTATTTGATCTCTATGTAGGAATTTAACTGGAAATTATATGTGCAATATAAAAAGTAAGTATTATTATTATTGTTATTATTGTTATTATTATTATTAATGATAACCCCTCAGGACTGGACAGTAGAGGACACACTAACATTCAGACGAGACAATCGAGTTAAAGCTACACATGACCCAAAACAGGTCAGTAACAGTGACGCGGTTATTTATAACCTATTTATAAGTGTCTGGTCAGTCGTTGTGCTCTGAGAATACGGAAGCATATCTGAGCAGCTTATATCAGGATTTGCAAGATGACGTGATGTTTTACAAAGTAAACAACCTCATAATGAATTACAGCCATCATAACACAGTTATAAACATTGAATACCATGTTTAAAAAGCGGTCGTTGAGCATTTATTGGCATCTCGTGCCAGTATTCACATGATAATATTTTATAAACAGGCTGACATAAGATAAATATTATTCACAGGTCATCTACCTAACAAATATATATATACCCATAAAACAATGAATGCCTAGGCATCTATAAGCATGTTATAAAGGCTACATAAGCAAGTATTATGTGAGCTTTTTTTTTTAAGCTTTGTTAATGATGTTTATAACAATTATAAGTTATTGGAAATGTTTAACTTAATTAAGCATCCGATGCGTGTAATGTCAGGTTTGTGAGCATCCGAATGCAGTCATAAGCCTCTTATAAATGTTCATGCAGATCTCTCTACATCAGTACATCACGTTTTCTTTAATAAACGTCTTTTATCACGTCAGCAATAAGCTGTTCATATACACTCGTACATTATTCTATATGTTATTCAGTGCTCCATCAATGGTCATGCATTGCTTTAAAATGGTATTTATTGTGTATGGATGTGGTATACTTTTATATTTACTTTATAAAACTTTATAAAATGTTCTATCAATACTGACATAAGCTGCTTGTCTATCTAATGCAGTGCTCCATAAATATGTTGTACAATTCTATTTAAGGTTATGTCGCCTGATATCACTTTTGACGTTGTGTTTACCTATAGAGCAGCCTGCGTCAGTCTATGCAGATGCATATGTTGCATATATTCCCAGGCTTCCTGTTTATAGGGTCCTACTTTCCCAGGATACTATATTCCCAGGTTTCCTATATTCCTAGGACGTCTATATTCTGAGGCTTCCTATATTCAAGGATACTATTTTCCCAGGGTTCTAATATTCCCAGGGCACTATATTCCCAGAGTTCCTAGATTCCCAAGGTTTCTATATGCCCCAGATCCTTTTTTTCCAAGGCACTACTGTATATTTCCTTTATTCTTTATTCTATAAATCCTTTATTCCAGGATTTCATATATTCCCATGGTCATATTTTCCCAGGGTTCTGATATTCCCAGGACACTATATTCCCAGGGTTGTATATCACCCGGTTACATATAGTATTCCCAAGTCCCTATATCCCCAGGAGTCCTATTTTCCCAGAGCACTATATCTTCAGGGGTCCTATTTTCCAAGGGTACCTTATTCCTAGAGTTCCTATTTTCACACAGGTCCTAAATTCCTACAGTTCCTATTTTCCCACAGGTCATATATTCCTAGAGTTCCTATATTGGTTCCCAGGGTTTCTGTATTCCTAGAGTTCATATTTTCCCAAGGTTTCTATACTCCTAGAGTTCCTATAGCTGTTCCCAGGGTTTCTATATTCCAAGAGTTCCTATTTTTGCAGGGTTTCTATATTCCTAGAGTTCCTACAATTGTTCCCAGGGTTTCTATATTCCTAGAGTTCCTATAGCTGTTCCCAGGGTTTTTGTATTCCCAGAGTTCCTATTTTCCCAGGGTTTCTATTTTCTTAGAGTTCCTATTTTTCCAGAATTTCTATATTCCTAGAATTCCTATTTTCCCACAGGTCCTATATTCCTAGAGTTCCTATAGTGGTTCCCAGGCCGCTGTATGTTTACCTTTATGATATTGAGCAGCTCATGTCGGTCTATGCAGCCGTTGCCATCCACGTCATAAAGTCTGAAGTACCAGCGCAGTTTGTGCTCCATTTTCCCTCTCATTACGAGACTTAGTGCTGCTACGTACTCCATGAAGTCTATATAACCATCCTGCAAAGGAAACAAAGTCAGTTGTAATCCGTCCAGTATGTTGATGTTTAAGAGCCCTCATCTGCTACGCTTACAGCGTCTTCAAGTTAAGCAATGAATTTTAAAGGGACAATATTATTAATTCATTAACAGTGTGATATTTATCTATTTAATACTGTGCTTGAATGACATTCCATAGTGATTTTGAGTGCATTTACAGACAAAACATAAATTTCAGCGTGATATATTGTGGTTACGTCAAACTGCCAGACTGCTGTGCTGGACTTAACACTGTTCCTCACTCGAGCCAAAATCACGCAAGAAAAATGTGCAAGTTCAGAATCAAGTGTAACTGAGACACGCCTCTGTTTTAGACAAACTCTGTCCCTGCATGTGTAACTCTCACGTAACTTCTGAATAGTACTTACATCTGTAGTTACAGTATGTCTGAGATCTGAACATTGATGTGTGTAATTTCTGTATTAAATCATCACTACACACTTAACTCAACTTAACTCTAAATGTGGCCCTGTATGAAGATGATTTCACAACTTTAGCAGTAATGTAGTAATTTATCCTAGTGTTTCAGGTACGAGGTCCTGTGAAATCTGGTACACACAGCTAACTCCTGTCTCTGACACACACACACGTTTGTAAAATGAGAAAGCAGGGCCGATGTAATGATCTTCTGTAATGAACCTGAGTGATATCTTCAGTCACGTTTGTTGCAGCCAAGGGAATGCTGCAGTGGAGACAATCGTGTGACCTGCAGCAGGTCAATAACGGTGAGGTGTGATTGCACTTAACCTATTTATTAAATGTCTCAGCGGGTTTGTGTGTCTTTATCCTGAAGGTAATCTTATAATCTGTGTGTTAGTATGACTCAGTGTAATCAAATCTGACAGGAACCCAGTGGAGCATCATCATCATCATCATCATCAAATAAAGAGAGAAGAGAGCTTCCATCCAACCCTAATTATTACTGCAGACAAGTGAATTCACAAAAACAGCTTCTTTTCATGGGTTCAACACAATACTGCAAGGGCTCCTATATTCCAGCTTTCTATTCACCCACGGTTCCTATATTCCCAGACCCCTATATGCCCAAGGTTCCACTTCCCAGGCCTCGATTTTCCCAGGGTTCCTCTCTTACTATGGTCCTATTATCCCAGGTTTCCTACCTTCCCAGGGCCTGGTATTTCCAGTGTTCCTATATTCCATGGCATTCCTGAATATTTCCAGTGTTCCTATATTCCCTGGCATTCCTGAATATTTCCAGTGTTCCTATATTCCCAGGGTTCCTGTATCACCAGGGACCTATATTTCCAGGATTCTATTTCCCCATGTTCCAAGAGTCCAATATTCACTGAATTCATTATTCCCACTGTCCTATTTTCCCAGAGTTACTATGTTCCCTATATCATATATTCCCAGGCTTCCTATATTCCCAGGGTTCTATTAAACGACGGTTCCTATATTCCCTGGGTCCTATATTCTGAGGGTTTCTATATTCCCAGGATTCTATTTACTCAAGGTTTTTATATTTCCAGAGTTCTAATTACCAAATGTTCCTCAATTCCCAAGGTTCTTATATATATATATATATATGTATATGCAAATTAGCAGGAAAGCATTCAGGTCGCACCACTGCAGTTTCCTGTTTCATATTTTCTAAGGATACCAACATCATGATACACTCTCACATAGGCGAGTTAGTCATTAATATGTATAACTTTCGTTCCTTTAGTACTCCTGTGGTACCTTTAAGGCTACGTTTACATTCTTGGTTCCTTGGAGAACACATTTCTTGTTGTAGCCATGTGTCTCTCACTCACCTTGTTCATATCGAAGGTGCGAAACATCTGTTCGATGTAAGCGTTGGCCTCTGGATCGAGACCTCGGAGCCCGAAGAACTGCTTGAACTCGTGGAGCGTTAACTGACCTGAAGGACACTCGGTCATGAACTTCTTGTACCAGAGGTGCATCTCAACGGCCTGCAGATCGTCCACGGTGCAGCCTGTGGAGTTCCCCATGTCTGAAACCGTCTCTTTATCAGAAGCCCAATCGGTCCTCTGTGCAGGCGAGATCCCGGTGAGATCTTCGCGTCTCACAGACTCACGACTCAGGCGCTTGGAGAGGAAGCAGGAGCTCCACACGGCTTTTGTAAGCGTCTCGGATCAACCTGGTGATGATGAACGTGTCTAATCCAGAGCAGAATATAGTTATGAGGCTAAGACAGAGACGGATTTTCTCCAGCTCACGTGTGTGTGTGTGTCTGTGTGTGTGTCTGTGTGATGTTCAGGGTCAGCACTGACATGACCATTGCTATGTACTGAACACATTTTATTTGCCATTGTTGTGTGTGTGTGTGTGTGTGAGTGTGAGATGTTCAGGGTCGGCACTGACATGAGCATTGCTATGTACTGAACACATTTTATTTGCTTCTGTGTGTGTGTGTGTGTGTGTGTGTGTGTGTGGTGTTACAGTAAAATACTGAGTAACAGAGTGGCATGAAGAAGCATAGTTACTGCTACCACTCTGAAGTTGATTACTTTCCTATAACATCACATCTCCAAGTGTTTTATTCCTCTTATACCACAGCAACTGAAAGTTTATTAAAGAACATTATACAGTAATATGTAGTATTATGTAGTGATGTGTAGTCTCATGTAGTGATGTGTAGTCTCATGTAGTTCTGTGTTGATTAATGTAGCACCATGGTCCTGGAGGAACGCTGGTTCATTTCACTGTGTACTGTACCAGCTGTATATGTTTGAAATGACAATAAAGCAGCTTGACACTTGAACATGATCCATTTTATTCATTTATAGTTATATTTAATGTCTGTGAAACAAGTTTGTGTTCTCGCTTACGTTATAGCAGCTATAAACAGTCGTTCCCTCACCAGCCTCTCTTTCTTCTCTCTCGAAGTTAATGAGACAAAAAACGCAGCTTGTCATGTTACTGAGAAACCGCAACGCGTAAACTGGTTACAGCTTTACCTCTGACTGATACAAAGCGCTGACACTGGAGACTCCTTCCATAAATGTCCCATAAACCACTCCCTACAGAAAATTTCACCATCTCAATGATTTTTTAAATCTGTTTATGGGGAGCATCAACCACAAGTCCCTGTGAATTAGCTGTTGCTATAGAAACAATAATGTATTAGAATGTGTGGACTAATATAATCCTGCGCTACTGTCAGAGCTGCTGTTATAGAAAATTAATCAACACCTTCTGCAATCGCAATCCAGAATTCAGCAGCGCCATGGTGTGATTTGAAATAGACAATGTGCCAGAATAAATTCAGAAAATATTGTAAAATGTATTTCACTGTAATTTTTTTTTTGCTAAAGTCACTGAATAAATGAATATTAAATGAAATGTGTCAGTTAATGATTAAAAAAATGAAGAACAGAAGAAATATATAAATAAATATACTGATATTAACATATTGATAAATAAATTAACAAAGCTAACCCTACTGCATCTCTAAATTATCTTACACAAGAGAAAAAATGAGTGTACAGTTATATTTTGAAACCTTCTGAATGAAATAAACACACTAAATGTGAATAATAATGAAGTGCCACGATACACAGCCTAATTCTGAGATTAATTCAGGTTTATTTTAGATGAAGTTAAACTGATATCTTTAATAGTGAAAGAAAACAAGAGGCTTCAGTTACAGAACACAAACCAAACAAAAACTTTTCAGTGTTTTCATTTCAATCGTTGCATTTCCTTTGTATTTAAAATTACTTTTACCCTTTAGTTTTGTCCTTATTTGGATTAAGAGGCGGGGAATGAGGAATGGGGGCGTGGCCAGGGAGGATGGCTAGTGGTTTAGCAAAGATGGCACATTTTAAACATTTAAACAAACAAATAAACAAATAAAGTTGGATCTCTAAACAAATCTACTGAGTTATATTCCACACCTGTAAAAGGGTTAAAGACGGCTCTCTGGCCACGCCCCTTTTCCTATTCTTTGCTCCTTATGTCAAAATACAAGAAATACGAACCAAATAAAATGCAAGGAAGGAATGGCATGTCAAAAGAAAATTACTGAAAATTACTAGAATTATTTACTTAGGTCTCATGTTTATGATATATATATATATATGTATGTGTGTGTGTGTGTATGTATGTATATAGTACTGTGCAAAAGTCTTGGCACCCTATTTTTTTTTTTAGTACAAACTTTGTTATAGATTTTTATTTTCTGACTTCTACATTATTGATTCAATACAAAAACATTTTAGATTCCAAACATTAGTTTTCCAGCACAAAATGAAATGTTACAGAAAAATGTTTGTATGTCAGTAAAGAAAGCAGCAGATTCCATAAGAGACACTTTTCAGATAAAAACAGAATGAAGGCTGCTGGGTTTCGCTGCAGAAATAAGAAGCGAGTCGACAGTCAAAGTCTCCAGAAGAACTGTGGCT
>CM040471.1:3806840-3841452 GCA_022758105.1 Pangasianodon gigas | reverse complement strand
AGTCGACAGTCAAAGTCTCCAGAAGAACTGTGGCTGCTTCTGCAAGATGCTCAGTAACACTTACAGCTCATTTCCTTATAAAACTGCACACACTGCACCTGAGATACTGTTTTATTTTTTAAAGCGAAGGATCGTGACACCAAATATTGACTTTGTTTCATTTATTAATGTTTATGCTCTTTATAGTATTTATTTTAATGTAGAAACATTTAATTTCATTATTTTTGAAGGCATCTTTGCTCTACAGCATTTCTTTGCACGTGCCTAAGACTTTTGCACAGTACTGTATATATATTGTCAGCATTATTTAGACAGGTTTGATTAAAAACTGCATTCATGAAACAGCTTCAGTTTGCTATTAAAGCCTGTTGTGTAAATAATTTTCGAATCAAACCGTACTGCCCCATAGCTGCTTTCATTTTCTGTTTTTTTTTTATTAACCTTACTGTAAATTCCATATTTTTCTATTTAGTGTTCTTTTTCTGAGTCTTAGTTCCTCTAAAGGATTTTCCCCAACGCTCTCAAGGAGATTTTTCTCACCATTGTTGCATTCGATGCTTTCCTTTAGTGTTTTAGACCCGAATGTCTCTTATTAACGGTGTTATATGAATAAGTGAACAATGAAGGAAATGTCAGGAATACATCATTAGATACATGTCAGTGGTTATAAAGATGAGAAATGCAGATTGTCCTTATGCTGTAATATAAAACCACATCACTCAGCTTAGAGCCACACTTTCTATAAAGCTCATATTCACACATGATTAAAAACGCATTCTTTCAAAATGTAGTAACAATTCATGGTGTACATTTTTTTTATAAACTAGAATAATGCTTGTAACACTCCAGTAAAGCTTACACCTCCAAGCTGAAGTTCAACAACTGGGATATAATATATAATATAGATGTATAGATAATGTATGTGTAAAGTGAGAAATATTTCACTTTTAATTGGATAAAAAAATCAAAGTGCCCTAGAATACATAAAATCCATACAATACATATGATTCCTCTAATAAATTAGCATACAGAGAGCCATTACGATATGAAAGTGGCCACATTAAATGATCATTGCATGCTTAAATACAGATATTTAAGTGTTTAATGTGGTATTTAATATTTTTCCTTATTCTGTTGTCATTCTGTACTTTTTTTTGACACTTATTGATTACACTGTAATAAATGTTAAAGATAAATGAAATTATACTGAAAATAAGACAAGCATAAGTCATCAAGATCATCATATACTATATTAAAAATAAACTGATAATAAAAATAATTAAATAATAATACTTTCTGAATTATAGGACCAAAACTTAAACCTCCAGGCTTTTACACATTCATTGAAATGACTAAAAAGTATAAATGCAGTTTACATTTTTTTTAAAAATGTATTCTACGATGTATTACTGTTTTATATGACCGTTTATAACACTGTTATATATCTCAGGCTACGTGATAAGAAGTGCTAATATATATATATATATATATATATATATATATATATATATATATATATATATATATATATATATATATATATATATATATAACAGTCAAGCACATACAAAAAAAAGATCCCAAAAGAGAAATTTCAGGGCAACAGCTGAAATAAAAGTTTCAATGTTTGTTACATGTTTTACCATTCCGCTTTTATTCTGAATATAGAATTCAGATTTAATCCGTTCGAAATGTCTTTTTGAAAAGTTCACAGTCGTCACTCCGAGTCTGACTTTTTGCTTGACAGGATCTCCGTCCCAGTCCCATTGTATCTTCGGCTCAGCCTGCCCAGGTTCCTGTGTACGCCGCTGAACACCGACGCTATGAATTGTACAGAGATCGTCATCCACCTGATCACCTCCACGAACCAGCCGACGGAGCGAGACGTGAAGCTCACGAACACCGTCATGTAGTGGGCGAGCAGGAGGAGGCTGCGAGCCAGCTGCTTGCCGTAATTGACGATCAGGTTGACTTTGCAGTCGATTCCTCGCATTCTGCCGTGGTTCATGATGAGAATCGCAGAACTTGTACAAAGATTACGATGAATTCAAGGATGCAGTTATGTTATAAATTTAGGAACGGCTTAAGAACAATCAAGGTTTACAAAAAGACACTGGATTAAAATGAGTCTACACCAAGCAGTGAGTCGCGAGTATGATGAGAGAGACAACGTCTTGCGTTTGCTGATGGGTTACAGTTAAAACTCTGTGGTTCCTCTGTGGTTGCGATGTCATTCAGATGACTTCTTCCTGTGAAAGTAAGCAGTTGGTCACTCTGTGTGATGAAAAGTTACAGACTCTTTTATAGCTAGAGGTCTAGCTTCTGAAAGGAGAAATGACTTGAAAAATATTTGTCTCAGAATGTTGCAATGCTTTTCTGATGCTCATTGTCACTTTGTTTCCCACTTACAGTTGTACTTTCTAGACACTCACTTACTGCATTGTTTGCGATTTGTGGAAGTACTTTGTAGGCACTTTCTTGCTGTCTTGTTTTAGTTTGTGGAGGTTCTTCATAGACATTCACTTGCTGTTTCAGTTGTCGTTAACAGGCTCAATTTGTAGATTATTGCTGTGTCGTGTCCTGTCTGTGGTTACACATTGGACACTCTCTTGCTGCTTCATTCAGGTTTGCGGTTGCACTTTGTAGATGCTCCTTTGACACTTCCTTTCACTTTGCGGTTAAAATTTGCAAACGTTCCCTTGCTGCTTTGTTTCAGTTTGTCCTTGTAGTTTGTGGATGCTCCCTTACTGCTTCATTTCCATTTACAGTGGTACATTGTAGATACTCACCTGCTGCTTTGTTTCAGGTTTACGGTTGTAATCTTGCTGTTTGTTGTTTTTCTCTTTGCAGTTGTAATTTATAGACACTCTCTTAAAGCTCTGTTTCAGGTTTACGCTTGTAATCAGTTGATGCTCCCTTGTTGCTTCGTTTCACGTATATGGTTATACTTTGTAGACGCTCCCTTACTGCTTTGTTTCAGGTTTGTGGCTGTAATTTGTACATGCTCCCTTGCCGCTTCGTTTCAGGTTTGTGGTTGTAATTTGTTGACGCTCCTTCGCTGCTTCGTTTCATGTTTGTGGCTGTAATTTGTACATGCTCCCTTGCCACTTCGTTTCACGTTTGTGGCTGTAATTCGTACACATTCCCTTGCCACTTCGTTTCACGTTTGTGGCTGTAATTTGTACGCGCTCCCTTGCCGCTTCGTTTCAGGTTTGCGGCTGTAATTTGTTGATGCTCTCTTGCCGCTTTGTGTTGTGGTTGTAATTTGTAGACACTCCCTTGCTGCTTTGTGTTGTGGCTGTAATTTGTACACGCTCCCTTGCCGCCTCCTTTCAGGTTTGTGGCTGTAATTTGTACACGCTCCCTTGCCGCTTCGTTTCACGTTTGTGGCTGTAATTTGTACATGCTCCCTCGCCGCCTCCTTTCAGGTTTGTGGCTGTAATTTGTACACGCTCCCTCGCTGCTTCGTTTCACGTTTGTGGCTGTAATTTGTACACGCTCCCTCGCCGCTTCGTAGATGTAATTTTTTTGACACTCCTTCGTTTCAGGTTTGGGCTTGTAATTTATTGACGCTTCCTCTCTGCTTCCTTTCAGGTTTGTCGCTGTAATTTGTACACGCTCCCTTGCCACTTCGTTTCACGTTTGTGGCTGTAATTTGTACACACTCCCTTGCTGCTTCGTTTCAGGTTTGTGGCTGTAATTTGTACACGCTCCCTCGCTGCTTCGTTTCAGGTTTGTGGCTGTAATTTGTACACGCTCCCTCGCTGCTTCGTTTCAGGTTTGTGGCTGTAATTTGTAGACGCGCCCTTGCTGCTTCGTTTCAGGTTTGTGGCTGTAATTTGTAGACGCTCCCTTGCCCCTGCGCAGGCCAATCGCGGTTGTGTGAGTTTTTCGTTTCCGGGATGTTTGGTGATGTGGCTCTAATCCTAAACACGACATTTATTAAAGAGTCCAACACCAGCAGCTGTTACTCGCGTGAGGAAGCTCCACAGCAGGTCGGTCTGACACCAGATCAGTTACAGATGTTGTCCTCTGTGTGTTGTTTTGTTTACAGTGGTGTATCCGACATGTGATGATGATGATGATGATGATGATGATAATCAGCGACTGTGTTTACTAATCTACACTAACGTGGTGCAGAGAAATGATTAGGTTTTATTGATTAACATTCCTCAGTAGTGTGATTAGCAGCTGATCTCATACCTTCACGCTTCCCAGCAGCTTTCATGTCGCTTTCAGGAGCCACGCAGATGTGGAGCGTTAGTTCATTAATCTTTTCTGCTTGTTGTGTAGAGAAAAACACGGCGCATGCGCACTGGCGTCACATTCTCCACGATGTCTTTCTCCCTCTGCACTTCTTTAACATGTCTTATTGACGCGCTGATCACGACATTCTACATCGCAGGAACTTCCGGGTTTAACTCATGAATATTAATTACGCGACCGCAGAACAGGCACGTGATTGGCTGACACGAGGGAGGCTTCTGTAGTAGTCTGACAACAATGTTGTCTAATCTTACAGCACACACTACTTCCGGTTTATCAGGTACAACTACTTGTATATACGGTTACAACCTGAAGCCTGCGTGTTGCCCTGCACAAAAGTATTGGCACCCCATGTACATGGTACCTGTGAATCACATCCAGCAGTCTAGGTGTTGTGTTTTAAACACTGTATTAAACACTTACTGCACTTTATTTCACACTCCTGCCCTGTTGGACATCTTATAAGTGTTCATTACAGACTAAAACTCATCTTTTTCCATCCACAAAGTGCATTAATCTATCTGTGTCCTTTATCTCTGTCACATTCGTATTGGTTTTCCGTATTTCATTTAGATTTAACAAGTCTGAAAAACTTAAATATATGAATATAATGTCACGCAGGTTTTCACAATGCCTAGGAAGCTACATACCGTGATCCCTTTTTGATTAAAATATGATTCATCCTTTTTAATCAGTTGTTATTTGTTTCCAGTAGCACTTCATTTTACCTCATTTAAAAGTATTAAAATCTCAATTTGTGATTTTTCTGCTCGCAGGTCGGCCATGTTTAGCCGGCTGACCCAAGGCGTGACCTCCGTCCTGCAGGAGTTATCCGGGGAGGAGCACCGCCATGATGATGCTGATCCTCAGGTGAGTCACACACACACACACACACACACACACACACTGTTTCCTGAACTCATATTTATTTAGCCAAATGTTCCTTCAGCAGGAACTTTTTTTAACATCAGACAAGACTCTGTGTTTAGACTTTTCTTCACTCTTTGTCTCAGTTCTCTGAGAACCTTCCGATAAACTCAAGGTCATGTAGGAATAAACACTGTTCAGATGACCATGAGTGAGAGAGGCTTTGTACAAATTAAAGAAAGGACGAAGGTGCTTGTGAATGTTTGATGGAGAATGTTGGTGTTTTTGTTGGAGAATGTTGGTGTTTGATGGAGAATGTTGGTGTGTTTGTTGGAGAATGTTGGTGTGTGTGATGGAGAATGATGGTGTGTGTGTGATAGAGAATGATGGTGTGTGTGATGGAGAATGATGGTGTGTGTGATAGAGAATGATGGTGTGTGTGATGGAGAGTGATGGTGTTGGATGGCAAATGTTTGGGTTTGATGGTGAATGTAATGTATTTTTGTTGGAATGTTGGTATTTGTTGGCAAATGTTGGTGTTTATTGTTGAATGTTGGTGTTTATTGTTGAATGTTGGTGTTGGATGGTGAATGTTGGTGTTGGATGGTGAATGTCTCTTGATAATAATTTAAATCTATTTGTTTGGTCGATGCTCTTCAAATCCATTCCAAGTATGTATTTAAAACATGAAAGTTTGGAGTGTTGAAATGTTGGGGTTTGATGGCAAATGTTGGGGTTTGATGGCAAATGTTGGGGTTTGATGGCGAATGTTGGGGTTTGATGATGAATGTTGGGGTTTGATGGCGAATGTTGGGGTTTGATGATGAATGTTGGGGTTTGATGGCGAATGTTGGGGTTTGATGATGAATGTCGGGGTTTGATGGCGAGTGTTGGGTTTGATGGCGAATGTTGGGGTTTGATGATGAATGTCGGGGTTTGATGGCGAGTGTTGGGTTTGATGGTGAATGTTGGTATTTGATGGTGAATGTTGGGGTTTGATGGCGAATGTTGGGGTTTTTATATTATATTTAAATTATAATTTAAATCTATTTGTTTGGTCGATGCTCTTCAAATCTGTTCCAAGCACATATCTAAAACCTGAAGGTTTGGAGTGAGTGTTATTACTCAGCTGATGCTCGTAAATGCCTGATGTTTGAGTTTGGTCACCGTTTCTGTATTTCCGTTTTGTGCAGGATGGTTTGGTGCCGAGGTTATTATCCGGCCCTGACGCTTCCTCAGATATATCGGGTCCTTCAGAAGAGATCCTGGACCAACTGGCTCAGACAGAACAGCTGGTGGTCCAGCTTAAAGAGCTCATCAGAGAGAAGGACATTCAGCTGGCCAACGCCGAGAAACTGCTCAAGGTGAGAAATAACATTGTGCACTGGAACCTTATAGAATGTTCTGAAGAGTCTAATAGCAGTAAGAACTTTATCTGAGGTTCTTCACCAGTTCTACTAAATTGTGGAAAATTCAATGAAATTTAAACACTGCAACAAAGGAGTGTTATTCCCTCAGGTAACGACTGTTTAGCCCCCTGAACATCATCCTTCAGACTGGAACAAACCATTCCTGAATGGAAAGGGGGGAGGATCTGATGTAGCACTTTATCACCTACTTACTATGATGTTATAATAAATTTACATGTCACTCTCATGATGTCATAGGTGTGATGTCGCTCGCAGTGTTTAAATACTGTGTTGTTTTTGCCACCATCCAGTATTTGTGGGAAATTGATCTTTTTAATCTTTAATATTACAACACCAGGCACACTCAGTGATTACTCTTACACACTTTTCTGGGTTCTCTCTCTAAATTTTATTGTGACATTTTTTAAATATAATAAATAATAAACAGTTTGACCCTGAGAACAGCAGCTGTGTTTAGGGATCATAAAAACATAAAAACATATACTTAATAAAAAAATGCACCTCCCACCAATAGCTAAAGAGACATGTTTTTTAATGCTCCTATAACTCTGTGTGTGTGTGTGTGTGTGTGTGTGTGTGTGTGTGTGTTGTAGGAGGAGAAGGAGCAGGGTGATGCAAAGTTCACCAAACTGAAACTGCAGGCGAAAGCCAAAATGGCTGCCCTAAACAAACAAATCGCTGAGCTGAAAGGACAGGAGGGACTCAACACCAGTCAGGTGTGTTAACACTGCTCACAAATGAACACTCATTAACATTATTGTTTAGTCTCAAACCATGCATTTTTCTGTTTCTGATTGAATTGGGCTCACTCACTAAATTTAACACCGGTCTCTAAGGACTTTCTTATTTAGTAATGGATACTGTAAAGTATGCTGTTAGATAATGCACTGAAATTTTATCTCACTAGTGGTTTGGTGTTAATAAACACCAGCAAATCCAACCTCTGTGTTGGTTTGTTGAGGTTTGATGGCAAATTTTGGTGTATTGATGGAGAATATTGGGTGCTGTTTTTGGTTGTGAATGTCAGCCTTTGATGGAGAATATTGGTGTGTGATGGTGTTTGTTCATGTTTGATGATACTCAAACATTGGTGTTTGATGGAGAATGTCGGTGTTTGATGGTGAATGTTGGTGTTTTGGTAGAGAATGATGAATACTGATGTTTGATGATGAATGTTGGTGTTTAATAATAAATGTTGGTGTTTTATGGTGTTTTGTGTTTGAATGTTGGTGTTTGATGGAGAATAGTGGGTGCTGTTTTTGGTTGTGAATGTCAGCCTTTGATGGAGAATATTGGTGTGTGATGGTGTTTGTTCATGTTTGATGATACTCAAACATTGGTGTTTGATGGAGAATGTCGGTGTTTGATGGTGAATGTTGGTGTTTTGGTAGAGAATGATGAATACTGATGTTTGAAGATGAATGTTGGTGTTTAATAATAAATGTTGGTGCTTTATGGTGTTTTGTGTTTGAATGTTGGTGTTTGATGGAGAATGTTGGTGTTTGATGGAGAATGAATGAATGAATGAATGAAAGCCTTTATTGTCATTGTATATCTCTGTATACAACAAAATTAGGAGCACTGCTTCTGACTGGTGTTATAAAAACAAACATATAACATTAGACAATAAATAGACTATAAAGTGAGTATACCATATAGTATAAAAGTATGTATGTATGTACAGCAAGTATACAGTATAAAGTATATTACAGCAGGTGACTAAGTCATAATATTGCACATTGAACATTCAGAACATTCTGAAAAGTGCCCAGTGATAGTATTGCACATTAACCTCTACACTGGTGTAAACAGTTTAGTATAGACACACAGAAGTACAGATTGAAATGGAATAAGTGACCGTAGTTGAGTAAGTGACCAGAGATAGTAATTGCACATTTACATCCTACATTTATTGCATTGAGAGTTAGAGTCCTGATAAATAAAGTGACCAATGTTGGTGTTGGAATGTTGGTGTTTTGGTAGAGAATGATGAATTCTGATGTTTGATGATGAATGTTGGTGTTTAATGATAAATGTTGGTGCTTTATGGTGTTTTATGGAGAATGTTGATTTTTTTTTTATTGTTGCCTGAACATTGGTGTTTGATGCAGGTTGAGTAATGGTGCTTGATTTTGAATGTTTGATAAAGATTGTGGGTATTTATTTGAAGAATCTCTGTGTTTGAAGGACTAATTGTGAGTTTCAGTGTGTGATGATCGTCTGTCTTTGTGGGGTGTTGGATAATGAATGTTGGTGATTAATAGTGAACGTCAGTGGGCAATTCATGTTAAATGTTTTCGATTGCTGAAGATTTTGTTTTTGATGGTGTTTTTTGGCATTTATTTAACACCCTGCTTTAACAGTGTTTGGTTGTTCTGTCTCTGCTCAGACAAACCCTCACTGATTCCCAGTAAGATTCTTACATATCTACCAGCCTCAACACTGAAGCCATGTTTCACTGTTTGTCTGTACATGGTTTATTCCAGTTCTCTGTGTTTTTAATGAACTGAAATAAGTTAATTACTCATGTTCTCCAGCACTGCGTCTTATCATGATTTGGGAGTCTGATTTTCCTGGCTGTGCATGTGTGTGTGTGTGTGTGTGTGTTTAGAGTTCAGAGAGCTCCTTCACGCTGCCTTCTGGCTTGGAGGAGGAAGTCCACAAGTTAAAAGAAAAGTTAAGTCAGGAGGAATCGTCAAATCAAAGCCTGCGAGAGCAGCTGAGAGTCGCAGAGCAGCGGATTAAAGAGAAAGAGGAGGAGCACGCAGAACAGGTGCGTCCTTTAATGATATATTTTTAATAATTTTTTACAGAAGTCAAGCACTGATGGAAAAAATACATGAAAATATGTGCAGATTTGGTTTTCACCTCTTATATGGAGCTTTCAGGATATTTAAAGAGTCTGAATCAGAAATTTAATTATTCTTTGAAATTTATTGTTTTGGTTTCTTTCCGTATCTGGTTTGATTTTGCACTGCACGCAATTAAACGAGCCAAGCATATAAATGATTAGATCATTCTAAAAAGTAAATAGTTTTTACAATATTTTGTGTGTCGCATCCAGAGTTTATTTTCTCTTTATCTAGAACACATGGCATTTCTTCAGCATTGCAGTGCTGTCACATCTAAAAAAACAAACAAAAAAAAGCTGCAACCCAAAACACACGGAATGCTTGATTTAATTGCTGCAGTCGAGTTGATTCAGACTCGAATTCAAATTTTGTCTGCTCTGAAACATTTTTGCATTTTCTGGTTTCCAAGTTTCGTTTGTCTACTCGCAGCTAGTCTTCTTCAAGGCTTTTTCTGCCTCACTGTATAATTTAAGGCATTTGCTCTGATTCCTTTAACCCAGGTGCGAGTTCTGCAGGCTGTAGTAAAGGACAAAGACGTGCGGTTTCAGGAGCAAATCCAAAAGCATGAGGAGGAGCTGCTTCAGCTCAACACCCAGGCCTCGCACGATGCCGAGCTACAGCAGGTGATAACTCACTAGGCATTTTTTTACCCCTGAAACTTTTAAGGAACCCAAGAACCCAGTGTTTTTCAGAGTTCCCAGGGGGACAAAGCTGTAGGATTTGCATTTAATTTTCCATCGTTTTCTGTTCTGAAGGCTCTGCGTGATTCCCAGAGGAGGATCGAGGAGCTGGAGGAATCCATGCGCTCTCGTTCAGAAGTCCTGGAGATGTTACAGCAGGAGCTCAACAGTGCAGATCAACAGAAACAGGTGCAGAGATGTTCTGATAAAAATGATCTTACTTTAACAGGAGGCACACGAAAGCCAGTTTCTTACCAATGTTTCTCATCTTCCTGTTTCTCGTCTAGATTCTGACTGCACAGTTCAGACAGATGGAGCAGGAGTTAGCTGAGGCCCATAAACTAAGAGAACAGGAAAAGCAGCAAATAGCCATGCATGCTGAGGAGCAACTCCAAGCTTTGAGACGCAGTCTAGAGGCTTTAGAGAAGGAGAAAGAGCAGTCCATCATGACTCTTGAAGCAGAATTGTCCCAAAGGACATCTGAGCTGGACAACGTGAAAGCAAGTCTGGATGAAAGTGTTAGTAAAGGGAAGGAAGCGGATGCTAGCATCGAGGCGGAGCTAACCACACTGCGAGCCAATCTAGAAGCTTCAGAGAGACAGAGAGAGGAAGTAACGAAGAAGCTGGAGGTCGAGGTTGAACGTCGAGTGGCTGAGCTGCACCTGTTACAAGAGAAGCTCGATGCGGTGGAAAGGGAAAGAGAGGAAGCATCGCAGAGTGAAAGAGAGGAGTTGACACGCCTGCAGATGGAGCTCACGTCCCTCAGAGAAAGACTGGATGCTGGGAAAGAGGAACAGGAAGCCGGGGTACAAGCGAAGCAAGCGCTGGAAAAGCTCTGGAAGGGACTTCACTCTCTAAGCAGTGAAGGATCTGAGGTAGAGACGGCCGTCCCAGAAGATCCTGCACAGGTTCTGACTGTTTTGGAAGCTAGATTGGACAACCTGAGAGAAGAACATCAGGAGAGAGAAGTGCGGATGTCTCAAATCAGCGTCACCATAGAAACTCTGCAAGGTATAGAACCAGAAGAACCAAGTGACTTCTCCTTGGACAGTTGCATTAAATGTATAAGCATCCCATCTTACCCCAAAGATGTGTGTGTGTGTGGTGTACAGTGTTTATTTCTTTAGACACGAATGTAGCAGACGTGGCTAAGTCTCGAATTTAGCTACATTAGAGTCGGAGCTGCAGACCTGCCAACCTCCACGCATTTTGCATAGGAGCTCTGCATTTTAACATCAGAGTACGCTGCAAAAATACACCAAAAGATGAGTCTTCCTTTCCCCCCCTCAGTTAAAACAGCAGATGAGCCAATCAGCATATGAATCTGGAATGATTGACAGCGTAGGTGTTTTGAACTTTTCAATATTAACTGACCCCCTGGAGGCCCCGCCCCCTTCTCCCAATCTCACATTAGTAAAGTTTTGGCCGGTGCGCTCGTGTCTCATTTGTGAAAGTTCATTAATGTGAAATAAATTCTATCTATGTATGTTTGATTTAGACAAGCAGAGCTTATGGTTTAAAAAATACAATGAAATTTTTGACCAAGGGGAAAAAAAAAGACTAATCATTAGTGAAAACTGTTTCACGGTATCTATGAGGGACATTAGACAAGCGATTTGTAAAAGGACTATTTCAAAAGTTTACTGTTTTTTTTTTTTTTTTTTTACTGGACTTCTCATTATTCCTCTTCAGAGTCAGTAGGTCTGTAGCTCCAATGCAACATCAAACATCGTAGTAAAGGGAACTGGTAAAATTCAGACTGTTATTACATGCTTATCATATGTTTACTGGGATGAAATATAATCAAAATTTAATGTCGTGTTTTTAGGACAGCTAGATAAAAGCACCGCAGAGGGAGAGGAGGCAGTAGCCAGGATTCAGCAGCTTGAGCACCAGCTTGCCAAGCGTCAGGTGAGTGGATATCAGACTGGTTAGAGCGATGAGGTAATGATGTACCGGTGACTCGGTCTCGGTGAGACAGACAGTCTGTCAGGTCAGAGAGCTGATAATCCACTCGTTAGTTCTGTCTGTCACCTCTGCTGGCCTTCATACCTGAGCTCTTCCTCAATCCTGCCATGTTTATGATTATAACACTGTTACTTCTGGCGTGGTTTTGTAGCTCGTAATAAGCATGTTCACATTCTGAGTTTATAAAGTTGGCTTGTGCTTTCCAGGTTACTGATGAGCCACTGGGAGATCAGGTGACTGACCTGTCTGTGAGGGATTTGGATAAAGCAGAAGGTGAGTGTGTCTGTCTTCACAAGTTGGAAGGTAACCAAATAGACGTTGACCTCTTGTGTTCAGCAGATTTTTTTTTTGAGGTTTACTGCTCTAATTCTAGACCTATTGGACACAAATTTCAGAAAGTATTTAAAGTTTAACTCATTTAGACATTTAGAGTCGACTAATCAGACATAAAGTTCTAGTATGAGTCAACTAAGATTCTGACTGTTAATTATTAAGTAGTTTATTTATTTACATATTTACTTTTGATTTATTTATTAAGTAAGTTGCTGCAAATGGATGTTTTGAGTCATGTAGCTAATGAGTCTCTGAAGTTTAATCGATGCACCGGTTACTAAAGACCAAGTTGGTTGCAACACAAAAAGTTCAACAAAACTTCATTTTGTAAATAGACTAAATTTAACTGTTTGTCATCTTCAGTATGACATATTTAAATCATTCAAATATATTTTGTTAATCAAGAAGTGTAAAAAGTTTAATACAACTTCTCAATTGTCAGCCACATACATGGATAAATAAAAGTTTCCAATTTTCAGTTTCAGTAGTCCAATGTTTTTCTGATACGACATTATTTATTTACTTATTAGCATTTTCTCAGTTGGAGTGGTGTGTGTCAACTTATTTTTCAATAAATAGGCTTTTTGGTCGACCAGGAGACTTCTTAGTTGGGGTGGTCTTAAAATGTAATGCACCATGATCTTACCGTATTTTGTGTAGGAGCTCCGCAATTTATTTACATGAACCAATCGACAGATGAATCTGGAACGATTGACAGTTTCAGCCAGTGCTCTTGTTTTGACTCCATTTTCTCACTTGAAAGATGCACTGGCGCGGCATCCTCACTTTCTGTCATAGGGAACATTTAAAGTTCATTAATGTGAACTTGTGATGTGATCAGTGTGTGAGCTTATATCAGACAGATAACATCAGTTAACTAGATTTATTAGTGATGCATCAAACATTTTCAAATGAAAATGGTGAAAAACTGCACCACAGGCCTGCAACGAAGTGGCAGCTCTAATACTTTACTAATAAGTTTAATGGTAATGATAAATAGAAAGTGATTAAAAGCACTGTTTGCTTACCTTTGCTGGTCAGTGCAGATGCATTCAAGTGATATGTGATTTGTAAAAGCACTATATCGAAAATATACTGTGTTTATTAATGAAAACATTGGTATGACTATGCATTATTCCTCTTCAGTGCTGTAATAACTGAAAATAAATTATTAAATAAAGCATTTATTATATGGTGATAAGATTTTGATGTGATTTTCCCAGATGAAAGTGCTGCTGGACACAGTTCTGAGAAGATCTCGGCACTGGAGCAGCAGCTGGTGGAGCAAGAGAAGGAACTTGCTGCCCTCAGGGAACGGCTGGCGTTCACCGAGCTACAGAACCTGAAGATTTCCCAGGAAGGAAATTCCGACTCTCAAAATACTGAAAATATTCCTGGCGTACCCGACAGTTCTGGAGTGCTACCTGCTCTTGAAGACGTTTCAGAGGAAGATACAACACTGATTGCAGTAGATTCAGAAACGTCTGCTATGTCTACATCGGTCGTCTCGTCATCTGCCGACAATGAGAGCAGTCCTGAGATGACTGGACCACAGCCTGAGTCACCTGTAGAGTTAAAGGGAGCTTCCTCTGATGAGATGGTAACTAGCACAGACTCAGAAGTTGCTCATAGCAGCTGGACACTTCTGGAAGCTATTAATCAAGATGCAGGTCAAGAATGGCCTCAACAAATTCAGGACTTAAATGCTCTTCACCTTTCCACCCAGTCCTGGGAAGAAACTAGCGAAGAGCAGGTCACATCTACATGCTCGATGGTAAAGGTAGAGTCATCATCCATGGTTATCCAGGAAACAGTGCAGATTCAAATTAGCCAGCAGGAAGCAAACTTGCTGAATACTGATTCCAGTCCTAGTCAGGCTTTTGCACAGATCCTGGCAGAGGAACTCCAGAAAAGATACAGCGAACTCCTAAGTGAACTTCAACAAATGAAAGATTCAGCTGCTGACTCCAAGGAGAAAATACACCTCCTGGAAGAAGAACTGAAGTCGCTGACAGTTGTTAAAGATGAAGTAGAGGCAAGGGGCTTAAGATATGAAAGAGACTTGATAGAAGCTCGAGCTGAGATTCAAAGAGAAGCAGAGCAGAAAACATCAGAGAAAGATAGCCAGAAGAAAGTCCTTGAGGAGCAACTGGAGAGCTTGCAGAAGGAGGCTCACTCCAAAGATCAGAAGATCCAATCGCTGCAGGCAGATCTTGATGAGATCCAGCAGAAACTTACTGAAAAAGAAGCTCAAGCCCGGATGCTGGGTGCACAGTTGGAGGGCAGAGAACTTGTCTCCTCTGAACTGGAGGAGAAAGTCATTGCCATGGAGGCAAGAATTGAGCAATTTTCTGAGGAGGCTGAGCGAGCTAAAGCTGCTCTCCTTGGCAAGACCACTGAGGTTGACGATTTGCAGCAGTCTCTTTCCCTGAAAGAGCAGGAGATGATGGAACTTAGTGATAGTATTACTGCCAAACTGCTTCAAGCAGGTGAGGAAAAGTTTGCAATATCTAGTGAGGTCAAAATACTAAAAGAGCAGATGATGGAACTTGAGAAAACCTGGCATGACCAGCAGAAGGTGAAAGCAAGTAAAACAGCTGATGAAAATGAAGACTTGGTAGCTTTGCGGAAGGAGAATGAGAACCTGATTGCTCAAATAGCCACCATGAAAACAGATGGGGAACAGCTGAAGCGAAAGTTGCAGGCAGCTTTGGTACAGCGCAAAGAGTTGATGAAAAAGATTGCTGGGTTTGAGAAGGAAGCAGAAGGTTGTAAAGAAAAAGTAAATCTAGAGAGAGATGTTACCTCCGAAGAAAGAGAAAGAGAGCAGGAGCTACAGAACCTTGAAGCACAATTACAAGAGACCAGACAAGTCTTGAATTCCAAAGAAGAGGCTTTGAAGGTTCTGGAACAGAAAACGCTGAGCCAAGATCAAGCACTGGCCGAGGCGCATGTAGAAATCCAACGCCTGATTGAAGAGGCTAAAGCATTAAGTGAAAATGAACAAATAATACACCAAGTTCAAGAAGATAACGCTAGACTCCAGTCACAGGTTGCCAACATGGAATCTGATATTGATGCATTGCAGAAAAAGCTCCAGGAGGCTGTGGATTCTCGTAAAGAGACTCTGCGGAAGGCAAAGGAAAAAGATAGGCACCATCGTGAGCAGCTGAGACAGCAGAAAGAAGAGTACAGTGGTCTGCTAGAACGTTTTGAAGCTAAGGATGAAGAGAAAGCTAAGCTAATAAAACGTGTGAAAGAGCTAGAAAGTCTTGTGGAGTCAAGGGAACCAATAGATAAAGAAAAGCCTGTGATTGTAGAGGAAGTGTCTGAGACTGCAACTGAGAATGTGGAGAAACCAGGATCAGGGGATTGGGTTCAAGAGGATTGGGTGGACTTTACTACATCTGATACTGAAATCAGTCAGCAAGAACCACCTGCTGAGCAACCTCCACAGGCCACATCAGGAAATCATGAGAGTGTGATAAATTCTCTTCAAGACAAGGTAAAATCTGAACAAGCTGCCCGTGTGGATTTAGAAATACAGCTGCAAGAAAGCCACGCATCTCTGTCACTCAAGGAGACTGAGTTGCTTGAGCTCAGCAAAGAGCTGGAGACATTGAGGACAAAGGAGAAACAGATTGATTCTCTTTCAGAAGAGCTGGATGCTTTGAGAAAAAAGTGTGAGCAAGCAGAAGCCCATGCAGAAATGTTAAAGGCGGAAGTGGAGGAGGCTGCCATTGTGGTCAAGACGAGCATCTCTGATGCAGAATCTCCTGTTGTAGCTCTTCAGGCAGAAGTGGAAGAGTTTAAGCAGTTCCTCAAAAGCAAAAATGATGAGATCAATGATCTAAGCCGACAGCTGAGTGAGCAGAGCTTCCTTCTACAGAAAATGCAGGAGACCGTATTGGAGAAAGATCAGCTGATCGCTTCCTTACAAGAGGGATTGAAAGCTGAGCAAGAGAGGCGTCAAAAACTGGAAGCAGAAATCCCACAGAAGCAGGAGGAGGAGAAAGACAACAATGCCAAGTTACAGCAGCTACAGCGCAAATTTCAGGCTGCTCTGGTATCACGAAAGGAAGTTCTCAAAGAAAACCAAACTTTAAAGGAAGAGCTGACTAGTGCTGAGGAGTTGAGATCAGAGTTGCTAGCAAAGATTACGAATATCGAAGCAAATCTGAGTAATCTAAGCACAGAGAAAGACAAACTAATTGAAGAGGTGGATAGGACCTTGCTGGAGAACCAGAGTCTTGGTGCTACCTGTGAAAGCCTTAAGCTAGCAATGGATGGTCTGCTAAACGAAAAAGAAATGTACAAGCGCCAAGTTGAAAGTGCCAGAGAAGAAGCTGAGCAATCATCTAGGCAGTGGGAAGAAAAGGTGCAAGGCATGAAGGAGGAGTACGAGACCTTACTGAAGTCATACGAGAATGTGAGTGATGAAGCTGAGCGGGTTAGAAGAGTGCTGGAGGCTGCAAGACAGGAGAGGCAAGAATCCGTGGCCAAAGCAAGGGTCTATGAGTCAGCCAAACAAGAGGCTGAAAAGGTAGCGGAGGAAGCTCAAAAGGAAGTAGATGCTGTGAAGGAGAAAATGAGAAAGTTTGCCAAGACAAAACATCAGAAAATTATGGAACTAGAAGAGGAGAATGAGAAGCTTAGAGAACAAATAGAGAGGAAAGGAACCAAAGAACAAGACACCAATTTGGAGCAAGAGCTTGAGGAAGTTAAGAATGAGTTTGATGCTTTGAAAGCAAATTTTGATTCATTAGAAGCTGAACGAAATTCTTTGGAACAGGAAACTGAAAAACTGAAACAACAGCTGGCTCAAGAAATGGATAAAAAGAACAGTGTAATTTTGGATGTTGGTTCTTCTGAGGAAGTTAAGGAACATGTAGTTGCTCAGCATTTGAGCCCTGTTTTAACTGAAAACCAAGAAGATCTAGCTCTTGGTAGCATTTCCAGAGAATCTAATCTGTTTGAGCAAGAAGTGGTAACTAAGATTGAAAGGACTGAAAGCCAACACATAGAAACTGATAAGCAGCTGAAGGAAAAGGAGGCAGCACTTGAGGTAGCAGAGGGCAAGTTAAAAGAACTACAAGCAGCTCTTGAAGATGAGAAAAGAACCAGAGTTGAACAAGAAACACTGCTTAATGCAGAGTTATCTTCTCTTAGGCAACACCTTCAAGAGTCTGTAGAACAAGAAGAGAAGCTGAAAGAGGAGTGCTCAAAAAGAGAAACCCAGCTTCAGGTGACTCACACAAGACTTGAAGACATGATGGGAACCAGTGTTGATCAGGAATCTTTGCTTAATGCAGAGCTGTCCTCTCTTAAGCAATATCTTCAGGAGTCTGCAGAAAGAGAGCAGAGGCTGAAGGAAGAGTGCTCTAAGAAAGAAAATCAGCTTCAGGAACTTCGCACAAGCCTAGAGGTTGAGAAGGATGACCTTGAAGAAAGACTGATGAACCAGTTAGCCCAGGTCAATGGCAGTATAGCAGGTTACCAACAGGAGGCATCCGAGAGCCGAGATCGCCTTGCAGACCTGCAGCGAGAATTGGAGAAAGTGCAGAGGGAACAAGCTGAGTTGGAGGCCATGTTGGCAGCAGAAAGGGATCGAGCAGCCAGGCTTGAGGAAGACAAAAGACAGGCTCAGCGAGAAAGAGCTGAGGCAGAAGCGGAAACAGGCAAACAGAGAGAGCTTGAGCAGAAGCTAAAATCTGCACAGAGGGTGAAGGAAGGTAGCCAAAGCCGAGCACGTCAGCTTGAGGAGCTGTTGAGAGAGAAGCAGCTGGAGGTCAGACAGATGCAAAAAGACTGCATCCAGTACCAAGAAAGAATCAGTGTACTAGACCGGGAAGTTAAGGCTCTCCTGTTAGGTAGAGATGAGGTATCTAATGAGCTTGAAGCAGCTCATCAGGAGATGGCAAAGATCAAAGAAGAGAGAAGCAGACTTGAATCAGAGTTGTCGACATATAAAGGGAAGCTGGATATGGCTCAGGGTGAGGTGAGCCAGGCACTTGCTGAGAAAGTGGCCTCTGAACAACTGCTACGTCGGCGAGAGGCTGAGTTGAAGTCCGAAGCTGAGCGAACCCTTGATGAGGTGAGATATCGCTTAGGAGCAGAGCTTAAACAGATGGAACTAAGGTTGGAGCAGGCCTACAGAGACAGAGAAAGAGAAGAAGAAGCAACTCTTGTAGCTAAGAATATTGCAGATGCTGCACAGAAATATGCCCAGGAAACACAAGCACGTCTGGATGAATCGCTAGCACGACTGGCTGCCTTCTCGCGATCCATGTCCTCGCTGCAGGATGACCGTGACCGCGTTCTGGATGAAGCTAAACAGTGGGAGAGTCGCTTCCACAGCGCCCTCCAAGGTAAAGAGGCTGAATTGAGGGAAGCCGAAAGCAGAGCTAAGGACCTATCTGAGCAACTTCAGAAGGAGACAACACAAAAAGAGCAGCTGCAGAGCTCATTGGAGAGGTTTGTTTCATTTATATCCTGAGTTTCTTTCATATTGACTATAAGTTCTCTTATTATTCTTGGAAAACTAATAATTATAATCAAATTTTCTCATATGCGTGGCTTGTTTGCAGGTTGCAGAAAGCAGAGGAGCGGTGGCAGCTGGAGTTGTCCGAGGCGGAGAAAAAGCACAGTGAATCTCTAACTGCTTTGGAAAAAGAAAGAGAAGAGTTGCAGCAGAAACTGACCCAGACAGAAAGCTCTCTGGCCCAGGCACAGTCTCAACTGACCTCCCTGGAAGCGGAAGCAGAAGGGCTACGTCATCGAGCTAAGGCTCTAGAAGAAGCAGTTGACAAGCTTCAGAGCGAAGCCAATCAAGCCAGGGCTGAACTTAAGGAGCGAGAAACAGAAGAAAGAAGGTTGTGCTTAAATCTGGAGCAACTAGAGACAGACCTGCGTGCCTCTAAGACCCTTACAGACACTCTTCAAGCAGAGTTGGCTGAGAAGCAGAAGAGGGAAATGGAGCTCCTTGGAGAGAAGGAACACGCCGTCACTCAGGTATTCACTTTTGGTAGTTTTAATGCACAGTAGTTCTGGACTGCCCAGAACATTGTTCTTTATATTTTGATTCTGTCCTGTTCTGCCGCTAGGCTGTGGAGGAGGCCAGGAAGGAGGCAGACAGCAGGGCAGAAAAAGCAGAGAGACAGCTGGAGGAGAGAAGAACAGTCGTGCGAGATCTTGAGGAGAGGCTTCGTAAAACTGAGGAGGATGCCAGCCAAAGCAAAGCTCGATTGGACACCTTCACAAAGGCTATGGGATCCCTGCAGGATGATCGAGACAGGGTACTAAGCCAGTATAAGCAGTTAGAGGAGCGACACCTCCAGGTAAGGTCTCATTTATTGTAACATTCTCATTTCAGAACTTTGTATGTAGTCTGACACATTCTTATCTTTTCAGGTAATGATGGAGAAGGACGGTCTCATTCAAGAAGCTGCTACTGAGAACAACGGCTTGAAGGAGGAGCTCCGTGCCCTTCTGGCCCAACGTGATGACCTCAATGCTGAAAACGCCAAGCTGGATGCTCAACTCCATGGCTACCGAGATGAGTTAAAGGAGGTTCTCTCTATGAAGGACTCCCAGCATAAGAAGCTGCTTTCAGTCCATCTTGAACGTATCAGTGCCTTAGAAAAAGAGAGAGAAGAGTTCAAGGCCAAGATGGAGGTTTTGGAAAAAGAAGCTTTGGTAAAAAGAGGACCTGCAGTGGAGCATGAGATTTTGATCCAGTCTGGACAGGTTGAAGCGGTGCGCCATGATGCTCCTGGTGCAGAGCTGGAGAAGCTAAGGGAGCAGCTTCAGGCAGCCAGGAAGAAGATCACCACCCTTGAGGAAACACTAGCATCTGAAAAGGAGGCATATAAAGCCCACAGTAAGGAGTTGAAAGAGCTGCGCTGGGAGGGCGGCATACTTCGGACTGAGACTGAGACGGCTGAGGAGAGGGTGGCTGAACTGGCCAGAGACTTGATGGAAATGGAGCAGAAGTTGCTAGCAGAAAAAGAGGCAGCAGCTCAGCTCCGAGCTCAGAACCAGGCCTTCGGTCAAGCCATGGCCTCTTTGCAGGATTCACGTGACGAAGCCATCAGTGAAGTGAAGGAACTGCGCCTTCGCATGGAAGAGAGTCATCGATTGGGACACTCATCAGCACCACCTAGCAGCCCTACTGGTGAAGTGTGGAGTCTGAAGAATGCCCTTTCTGCACTCCAGAATGACCGGGAAAGAATGGTACCTAACTTCTGATACTACCATTACTTGATTAGAAATGGCTACCTAAGTAGGCAGAATTTTTGGGCTTGTCTCAAGATAAAGGCTGTCCCATTAGGAAAGGAGTTCTGACATAACCTTATTTTGGCCAAACTTGAAAACAGCCTTGCATATGGCAGTCTTGATTAAGTAATCCCATCCTTCTGTTCTCCAGGCCAGAGTTCTTTAAAGGTTTCAACAAAAAAAGAGGACCAAACTGGCAATCCAATCGAAGACTATCTTTAGAAGTATAGGAATCGCTTGTCTCATAGTTAGCGTTGTAGACTGCCAGATGTTGTTACTAGTTAATGTAACATGTGCAGTTGAGTTCAGCACAACAAAATTAGCTGCTGCTAGTTCGGAATCCACCTTGAGTATGCCGATAATCTAACAAGCGATATGTTCCTTTGCGGTTAAGATCCTGCAGGAGTGGAACACTTGAGTTACTACACTTAAGTATTGTTTTGGACGATTTGTTCTTATCTTTTGCTGGATTTACCAGTGATACATATGTTATGAAATGCCTTCATTGCCTTGCACATAAAAAAGAAATATTGGCCTAAAGAATCTAATTAACTAACTACCTAAATAAATAAATGTTCATTCTGATCAGTTTAAAATATTCCATTTTGCTCCATAATTCTGCATTTAATTCAATAAGATTTTGACAAAGTACCCATACTTTTTTTTTTTGGACTTTTTCTGACCCTGCCAACAAAAATGGCACCTTAAAGGTAGCGGCTACTAATGCAGCTGCATCCAGAAGGGAACATAGTTATGGTCAACTTAACATTTTTGGTAATTAATGAGCAAAAAAGCTGCTTCAACCATCACATTTCCTTCTGTGACAGCTCGAACAGCTGCAGATGCAACGCAGCGAGCTGGACAGACTCGGATCCGGAGAGCTCGCAAGACTTACCAAGATCCTGGAGGAGGAAAGGAAGAAGACAGAAGAGACAGAGAAAAGGATGACTGTGCTGCTACAGGAGAGAGATACACAGCTGGAGAGAGACGGACAGGAACTGGAGATGCTCAAGTAAGAGGACTGAAGTTCTAGTTATATTTTCATAGCAATCGCACTCAGACAGCGGTGAACAAATCGGTAGCCTGGGCTCCCGGGACAAGTGGATTTAGTGTCTGTTGACCCAAGTAAGTTCAACACCCCGAGAAAGTAAATAAACTTCCTACTGATGTTTGCAAAACAAAAATTTAAATTCTGCATGTACTTATGTTTAACTGATGTGTGAACTGGTATAATGATTTTTACTAGTCGGAATAATTTGCATACACGGAAAATATTTTCAGAGTCAGGAACACGTAGGATTGTGGAAACCAACACAGAGCCATCATACATGAAAATCTCAGGAGATCAGCAGTTAAAGAAATACTCATTCCAGCCCATCTGGCACCAACAATCATGCCACGGTCAAAATCACTGAGATCACATTTTTTCCCCATTCTGATGGTTGATGGTTGAACTTTACCCAAAGTTGTTGGCTCGTATCTGCATGGTTTTATGGATTGCCCTGCTGCCACGCAATTGGCTGATTAGATGATTGCATGTGTACAGGTGTTCCTAATAAAGTGCTCAATGAGTGTATATTCATATAGTAATGCACTTAACTCACTAGATTGCCATATGTTATTACAGTATGTTAGCTCCCACTTTTTAGCCTAGTCCAGGTACCCAAAATATGGGATTGGACATGTAGATTGGAACGTCCACTTACCTAGTGGCCTAGCTGATGAATTTATGATTCGTCCAAATGAATAACAAGACATTATATATATTTTTTAAACGATAGCAGACCTATGATGATCTAAATATTTATATTAATTTCATGCAGGAATTTGCTGTATTACCGATAAGCAAATCTGGTATCTTGTTACAACACACTGAAAATGTCTGACGTCATTTTAGTTAAACAAAACATACTGAAACTTGCAGCGTGAGAGGATTCTTACCTTGCTTTATCGCCCCCTGCAGGCTGGAGCGTAGCGACTTGCAGGCTCAAGCCGAGTCTCTGAGGAAGCAAACTCTAGCAGCGCTTTCTGAACGTGACCAGCAGATACGCCAACTCGGTGCCATGCTGGAGGAGGCGCGATCATCAGAACCAAAACTACTGCAGGAACACACACACAGACAGGTGAGGGGAACACACCTGAACTGTTTCACTTAGCTTTCTGCTTATAATTAGCCCGAATAAACCAAACCATTTGCTTAAATAGGATTTTCACCTACAATTACCTGTATATAATTAGCCTAAATTACCTTTCTATCTATAATTAGTTTAAATTAGCTTTATAGTAATGATTGCCTATAATTAGCCTAGACCTGCTTTCTGTCTGTATTACATAAACTACCTATGTATAATTAGCTCTTTTTGTGAGTGTATTATAGATAATTGTAGATAATTATTTTGAACATTAGGTATCTGTTGATAATTGGTTATACAATTTATCAGGATATTTCATATTAATCATATATGTGGTATAGATTTTATTTATTTAACTTACTCCCATGGTTATATTTACGTAGCTAATGTAACATCTGACAGGCTGTGTATATTTGTTAGCTAGTTATTTATTTAAATTGAATATAAAGTCAGCCATGATAAAAAGATAGGCATTTATACTAATATGAAAACATTAGTACACATTAACATGTATTTCTGATGTACGGTACTTGCTTTGTTTTTATCTTTTATCATTTTTATATCCGACATCTTGCGACTGAAATCATGAAGATGTTAAAATGTATATTTATGCTTGTTGGCTTTACACAAATCGTGACTGCTTTTAACATTGAATTTGCATATCCTGATATTCCTAGGGAAGAATTGCAGAAGACAGCGCCCCCGGAGGCCCCCTCGGGCATAGCGAGGACTATAAAGCAGAATGCGTTCTTCTCCAGAAGAGGTATGAGTGTATATTAACTATACCTAGTACACTTTCCAAGAGGCAAAGCACACTGAAGTTGATTGTTTTCCTATATCAGCACATCCTCAAGTGTTTTATTCCTCTTACACCACAGTAACTTACCAAAAATGACAGTTTTGCATTTATTAATGACATTTATTAATGTCATGATTATTTGTCTGTTTATAGTTACATTGAATGTTTTACAAAACAAGTTAGTTCCTGTTCTCACTTACATTATAGCAGCTATAAACAGCCGTTCCCCTTTACCAGCCTCTCTTTTTTTCTCTCTCTTGAAATTAATAAGACAAAAAAATGCAGCTTGTTATGTTACCAAGAAACTCTTCTGTCCTGAAGTTACAGCTTTACCTCTGACTGTTACAAAGCACTGACACTGGAGACTCCTTCCATAAATGTTAAAAAAAAAAAAGCATTTCTCCTTACAGTAAACTTCACCATATCAATTATTTTAAAAATTCGTTTATGTGGAGCATCCGCCATACGAGTCGCTGTGAATGATCCGTTACTATAGAAACGATAACGTATTAGAACGAGCTCATTAATATAATCCTGCGCTACTGTCAGAGCTGCTGTTATAGAAAATTAATCAACACCTTCTTCTGACCAATCAGAATTCCACAGCACTCTGGTATATAGTTTATTCTTTTATATTGTTAATATTAAATTTTATACTTAAGTTTTTAGCTTCATATTTCAACCAGCAACCACTATCTGAGCAATATTTGAGAATCTTTGGCATCTTAATAACACTTATCTTAATAAGACATTGTCGCTGACTGTGTGTGTGTGTGTGTGTGTTTATCAGGTTGGATGAGGAGATGGAGCTGAGGCTCAGCGTACAGGAGCGGCTCTCAGCAGCGCAGGATCATCTCAAACGGTGTGACCTTAATCCCAGGATAACATCACTTCCTGTCTGCCGCCACTGCCGTAAACTCACGTTTGACTTTGACGAGAGACAAACACATCCTCTTTTCCTTTTTTAAATTCATTATTTATAAAAGAAAATACCTAGACGTAACTATAAGTTAATTTTATTTATTACAATTAATAACATTAATATTATTATGGAATATTAAAGCCACTCCTAATGGAGGGAGAGACAAAAATAAAGATAGATAGATAGATAGATAGATGAGTGTGAGAGAAAATAAAGATAAAGAAAAAAACAAAATGAATAAATAATTAAAATTAAAAGAGTATGGTAAATAAATAGAATAAATATCTTCAATTAAAAAGGACAGAAAGGGGAAAATGTGTGCAAGAAAGAAAGAAAGAGTAAGAAAAAAGGAAAAGAATGGAAAGTAATGAAAAGGAAGCGGGACAAACAAATAAATAAACAAACAATTTAATTAAGTAATTAAATAAATAGGAGACAAAGAAACCAATTTAATTAATGAATTATGAATTAAAATAATTATTAATTAATTTTTTTTAAGGAGAGAAAGGGGGAAATTATGTGCATATGTGCAATAATTAAAAAAATGACAAGGACAAAAAAGGATGAGAAAGAAATAATCAATAAAAAAGGAAAATTACATGAATAGATAGATAGATTATATAGAAGGAAAGGAACAGAAAGGAAAAAATACCCAAATAAAATAAATAAATAAATAAATATGTAAAGTAATATCATAAAAACAATTTAAAAATAAGAAAAGAAAAGGCAGGGACAAAAAAAATGTGTATGTGTACAAGTTTTGTTATTTGGTGTTTGGCTCATGCTCAGGCTTTATTCCAAAAAGTGAAAAGTTGCACTTTTTCCAGAAAGTTCTCAGTGATGTGCTTTTACACCGAACCCTAACTCTAACTCTCAGCAGCTCACAAGTCACCACTTGACCTGTATTAAGTGTGTGTGTGTGTGTGTGTGTGTGTGCGGCGCAGATACACGCAGGATGAGTGGCACTCTGGACCTCGGGACGTTCACTCTGAGACAGCGGTGCTTATCGAGCCACCGGAGGGCGCTGTTACTCGGGTATGTGATAAACCACTGGGGAAGGAACGGCTGTTTGTAGCTGCTGTAACGTAAGTGAGAACAGGAACTAAACTGTTTCTCCCAACAAGTTGATGATGGTGTTGTTGTGTTTCAGAGCCGGAGTGGAGGTCCAGGACTGGTGCGAATGCTACGAGGAGCTTTCTGTTCCCGCCAGAGAACGCCGCTGCTCGTGTCTCTGTACTTACTGACGATCCACGCCGTGCTGCTGCTCTGTCTGGGAGGATATCTCTGAGAGAGCGAGAGAGAGAGAGATGGAGAGAGAGAGAGAGAGAGAGAGAGAAGCTTTACACTTTCTCTTTACAGAGAAACAAGGATAACAAAGGCAGAGAGTCTATCTCCGAGAGAGATCGACAGTTACAGGACATGTACTGACTTACAAACAGGGCGAACTTTAATTATCATTTTTTTTCCTTTTTTTTTTTTTTTCTTTTTAAAGGAAGGAATTTCTTAGCTAAATTGCCAAAGTCTTCCTCATGGAGTTTCATCAATGTGGCCAAAACTCTCACTGCCAAAATCTACACTATATCACAGGGGCCATTAAAATAGTGTCATTATGTAGAATTAGTGTAAACATTCGACCACATTCCAGCCGACTAAAAACTATTTTGTTTAAAATCTACATTCAGTAGTGCAGGAATGTTACTATAATATAATATAGTGCAATGAGAGAGATGAGAATTCTCCATGATTCAGTGTCACACTGCTGCAGTACTGCTCTACTTACTATATAGTTTATATATATATACATATATATTAAATATGAAGGATTGCAGCATTTTACACAAAATTTTATGAGAAACAGGACATTCATGAGCTGTGAGTTAAGATCTTCAGATCTTCTAAAGATGCAGCAGGTGAAATGATGAAATTTTGAGATATTTCTCAGAAATACAGTAATTACAAGATGACGATTTAGAGATTCTAACTTGGACCTGTTCGTCTCCATGGAGTCAAGAAATTAGTCGTTTTTCTATTTCCGTTTCCGATCTGCTCAGATGAGAAACTCTGGAGGAACCTATGTGCTATGTTTGTACAATGTTAAATCAAATTAAAGCAGTGGTCAGTGATTTTTAAGTCGAGTGCTTCTCCTCATAGTGACCCAGCTTCATTAAAACGTCCGCTCAGAGGAGCAACTCCGTATGATGGGGACCGCCAACTTCCAACCAATCATGACACAGTGGGAAAAGACAGGAGATGTGACATAATTGTACAACGTTTAATCAGATTAAAGCAGCGGTCAGTGATTTTTAAGTAAAAAATTTCTCATATTGACCCCACTTCAACAAAACATCTACTCAGCTCAAAGGAGCAACCAGTCAGGACACAGCGGCGTCTCCACCTGTCAGTCATGTTATTTGTCACTTTAGAAAGCTCCGCCCACCTGCAGAAGTTTTCATGCGTTCTAGCCCATGCATGTGTAAATCACGGTAAAATCAAGCACAATCTAAAACTACCAGCTTTTTTCACAGTGAAAAGGTGTAACTTTGGGATTTAAAGGTGTAGTCTGTGATTTTAGCAAAAGCTAGCTCTTTGAAAACTCATAAATATAAAAATTCACCCCCTTCCTTCAGTGTTCCTGCAAAGGCCACACCCTTTTTTAGGGTAGAAAGCCTCAGTACTTCTGAGATGGGTGGAGCTTTCTAAATTGAAGGGCAACATGATTGACAGGCAGGTAGAGATGCCGCTGTGTCCTGATTGGTTGGATGTTGGATGCTGCCTCAATATCACGAGAAGTGTTTGACTTAAAAATCACTGACTGCTGCTTTAATTTAATTTCCCATGGTATAAACACATTACATTTCCTGTCAGTTCCTACTTAAAAAGTAACGTGTTTAAACTTAAACAGTTGAAAAGTGTTAAGCTAACTTCTAGCTATCATAACATCGTTTTGTCGTTGTGTGTGTTGCCATAGAAACGACTGGTTTTGGAATCCGAGGAGAGTCCGACGCGGAGCTCCGAGTCGAATCACTGATTTCTTCATCTTGTAATTACCGTGATGTTAAATTGATTCTTTCGTATTTTAGTTTTTAATGTAGGGGATTTCTTAGTCTTCTTCTTTCCTGACTTCGCTGTTGCCATGGTAACAACTCTAAATCACTGCAGCTCACTACGAATGGTGCACATTCCACGATCAGGGTTTTAATCTGGGCTTTATGCGTTTAAATCAGATCAAGTAAAACACTAATTACAGGGTTCGTGTGACTTTTCCCCTCGTCCTGCGAGCTCCTTTCCCTTTTAAAGACTTTCATTGTGTTGGGATTGGACGTGGTCCTGATGTTAACTCTTTGTTTTCCAGGTGATTTTAAGCACAGCCCTGAGTGGGCTTCCTGTTTTACCTGTATAATGACCTGTAAATGATCCGTTTCCTCCTCTGTGTTTCTTCGTAGTTATTTTTTGGAAATAAAGCTTATTTATAATAAGGGAAAGGATGGTGATTCTTTATATACAGCAACATTTTGTCTTTGTGTTATTGTGATCTTAGGAAAAAGATTAACACCGATAACACACATTCGATACAACGGCAATTTTCCATCTCCAACACTTTAACACAATTACTGTTGTTTTAGGCTAAATGGAAAGATGACATCCTTCAGTCACACACCCTCTAAAAGCTCTTTAACACTTATTTATTTCAGAAAAACACATTTATAAGATATGAAAGTATATCTCAGAAGATGGATACAAAACTTCCATTTACCAAAAAATTAAAAAATTACTAAAATAAAAAACTAAAAACAATTACCTCCTCAAATATGAGTTATATTTCCTAAAGAAATATAAATTATGAATCTTGAAAATGGCTAATAATCTTAATGTTCCTCAAACATTTGCTACTATTTATTAGTATAAATAAAAATAACTTTATAGGTAAAAATAACTTCAATATCCTCAGATATTAAGGATTAAAGGTAGCTAGGCAGCTACGGGAGGTATTTTGTGCCAAAAATTAAAATTAAAACACAAAAACTAAAATGCAAACCCCAGTCAGTCTGTGCACTTTTACATTCAGTCAGTTTTCTGTTTTTAAATCCGAAATGAAATTTGGGTTTCTTATTCACGAGAATAAACACAGCAGCCATTAAACGCTTTACTTTTGCTTTCAGAAAATATTATGAGTACTGAAAGTAACAAATACATGATACGATTCATTTTCTTTTCTTTTTTTTTTTTAATAACAGGTTATTTTTATTTTCAAAATGATAAATTTAATGACGTGTGTTTTGACCTGATTGAAGGTTGCAGTAGTGGAGCTGAGTGAAACTTTCAACCTCAAAAACTGATCAGAATACTTTCTTCTTCTTCTTCTTCTTCTTCTTCTTCTTCTTATTATTATTATGTTAGCGCTGCTGCAGTTAAAGGAAAGCTGAAGGTTTGAAAGTTTCCCTCAGCTCCACTACTTTCAGCTTTATTTAGGCATATTAATAATAATAATAATAATAATAATAATAATAATAATAATAATGCCTAAATAAATAAATTATTTTGAGTAGTTTTTGAGTCTGTATGTCAGAGATAGTATTCCTTTTACGATGAAAATGATTGTATTTTTTAAATTTATTAAGCGGCACATCTCGCTTTTTAACTCTTTATGGTTATGGATCGTGCGCGAGACTCGAGACTCGTTTACACTTTCAGTAACATGACAAACTGAGTTTTTTTGTCTCATTAACTTGCAGAGAAAGCGTGGAGTGTGTGCCGTACAGGTCCCTATGAACGAGCTGTTACTATCGTGACACTATCATGATGATAAAAGTTATTTTCCGCGATCATGTAGCAGTAGCATACTAGCATTACGCTCACAGTGACCAGCGACACACTGTCATATCCCGGTCTTATGCTGATTCTGCAGTAATTACATCATGTTTCTGAAGCATTTCATCACCATTTGTCTTGTGAGCCACAAAGCGTTTCGAGGGGCATCTCTCAAACATCATGCGGTAACCATGGAGACGTCCCGCTCCCTCAGATTGGCTGGTAGTGAAACCGATCACTCGTTCAGGATCACTGTAGTGTCCGTGATGGCGTAGCTGCAGACTTCTGAGTCGCCTTGTCTAGTGATGGAAACTAGATAGATAGATAGATAGGGCAAAACATGATCACACACAGTTCCCAGAGCTCAGGATGGAGCTCAGAGCTGTAAGACACTACAACTACACCAGAGTATTTTCTCTTAAACCTGTCCCTGTATGTGCTCTTCCATGATGTACGTCACGTATACGTAATCATGCATTTCACCATCATGAGAAAAACAAGTTCTCGAGAAAACTGCATATCTACAGAGACACCAGAATACGGCTCTAGTGAAGCCACGATCCCGAGCTGTAGGCGTTCATACTTTCACCCCGGAAACGTCTAGCCGAGGCGAAGGGCCTAAATTACTGCCAGGTTATAAACAGCGTAGCTCAGAGACGTAGCCTTTAAACTTAGCAGCATCATTAGTTCTCATTAGTTCTCATTATTACATTTTCATTTTTGTATTTTATGATTTCAGCACATTAACAAATACAAAAGAGAAAAGCAATAATATTGAATTTACATTTCCAAATATTTTGGAGGAATATTTTATTATTCATTACACGTCGATTAGAGCAATTAAAAATTATAAAACCATTCGTTTTTGGTTTTTCATTTCAGGTTAAAAATAGAATAATGAATGAATGATTAAAAGTACACAGACCTGGTGTGCATCTCAATTTTCATCTCTTAATTTTAATTTTATATTTGCTACAAAATTCCTCCCAGAGCTAGCTAGTAAATTTCATGGCAAGGTAAAACATTTAGGCGGAGTTACTTTGGCAGATTGACAGTAATGATGCGTGAAAACGGATTATTTGTGTCACAATAACAAAATGATGGAATATCGTAACAAATATTCACCTTGTGAGAAAACTTAAGACTTAGAAATGAAAACTTCATCATTTTTCAACACTGAATGTAAGAAAATTCATTCATTTATTCTAGTGATTCTAACATTCCAATAATTTATTTAAAATTTTTTTAAATTAATTAATAATTTGCTTTTAGTCTATAATTTGGGGAACAGCACTGAACTTGTAAAGGGACCTCACAAGTCAACATCACAATATCACTTACTGTGATGTTTACATATGTCTTTTTCTAATGGCAGCATTTTCCTTCTTGTCTGAGTGTGTGTGCTCTGTGGTAGAAACTGGTCACCATGGCAACAACAACAACAACAACAAAAGTTACCTCTTCTAACGATTGGAGAAAATGGCGGCCTTCCATGGCCCAGAGATGTACAACACTGCAAAATTATCACAATATAAGACAAAAAATGTAATTTACGAAGGCCATATTAGTGTTTAAGTGCCATGTGAATCACTCTGTCAACTTTAAGTTCTAGTAAAATGTATTATTATTAACACAACACAAATGCCAGCTTAGAGTAATTCCACGCCTGAGGTGCATAAAATATGTGCATAAAGTAAATTAAAAGATATTTTAGAAATCATATCATTACAAATACTGACTTTATCCTTTTTTAACCACAGGAAGCTCAAAAATAATCCACTGCACAGAAACAAAGGAACAAAAATAAATCACTCTATAAGAGGAGGCGGAATTGACACAAAAACCAAAACCAAAATGGTGACTGAGTGTCAGTCACTACACTGCGTCACTACACTGAGGGAAATGCATCAGTTCAGAGACGTAAAATCAACCTGCACACGTTTTTGGATGTTTAATTGAAAAAATGTATTGAGACAAAGCAACACACACACACACACACGCACACACTCTTACTTCCTCTCTCTCTTCCTATGTGAACGCACATCGTGCCTGAGCACAACTTCACCGACTGCAACTTTTTCTCTCTCTCTCTGTCTCTCTTCCAGTTTTATTATTTGTTTTTATTCTATTCACATTTTTTCTTCAACGCAACCACAACGTAAGTAGATTATAGCATTAATCCCTGCGTTCTCTTTTCTCCCTCTGTCTGATTCCTAATATCTATATATTATCAATATTCTCTAGAAAAAAAGCATTTCAGTTTTACCAGGAAGTAAGTGTGTGTGTGTGTGTGTGTGTGTGTGTGTGTGTGTGTGTGAAGCTTGTCAACTTGTCAAACTAAATGTTTTGCATTTTTGCTACATAATTTCTCTCAGCTGTGGTTTGTAAACGTGTGCTTTGATTTTGAATCACAAACAAGAATTTTAAAATAAAAAAAGGTTTTAAACTGTATGTTGTATAAAAAGTGCAAAAAGTAAAATTGAGGAACTAGAACAAAGAGTCATGGAAAAAAAAAACTATACCATCAGGAAGGTGAATATGTGTGAAAATAGTTTATGTCGTAATGAAACAACAACAACAACGATGACAAGAGGTATTTAAACTAATTAGCCATCTAAATATTAAGTGACGTATTGTAGTGCAGTTAATTGTAGCGATAAATTACCAAAGATAGTAGGACATAGCATTTCACACACACACACACACACACACACACACACTTTACTATTTGAATCCGAGACATGTAAATGAAGGTCAGAGATACTGATAGTAAATGTTAAAGCTGTATATATATATATATATATATATATATATATATATATATATATATATATATATATATATATATATATATATGTAAGACAGTAATGCAAATAATATTAAAGCGACTGTAAGTGATTTTTAACACACACTTTTAAAATAAACTCTCTTCACACCCTGACCATACATTCACACCATCAAGTGACAAGTTGACTGCTGTGTTTTTTTTGTTCCGATAAGAAGTTGTAGTAGCAATATATAGCTTCTCTATTGAACTACTTAATCACAGATGAAACAAAGCACTAATCAGTGCAAAAACCGGAGGATTGATGTACGTTTCGTGCCGCATGTCTCTGTGACTGACCTTAGCTTTGTAATCAGTAACTGAACCTTTTCAGCATGGTCCGGTCCAGCTGTGTAACTGAACTTTTTGAGCATGGTCCGGTCCAGCTGTGTAACTGAACTTTTTCAGCATGGTCCGGTCCAGCTGTGTAACTGAACTTTTTGAGCATGGTCCGGTCCAGCTGTGTATGCCGGGACACTTCGGCGGTCTTTCCTGCTGTCAGTTATTTTCACATCCATGTGCAGCTCTTTCCATTTTTAGAAATTGCATCTGAAATCTTACTTAACAGTAATTCATATCTGTGAGCACCGTTTACAGTTAACATTGCTTTAAAAACAGCAGCTTTAAATTTACTGTGATGTTAGAAAGACTTGCTAACATTATTTACAGCAGCTTTAAATTTATTGTGGCATTAGAGAGCCTTGCTAACATTAGTTACAGCAGCTTTAAATTTATTGTGGCATTAGAGAGCCTTGCTAACATTAGTTACAGCAGCTTTAAATTTATTGTGGCATTAGAGAGTCTTGCTAACATTAGTTACAGCAGCTTTAAATTTATTGTGACATTAGTGAGACTTGCTAATATTATTTGCGCCATCTTTAAATTTACTGTGGCATTAGAAAGACCTGCTAAGATTACTTACAGCAGCTTTAAATTTACTGTGGTGTTAGAAAGACCTGCTAACATTACTTATAGCAACTTTAAATTTAGTGTAACATTAGAGAGACCTGCTAAGATTACTTACAGCAGCTTTAAATTTACTGTGACGTTAGTGAGACTTTACTAACATTACACCATCTTTAAATTTACTGTGGCGTTAGAAAGACTTGCTAATATTACTTACAGCAGCTTTACATTTACGCTGAAGTTTGAGAGACCTGTCAACATTACTTATGGCAGCTTTAAATTTACTTTGAAGTTTGAGATACAAGCTAACATTACTTATGGCAGCTTTAAATTTACTTTGAAGTTTGAGAGACCAGCTAACATTACTTGTGTGTGTGAGATAAGGAAGGTTTTTGGACTTTTTCTTCTCCGTAGATGTGGAAATCTGTGGTGGGTCACAATGTGAATGTGAAGGTGCAGTCTGAGGGAGACGACTGGGAAACAGATCCAGATTTTGAGGTACACAGCAACGTTATGTCCTGTTACCCCAGCAATCGCTTTATATAGTATATCAGTACAGCTACAACATTTGTTCTGAACTCCAGTGATGATCAGTATAAACAATACTGCCTGATATATTCAGGCTTTTCTTCTACATAAATAAAATACAGCTGTGGAAGGAATTCAGATAGTGGAATGGATATAATACAGATATAAAATAATGTGAGAATCTTTGCTTTCGTGCGTCAGAATGATGTGTCGGAGCAGGAACAGAGGTGGGGATCAAAAACCATCGAAGGATCAGGACGCAAAGAGCACATCAGGTAATTAACAGCATGACAAAAACATGACAAAAGAGATATTACTTTATAATGTGTTGTTTTTTTTGCTCACTTAATGACTGACTCACTGACTGACTCAATAACACACTGACTTACTCACTGACTGATTGTCTGACTCATGACTGACTGACTGACTCAAAAAACTCACTGACTGACTTACTGACTGACTGACTGCCTCACAAACTCACCGACTGACTCACTGACTAATTCACTGACTGACTGACTCACAAACTCACTGAGTGACTCACTGACTAATTCACTGACTGACTGACTCACAAACTCACTGAGTGACTGACTGACTGTCTCACAAACTCACTGACTGACTCATTGAATGACTGACTGACTCACAAACTTACTGACTGACTCTCAGACTGACTCACAAACTCAATGACTGTCTCATCGACTCACTGACTAACACAATGACTTATTCACTGACTGACTGTCCGACTCATTGCCTGACTGACTGGTTGAATTACTGACTGACTCACTTACTGACTGACTCATTGACCTACTGACTCACTGACTGACTGACTAACTGACTGACTGTCTCATTGACTTACTGACTTATGGATTAACTGACTGAATGACTGACCCACTGAATGACTCATTGACTGATTGACTGACTCACTGACAGACTGATTCATTGATTGACTCACTGACTGACTGACTGACTGACTGACTGACTCACTGACAGACTGACTCACTGACTGACTGACTGACTGACTGACT
>CM040471.1:3760300-3777600 GCA_022758105.1 Pangasianodon gigas | reverse complement strand
ATATATATATATATATATATATATATATATATATATATATATATATATATATATATATATATATATATATATATATATAATGAAACTAGCGTTGTGATGAAAAAAGCTAAATATAGACAGACCTGGCAAATAGATCAACTTCCTACATCAACACTGTGTTCAGAGTTGAGGTAAGTGTGCAGTGAGGATTTAGTGCTGAAATGACACACATCAGTCTTCAGACCTCAGACGTAACTACAGACTTCAGTGCTACCCAGAAGTTACATATACGTGGGCGGAGTTTGTCTAAAACAGAGGCGTGTCTCAGTTACGCATGATTCTGACCTTGAAATTAAGTTCTTGTGTGATATCGGCTCAGTGAGGAGCAGTGTCAAGTCCAGCGCCACCATCTGACAGTTTGATGTAACTACAATCCGTCACGCTGAAATGTACGTTTTGTCTGTAAATACACTCAAAATCACTATGGAATGTCATTTGAGGCAAATAAACACGACATTGTTAATCAGTTAATAATATCATCCGTTTAAAGTACACAAAAAGTTCTTATTACACACAGAAATCGCTTATCTCGAGCAGTGAATTATTCATGGATGAAATGATGAATGAAGTTAACGTTTCTCTGTAAGCGTAGCAGATGAGTGCTTGGTCAGATTATCCTTCACACTGTGGACACGCTCTCTTCACAGGAGAGCGCATCGAATTAACACAAACATCAGCATTATTTTGTTAATTCTACAAATAAAAATAGTGAATTAAAAGTGTGATAAAATCTCCTACATCTTAAACACACATTATGGTTTCATGACCTCGATTTAGTGTCTCGTGGCTTCATTCATTTGCGCACGAGTAACTGTCAGAACATGATGAATAATAAATAATAAATAAAATGTAAAAGCATAGTCTGTGCTGGATCAAGTGCTATTCTATGTGCTGCTGTTAAATTAAACCAGTGATTAAATTAAATGCAAATTAAAATCAATGTATAGCAGTTACGTTTAGAGAAATCAGTGTGTCGGCATATTTCAGTGGAACTGGAATGAAATCTTTAAATACGATTAAAATGCTAGAACTTTACTTCTGGTCGAGAAACATGCAAAAGAGAAACATATTTCAGTCTTCAGAACTTAAGTATAGTTGAAATTTCACCATATGAAGGATTTTCGCAGGTTGACACACACACACACATATACACACACATATATTAAACTTTAGCACTTTATTTTGGGAAAAAAAGAAAACACTACTGTTAGTTGCTTTCTGTATTGATTGATTTTCTCGTTATTAAAGAAGCTGAAATAAGTGAATTTACAGCTGATCATTACATCTAGAGCTATTCATGCAGTAATACTGTAGACTGGTGACCACTCGCCATCTTCTCATTCATAGATCATCATATTAGTCTTTTTATTTTTCATTTTTTAATTGTTTTTATGTTACATCATGTTACATTTGACAGCAAAGTCTGTATTTTCTATCCCTGTTTTTTTCATGTTTAAAGGGGAGTGTTTGTGTTTAAAGGCAGTCGTCTAGATGCTATTGGAAAACCCTGTCTTGGACGCTGTACTTCAAGATAAATATGAACTAGCCTACCGCATTCCGTGAGTGTGTGTTTTAATAAAATATTATTAGTTGTACAAAATTATTAACATAAACAACTAGTCTCATTAAAAGGTGAACTTTAACCCAGTTGTTTATCTTTGTTATTGTTGTGTGTTTTCTGTTTGTGTGTCTGAAATTTCTCTGTGAATTTAACCTTTTTTCTCCTTGTTTCACCACACACACACACACACACACACACACACACACACACACCTGGGCTTTGGCATGCAGCATGTGTTGCCAGGCAACACTCTCTCTCCCTGCCCATAATAATATTATGCTGCCTCAACAATGCAGGTGTGTGTGTGTGTGTATGTACACACTTTTATTCACACTCCATACTGAACTCATCTAAGCTTGACCTCTGAATGCTCTTCACACAGCAGATTCATGCTGAGCCACATCGACCTTATTATGATGCTGGTGATTATTCTCCTAACCTTTTTACAATCCTTACGATTATTCATCTAACATTTTTACTATCTTTATGATTATTCACCTAACACTTTTACTATCTTTACGATTATTCACCTAACATTTTTACAGTCTTTACGATTATTCACCTAACATTTTTACTATCTTTACGATTATTCACCTAACATTTTTACAGTCTTTACGATTATTCACCTAACATTTTTACAATCTTTACGATTATTCACCTAACCTTTTTACAGTCTTGATGATTATTCACCTAACATTTTTACTATCTTTACGATTGTTCACCTAACATTTTTACTATCTTGATGATTATTCACCTAACATTTTTACAATCTTTACGATTATTCACCTAACATTTTTACTATCTTTACGATTATTCACCTAACATTTTTACAATCCTTACGATTATTCACCTAACCTTTTTAGTCTTGATGATTATTCACCTAACATTTTTACAGTCTTGATGATTATTCACCTCACATTTTTACTATCTTGATGATTATTCACCTAACATTTTTACAGTCTTTACGATTATTCACCTAACATTTTTACAGTCTTTACGATTATTCACCTAACATTTTTACAATCCTTACGATTATTCACCTAACATTTTTACTATCTTGATGATTATTCACCTAACATTTTTACAGTCTTTACGATTATTCACCTAACCTTTTTACAGTCTTGATGATTATTCACCTAACATTTTTACTATCTTGATGATTATTCACCTAACATTTTTACAATCCTTACGATTATTCACCTAACATTTTTACAGTCTTTACGATTATTCACCTAACATTTTTACTATCTTGATGATTATTCACCTAACATTTTTACAATCCTTACGATTAGTCACCTAACATTTTTACAATCCTTACGATTATTCTCCTAACATTTTTACAGTTGTTACGATTACTCTCCTAACCTTTTTACATTCGTTACGATTATTCTCCTAATCTTTTTACAGTCGTTACGATTATTCTGCTAACCTTTTTATAATCCTTACGATTGTTCTCCTAAGCATTTTTTTAAAAAAAATTGTTGCGATTATTCTCCTAACCTTTTTACAATTGTCACGATTGTTCTCCTAACCTTTTTACAATCCTTACGATTATTCTCCTAACCTTTTTACAATAGAAACAATTATTCTCCTAACCTTTTTACAATCCTTACGATTATTCTCCTAACCTTTTTACAATCGTTACGATTGTGCTCCTAACATTTTTACAATAGAAACAATTATTCTCCTAACCTTTTTACGGTCGTTACGATTATTCTGCTAACCTTTTTACAATCGTTACAATTATTCTTCAACCCTAATAAACTGATAACAAGCCTACTGTGTATCCAATATATACCCATTACATTACTGTTTATTAAATAACATTATTCATGGAGCAGGGAGAATAAAACACAACTTGATTAGTCTTTTTAATAATAATAATAATAATAATAATAATAATAATAATAATATGTCTGACCTGCAGTTGAAATAATAATCTTTCTCTCTCTCTCTTTTTTTCTCTACACTGATAGATGTGTATATGGTAGAGGGAGAGGAGCGTTCAGTCCACCAGCTGCAGTTTAATTAGAGTTTGGCTGAGTGTGTATTGCTGCTCGTCTCCTGCAGCTGCCGGCGTTAATTACAGCTCTACACCACTGAATCACACATCGCTCCAGAGAAGCATTTATCTACGATCCCAATCCGATGTCACACAAAACTCCCAGAGATTCCTGTTGGATTCCGGAGATTTCCGACCGACACTTTTACACAAAAACAAAGTTTTGCTATGGAGTTGGCTGATGGTTTCATTCCAAAGGTTTCAGCTGAAACTTTTTTGGCTGTTGGTTGAGATTAGCACCAGTGATACTTAAATGCAGCTATATTCCTGACTGGTTCATTATATCTACTGCATCTTACAACATATAACACCACAAATACTGTATAAACAATTTAAAGACTGTTCCAAGAATTTCCCTCATGGGATCAATAAAGTATATCTATCTATCTATCAAACACTGATAATTTTTTGTTCTTTAATAATGGAGGAGATGGTGTGAAGTGTTTACATTAAAAAAGCCGAATGTTGGTGTTTGATGGAGAATGTTGGTGTTTGATGGTGAATGTTGGTGTGTTTGATGGTGAATGTTTGTGTTTTGATGGAGAATGTCAGTGTTTGATGGTGAATGTTGGTGTGTTTGATGGTGAATGTTGGTGTGTTTGATGGAGAATGTTGGTGTGTTTGATGGAGAATGTTGGTGTTTGATGGTGAATGTCGGTGTTTGGTGGAGAATGTTGGTGTTTGGTGGAGAATGTCAGTGTTTGATGGTGAATGTTGGTGTGTTTGATGGTGAATGTTGGTGTGTTTGATGGAGAATGTTGGTGTTTGATGGAGAACGTCGGTGTTTGATGGAGAACGTCGGTGTTTGGTGGAGAACGTCGGTGTTTGATGGAGAATGTCGGTGTTTGATGGAGAATGTTGGTGTTTGATGGTGAAAGTTGGTGTTTGATGGAGAATGTCGGTGTTTGATGGAGAATGTTGGTGTTTGATGGTGAAAGTTGGTGTTTGATGGAGAATGTCGGTGTTTGATGGTAAAAGAAAATGATATTAAATAATAATAAAAAAATAAAAGAATAATAGAATGCATAAAATCTTTTAAAAAAAATCTTTTTCTTCCAATTTTCTTGATTATTGCTTGTCCCACCGTGAGAAACAGCAGAGAGAAATTCCTCGTAAAAGAATCGTAATTGACTGATAAACTTGATTCTGACTCAGATTCTGTGGATCATTAAACTGCTTCGCTGTTTGAACTCCTGACGTTTGGTGTGGAATTGATATTGATTTTTGTAATGTTGCGCCTCCTCAGGCTCTGTGTTTATACCCAGCTGTAAAGATCTTTCCCCAAACCCTCCGGTTAAAACTAATAGAACCTCCTGACTCCCTCACCTTCTTTATAACATGTAGCTTTTCTTCTCTTTCATTTCTCTTTCCCTAAAAGATTATCTGCGCATTAAAGTTTCAGCAGGAGCTTTTGCAGCACAAGTGCTGTCTCTCTCTCTGGAAAGGAAATGGGTTCTGAAAAAGAAAAACCGTCAAGAACCGAGCAGAGAAATAATTGATGAAGCTGTTATGAGACGTGTGAAGCTAACGATGATAAAGAGTGAAGATGGATTCAGAGGATCAGTGTTTCACTTTCAATAACGCTTACATTTATAAATCATTAGAACCGCTTTATAATTTTTTAAAATAATTCTTTATTATTTAATTTTGGATTGTGATTGGTCAGAAAATGTTGATTAATTTTCTGCAGCTGCAAACCACAGGTTTATATTAATGCACTCATAATGATATGATTAGATTAAAAATGGTTGATATGGTGACGTGTTCTGTAAGGAGATGTTTATTTAACATTTATGGAAGGAGTCTCCAGTGTCAGAGCTTGTAACAGTCAGAGGTAAAGCTGTAACTTTATGTTTCTGACATCATCAGTACAGAGGAGTTTACTCTTCTTTGTGGTTTCTCAGAAACGTGACATTTTGAGGTTTTTTTTGTCTGAGAAGAAAGAGAGGCTGGTGAGGGAACAACTGTTTATAGCTGCTATAACGTAAGTGACAACAGGAACTAACATGTTTAACATTAAATTGCTGTGGTATAAGAGGAATAAAGGACTTAGTGATGTGCAGTTATAGGAAAATAATCACCATCAGTGTGTAACTCTGCTTCAACACACCGCACCCTCACTGATTATTTTACTAGAACAGAACCACACACAGAGTGTTTTATTCCATAAACTTCACAACAATACAGTTAGAGTTTCCTGAAAAATGTCAGTATTTATGTGCACAGGATCCTTTTTGGGGAACCGTAGGAACATTTCCACTAGAAGAATCCCAGAAGATTTTAGTTCCTGATGCAAAGTGAGTACGCATTAAAAAAAAAGAACCATTTTGGTTTCCTAGAGACTCTTTTTTTTAATTGGGGCCACAGAGTTAACTTTTTTTTTTCCACCACAAAAGTTACGGTTAAAATATCACAGACTGAAATAATCCTTTCTGGCAACAATATTTTTAAGAGTATACCAGGAACTACTGGGGGCGGAGCTTGGTTTACTAAAGCTCTCTGATTGGCCAAACACAAACCTCACAGAAATTTATTATTTTTACACTACAAAAAATTGAGAACTTGAAAATCTTGAAAACCTCTTGAATATGGTTGTATTTTTCAAGTATTTCTAATTTTACGATTACAATCCACCAAATAAACGATTATTTCTAGACATTTTTTTACTAATGTCAAGCTTGAAAAAGTCTCCTTCTCGAGGCAGATAGGTTTTCTAATTTTATTAATTTTTTTCTAGAAAGAATCGAAAGTATTTGCCAATAGATTAAGAAATTTTAAAGCTTGCAACATATTTGATTTATAATGATCTCATAATAAGAAATATTAGATAAATTTGCCCATATTCAAGATATTTTCTCCTGCATTGTAAGCCATGTTTTATATCAGAGATTTAATTCCAGTTATCCATATTATCCTAATATTGTGTATTGTAAAATATTACAGTGTAAAAATGATTTAATAGCCGTTCTGTCCTTATTGTTTTTTTTTTAATATATACTTTTGTATTTTTCTTGTCTGGTAAACAGAATTATGGGATGCACTGCTCTTTTAAAATTTGTCCAAAATGAGATACGTTGGTAACACAGTGAGATTAAAAAAACAAAACAAAACAAAACAAAGATTGATCTTAGAAGCACAAATGCTGACTACGAAGTGCTACTTTGGTGGCCTTCTATCATATAGAATAGAGGTTTGGAGGCGATGTTTTAGCGTCTCCATGACAACAGTATTGTACATACTGTATAACTGGCGTATAGAGTTTATTATAAACATTCTGGTATTGGTGTTATTATAAAAAAACTACTTTTAGGTGAATAAAAGTGCAGATTTTTTATGATTTTAGTGTTCATTACACTTTGTTTTAACGAGCAGTCATTCTTTAATATCTGTGATCCCTATGATGCATCAATGTCATGTGATGTATTTATTAATATTTGTAAGTCTAAGTGTCCAAACTACTGCATCCTTGTTTCGGCTTTTTGCAGAAAAAAAAACAGTATAGCTGTCTGAGATGTTTGGTGTTATAATATACAGTAGCAATAACAGCTGAAGTAAAGGAGACATTTTGTACACTTGATTTCTTCTCCCTTGAATCCACATGTTCTGCGAGTGAGAAGCATATCCTCGGCTGTTTTCCTGCAGAAAAGTCATTCCCGCGTTCCTGCGATGTGCATGTGCATCGATTCTCCCTGTGAAATGTTCTCCTCCCGCGCTCCTGTAGAGCTGATGAATGATTCATGAGCGCAGGATTGGAGAGAAAGTGAACATGTGAGCAGTAAAAGCAGCTGGAGTGACTCTCCAGTTCTGGCTTTATAAAGCGTGATGATGTTCAGTCACACTGGATAAGCAGCGGTGAAATCTAAGCGTAACTCTACACCGTGTGTTGTGGAGACGTTTTCGCTGCATGGAGTCACGCGTGCTGGTGTTGCCAAGATCAGCTGTGACCTACTTTACTGTCATTTTACTGTAATGCTGCAGAACTGATGGGCCACAACTGTACCGAGCTTCAGCTGGGAGATAAAACACCAAGTAAAGACTAATAACAAACGCTCGGATTATTTAAACACTGATTCTTTTCTGTTTTAAAGTGAAGAGCTCAATAATAAAAATGCCATATGAAAACATTAATATTAGTGTTTGATGTTGAATGCTGGTGTTTATTGGAACTGTTGGTTGTTGATGAAGAACATACAGTAGATCTCTAATAATGAATGTTGGTCTTTGATGTAGAATGATGGTGAATGTTGGTGTTTGAGAATGTTTATTGGTGTTTGATTGACAATGCTGGCATGTATGGGAACTGTCGATGTTTGATGGTGTTTAATGGTGAATGTTGATGTTTGATAGAGAATGTTGGTGAGAGGTAGGGAATGTTGTTTTCTGATGTTGGTGTTTGATGAATTTTGGTGTTAGATTGAGAATGCTGGTGTACATTGATGGTGAATATTGGTGTTTGATGGAGAATGTTAGTGGACAAAGATGGTGAAAGTTGATGTTTGATATAGCATGTTGGTGTTTTATGGAGAATGTTGGTGTTTGATGGTGAATGTTTGTGTTTGATGGAGAATATTAGTGTTTTATGGAGAATGTTGGTGTTTGATGGAGAATGTTGGTGGACAGTGATGGTGAATGTTGGTGTTTGATGGAGAATGCTGGTGGACAATGATGGAGAATATTGGTGTTTGATATAGAGTGTTGGTGGACAGTGATGGTGAATGTTGGTGTTTGATGGAGAATGCTGGTGGACAATGATGGAGAATATTGGTGTTTGATATAGAGTGTTGGTGGACAGTGATGGTGAATGTTGGTGTTTGATATAGAGTGTTGGTGGACAGTGATGGAGAATATTGGTGTTTGATATAGAGTGTTGGTGGACAGTGATGGTGAATGTTGGTGTTTGATGGAGAATGCTGGTGGACAATGATGGAGAATATTGGTGTTTGATATAAAGTGTTGGTGGACAGTGATGGTGAATGGTGGTGTTTGATATAGAGTGTTAGTATTTGTTGGAGAATGTTTTTGGACAATGTTGGTGCATGTTGGTGTCTGATGAATGTTGGTGTTTGATGGAAAATGACGGTGTTTGATAAAGGAGGCGGGGCCATACAAGGTGGAATGTACATATGTTAAGGTGAGTTAGGTTTGATATATTGCTGAAGCATGGTCTATTTCTCTACTCCTCTCTTTCTGTCTTATTTTCCTTTATTTCCATCTTGTTCTTTCTACCTCTTTGTTTTTGGGCTGTGAGTTGTGAACACAGCATCCTGCAGACAGACAGTGTGTGTGTGTGTGTGTGTGTGTGTGTGTGTTCTCTCCTGACGTGTTTACTCAGCTGAGAGTTTAATTGGGTGTTCCCCACGCTCCCTGTCTCTTCTTCTGTAACAAGCGGAGTTCTGTGCTCACAGATCCTTTTGTGTGTGTGTGTGTGTGTGCGTGTGGTTGCAAACCATCACTATACAAATCTCTCAGATCAAACAGAGAGAAGGAAACTGCCATACTTCCCCAGGAACAATCAAATACATTGACAAATGGAGCAAACAATATTTAAACAAGTTATTTTTGTTCTTCATAGCCTTGACAAGTTCGAGAGTGAAATTTGCCAGATGTGTGCATAAGTGTAATATCTGAGATTAAGGGCAGTGAGACACAGAGAAAATTGTTCAAAATGTGATATGAACACAAAGTAGGAGAATATATGTGTATGGATGCGTGTGACGTGATGTTAATACTATAAATGTGAATGTCTTGTTAACTTCAAGAAAGAGAAAAAAGAGAGAGAGAGACAAAGACAGAGAGAGTGAGAGAGAAGAGAGAGAGCGAGAGAGAGAGAGAGAGAGAGAGGGAGAGAGACAAAAACAGAGAGAGAAAGACATAGAGCGAGAGAGACAGACAGAAGGAGTGAGACTGACAGAGAGAGAAAGAGACAGGAGTGGGACAGAGAGAGAGAGAGAGAGAGAGAGAGAGACAGACAGAGACAGAGAGAGAGAGTGAGAGTGAGAGACACAGACAGACAGACAGACAGACAGAGAGAGAGAGGGAGAGAGAAACAGACAGGAGTTTGAGAGAGAGAGAGAGAGAGAGAGAGAGAGAGAGAGACAAAGACAGAGAGAGAGAGAGTGAGACAGAAAGACAGACAGACAGACAACAGGGTAACAGTTGTTAACTACAATTCATACCAATAAAGCAGTTTATGAATTGGAATTTGACAGACAGAGAGACAGAGACAGAGAGAGAGAGAGAGAGAAAGACAGAGAGACACAGACAGAGACAGAGAGAGAGAGACAGACAGACAGAAAGACAGACAGACAGACAGACAGACAGACAACAGGGCAACAGTTGTTAACTACAATTTATACCAATAAAGCAGTTTATGAATTGGAATTTGACAGAGAGAGAGACAGAGAGACAGAGAGAGAGACAGAGAGACAGAGAGAGAGAGAGAGAGAGAGAGAGAGAGAGAGAGAGAGAGAACCAGCTCTATAGAAGATTGAGAGAATTGAGCAACATGGAGGAAAAGGGCAGAAAACAGAACAGAGAGAAATAGGAAATGGGGCAGAGAGAGAAAATATAGAGAGTAACAGAGAAAGAACAGAGATAAACAGAAGGGGCGAGAGTGATAGAAAGAAGAATGAATGATGGAGAGAGTAAGGAGGATAGAGAGTGAGAGTGGAGGAGTGTTGTCTCTCTCCATCCATTTCCTCCACATGTTGAATGTGATTAGAGCTTGCAGCCATGTTGCAGTTGCCGTGGCGTTGTGTAGCCCCGCCCCCACGGGCCACCGCTGGACAGTTGCTTAGCAACTGAAGCCCTAAATGCCCAATCGTCGTGTGAACAGCAGGAGCCTTTTACACACAAGAGAGGATGAAGATGTAATGCCATTGATTTTACCTCCACCTGTCTATCTGTCTATCCGTCTGTCTGCCCATGTATCGATACAGGATCCTGTCTCACTCACACACACACACACACACGCTCATGCGCAGCTGGAGAAGATGTGAAGCCGACGGGAGGTGTGTGTTCAGTCAATAAATCATTTTACACTTTCTCTTCTCACACTCATCCATCCTTCGTCTGGAAATCCTCGTTTCTGATTGGCCAGCTGGTGTGTGTGTGTGTGTTATATATAGTTTCTTATATCATGAAGCCTTTACTGTAGCGCTGGTAAAAAGAAATTTAGAGTAATTTTCAGTCGTCACAGTTTTAAATCTGATACAATGGAATGTAACCATGACAACGATAACAGGTCGATATTTACACATAGCTGTGAAAAAACAATTAGAAGTTAATGATGTTGATTTGGGCTAAAGAGACACAATTTATAGCTTATAGTGCATGTAAATATAACACTAAAAAACAAGCAAACCCACATAACAACCATACGTAACCATAGCAACAACGGTAGCATTGTGATGTGTGGGCGGGGCTATGAAGTTAGCGAGTTTTTTTTTTATATATGCTTTAGTTTTGTGTAATGAAGTGAATCATGTACGAATCCTCAGTGTATGTAGAAGCACTCAGATATCGATCTGTCTGTTTTATTTATTTATAAAGCATCAGTCTGGGTAAAAATCTGTTTATCTATCTACATGAGAAAGAAGAAAAAACTAAGAAAAAATATAGACACAGCGAGAGAGTGACTGATAATATCATGTAATATAATTAAATCCAATGTTTTTAGCTAATCAGAAGCTATAAGGAGTCAGAGACGACAGTGGGAGAGAGAGTTTTTTATCTAAATAAATGTTTATAGATCTAAATCTATATCTGGATTTCTGTAAAGCTGCTTTGTGACAATGTCTATTGTTAAAAACACTACACAAATGAAAAATAAAATGAATTGAATAAGCCATAAGCAGGCTTATTAAATTAATTAGTTGGTTTAATTAATTAATCTGTCTATTTATTTATTTATTTATTTATTTATTTATTGACATTTTTTCCCACATTTTTATTTATTTATGTATGTTTCTGTGTATAAATTTTTAATTATTTTATTTATTTATCTGCTTTTATTTATTTTTTATTATTTCATTAATTTGTCTTCCTGTTTGTCTGTATTCATTTGTTAGTTTATGTGGTTATCCGTCTTTCTGTTTGTATTTGTTTCTACAAAATGTGCTGCATTTATTGGAAGTATAACCTCAATATCTAGCGCAAATAAAATTCTGATTCAGCAAAGAATAAAATATAAAAATTAATGCTTATATTTAGACACTGAAATACTTTTCTTGTCGTGATAGATTAGCAAGCAGCAGGATGCAGCGAGTCATGCATTCGCAAAATACCACGTATTTATGGTATAATAAATATAATATAATAAGAGTCCCTTATTATTAAAGAGGAAAAAGAGCCAGCGTGGCTGCTGCAAAAAAGGAAAAGAGAAAGGAAGTGGGCGTGGCTGAGAGTTTTATCAGTTCCCCAGCAGATGCCAGTAATTAGCTGATAATTACAGGTGATGTTTCAGGGCATCTATAATACACCACCATCTCGAAAGAGAAAACACACAGTGTGTGACTCTCTGCACCTCCGATGTTCATTTCTCCACTCGTTCCCAATCCATCAGCTTCCACACGACTCCCGTAATGAAGTGGAGCATGTTTATAACCCTGATCTTTACCTGTACATCAACCACCGCTAACGGCTACTAAACTGCATTACTGCACTGCTTTATGCACTCACCATTCGTCACTTCAACCGTGTGTGTGTGTGTGTGTGTGTGTGTGTGGCATTGGTTCTCTTTAGAGATGGCACTAAAATAAAACTATGTATTCAGCGCACAGACAGCTAAATCAATCACACGGCTCTTATATTAAAAATAATAATCTAAACACAAACACTAATAATCCCAAAACCAACCCCAAGATTAATAATCCCAACACCCAAACTAACCCTAATAGTCTAAACACCAACCCTAACACTAATAATCCAAACACTAACACTAATAATCCCAAAACCAACCCCAAGATTAATAATCCCAACACCCAAACTAACCCTAATAGTCTAAACACCAACCCTAACACTAATAATCCAAACACTAACACTAATAATCACAAAACCAACCCCAATATTAATAATCCCAACACCCAAACTAACCCTAATAGTCTAAACACCAGCCCTAACACTAATAATCCAAACACTAACACTAATAATCCCAAAACCAACCCCAAGATTAATAATCCCAACACCCAAACTAACCCTAATAGTCTAAACACCAGCCCTAACACTAATAATCCCAACACTACCAATAATAATCCTATCATCAACCATTACACTAATAATCCCAACACTAATAATTCAAACACTAACTTTAACACTAATGATCATAACACCAACCCAAGCCTAACAATAATAATCCCAATACTTAAACTAACCCTAACACTAACTTTAACACTAATAATCATAATTTAGATCCAAGCCTAAAAAATATAATCCCAATACCTACTAACCCTAACACTATTAATCCAAATACTAACACTAATAATCTTGACACTAACAGTAATAACCCTAACACTAACACTAATAATCCTGACACTAACAATAATAACCCTAACACCAATAATCCCAACACCAACCCAAACATTAGTAATCCCAACACTAAAACACTACTAATCCAAAAACCTACCATAAGACTAATAATCCCAACACCAACCCTAACCCAAACCCTAATAATCCCAACACTACCATCAACTTTAAGACTAGCAATCTTAACACCATCTCTAACCCTAACCCTAATAATCCCAACACTACTATCAACTTTAAGACTAGCAATCTTAACACCATCTCTAACCCTAACCCTAATAATCCCAACACTACCATCAACTTTAAGACTAGCAATCTTAACACCATCTCTAACCCTAACCCTAATAATCCCAACACTACTATCAACTTTAAGACTAGAACTCCCAACACCCACCCGAACACTACTACTACCACTACTACTAATAATAAACTTTATTTTATATAGCGCCTTTAAAAAGGCCTCTCAAGGCGCTTTACATAAGAGTATATAAACATATCAAAAAACAGTTAATAATAAAATACAATTCAATTATTAATATAATGACAATTAAATAAAAAAAAACCAAAACAAAGTAATCAAGTAAAATCAATCCTAAAGAAATAGGTTTTAAGAGAAGATTTAAATACACTAAAACACTGAGCTTCTCTAAGATCAGATGGTAGTGAGTTCCACAGTTTTGGAGCGTAAGATGAGAAGGCCCTATGACCCATAGTACGCAAACGAGCCTGAGGGACAGTTGAAAGACCAGAATTGGAGGAGTAGATCATGGTTTGGGGTTTAATGGGTTAAAAGCTCAGCCAAATACTGAGGAGCCAAACCATGCAAAGTCTTGTGTGTAAGCATAAGAATTTTAAAATCTACATGAAACCTGACAGGGAGCCGGTGCAAGGACTCTGAAGTAGGAGTGATGTGATCACGTGTCCTGGACCTAGTCAGGGTTCTAGCTGCAGAATTTTGCACATACTGCAGTTTATTTATTGTAGACTTAGAGACCCGAGCCAGGAGCACATTGCAGTAATCAATGTGAGAGAAGACAAAAGTGTTGATCAACTTTTCAGCCACTGAGAAAGATAACATAGAGCGCAGTCTTGCAATATTTCTGAGATGAAAGAAGGATGATTTAACAATATTCTGCACATGTGGATCAAAAGACAGACTTGCATCAAATATAACTCTTAGGTTTTTTTTTATTTTGTTTGAAACTCTAAAGCAGAGCCATTTATGGTTAAATTTAAAGAGCCAGCTTTATGAAGCTGGTGAGGAGAACCAGTGAGCATTACTTCAATCTTATTACTGTTAAGACAGAGAAAATTTTGAGCCATCCATATTTTTATCTCAGAAATACAATGTGAAAGAAAAGTGACTCCCACGTTATCACCAGGTTTAGAATGGAGGTAAATCTGTGTGTCGTCTGCATAAAAATGATTAAGACCGAGAGATCTTAAGAGCCGACCAAGAGGAAAAATATAAATGCTAAAAAAGTAAGGGGCCCAAGATTGACCCCTGAGGGACACCACAGTGAACTGAACCCATTTCTGACCTGCATCCACCCAGAGACACAACCTGCCTACGATCTGAGAGACAGGATCTAAACATATTTAAAGCAGTCCCTGAGACACCAAAGACAGTTCCGGATAAGACGGGTAAGTAAAAGAGTGTGATCAACAGTGTCAAAAGCGGCACTGAGATCAAGAAGGACGAGGATAGAAAGAGAACCAGAGTCAGAAGCTACTAACAAGGCATTAGTGACCTTAACTAAAGCTGTTTCTGTACTGTACTGTACTGCTAAAGATTGTTAGCAATGAGGTGATTGTGTAATTGAGAAGCAACAGAGAGTTCTAGGATCTCAACATTAATTAATCTCAACATTAATAATGTAAACACTGACCCTAACCCTAAACACCAACATTAGCATTAATAGTTCTAACACCAAACTTAACCAGTAATAATCCCAAGAATAACACCTTCCCTAACACGTGTAATCCCAACACCAAGCCCAGATGATTTCAACCCTTACTCTTCTTAACATCAGTGATCTCTGTAGCCATGCTGTATTTGCCTTTGTGATCTTCTGGTGTTTTCTGAAATGTTTTTTTCTAGTGTAAATGTTTTTTTTAATTCTCTCCTCACCCAGATGTGAATCTGCAGGTAAAACAAGCAATACGGCTTCGACCGTGAGACGTGAAAATGTGACCATGAAAATGTCAGGCGTGGTGAAACACGTTTACTCTGATCTTTCCAGAAGAGTCGCACCACTGAACCCGAGACAAGCGACTGTTCAGAAGAGTTATAGAGAAAAGCACTGAAGACATTTCTGAAAGGTCAACACATTTATTCTGCATTATGTCTCTCACACACTTTACTCAGTTTAGTACACAACTTTATCTGCTCGTTATAATCAACCAACACCACAACCCAAATCACAACACACAGCACAACCCACACCACAACCCAAACCACAACATGCACCACAACACACACCACAACCCAAATCACAACACATACCACAACTCAGATCACAACATATATCACAACACACACAAGTCAAATCACAATACACATCACACCACAACCCAAATCACAACACACACCACAATCCAAATCACAACACACACCACAAAACACACCACAACTCAAATCACAACACACACCACAAAACACACCACAACTCAAATCACAACATACACCACAAAACACACCACAGCACACAACACACAACACATACCACAATTTAAATCACAGCACAGACCACAGCACACACCACAACCCAAATCACAGCACAGACCACAACACACACAACTCAAATCACAATACACACCACAGCACACACCACGCACCACAACACACACCCCAGCACACACTACAGCCCAAATCACAACCCAAATCACAACACACACCACAACCCGCACCACAACACACACCACAACCCAAATCACAACACACACCACAACCCGCACCACAAATAGTCTTATGTAAGTCCTGTAACACAGTGTGGTGTGTGTTGATTGGACTCTACAGGACTTCAGTAAGCAGCTTTTGGCCTCCTCACACACACACACACACAGAGTGTTTCACAGCTGGTGTTCAGCTTGTTACAGACATGAACACTGCACTTCCTACTGAGAACACTTATACACACATACAGGTAGACTGCATGCGCGCACACACACACACACACACACACACACACAGTCAAACTACACTAATCACAATGCCATCAGGACTGCTGCCGAGGCAACAGTGTCCTCTATCTGTGTATGCGTCAGTATAAGACTCCAATAGACCTTGCTTTTTCTGCTTACACCTTTACCAATGATGTGATTGCCTCTTTATATTCAAGGGCAGGACTTCCTGTAGTATAGGTGCCAAGGTGATGAAACTATAATGAGTTATATAACCATACAGAGGCCTGTAGAACCACACTGACAATTATATAACCATACAGAGGGCTGTAGAACCACAGTGAGAGTTATATAACCATACAGATGGCAATAGAACCACAGTAAAAGTTATATAACCATACAGAGGGCTCTAGAACCACAGTAAGAGTTATATAACCATACAGAGGGATGTAGAACCACAGTAAGAGTTATATAACCATACAGAGGGCTGTAGAACTACAGTAAGAGTTATATAACCATACAGAGGGCTGTAGAACCACAATGAGAGTTATATAACCATATAGAGGGCTGTAGAACCACAGTAAGAGTTATATAACCATACAGAGGGCTGTAGAACCACAATGAGAGTTATATAACCATACAGAGAGCTGTAGAACCACAGTGAGAGTTATATAACCATACAGATGGCAATAGAACCACAGTAAGAGTTATATAACCATACAGAGGGCTCTAGAACCACAGTAAGAGTTATATAACCATACAGAGGGCTGTAGAACCACAGTAAGAGTTATATAACCATACAGAGGGCTGTAGAACTACAGTAAGAGTTATATAACCATACAGAGGGCTGTAGAACCACAATGAGAGTTATATAACCATACAGAGAGCTGTAGAACCACAGTGAGAGTTATATAACCATACAGATGACAACAGAACCACAGTAAGAGTTATATAACCATACAGAGGGCTGTAGAACCACAGTGAGAGTTATATAAC
>CM040471.1:3755638-3760200 GCA_022758105.1 Pangasianodon gigas | reverse complement strand
CTAGAACCACAGTAAGAGTTATATAACCATACAGACGGCTGTAGAACCACAATGAGAGTTATATAACCATACAGAGAGCTGTAGAACCACAGTGAGAGTTATATAACCATACAGACAGCTGTAGAACCACAGTGAGAGTTATATAACCATACATAGAGCTGTAGAACCTCAGTAAGAGTTATATAACCATACATAGGGTCCTAGAACCACAGTAAGAGTTATATAACCATACAGAGGGCTGTAGAACCACAGTGAGAGTTATATAACCATACAGACGGCTGTAGAACCACACTGATAATTATATAACCATACAGACGGCTGTAGAACCACAGTGAGAGTTATATAACCATACATAGGGCTGTAGAACCACAGTGAGAGTTGTATAACCATAAATAGGGATGTAGAACCACAGTAAGAGTTATATAACCATACAGGGGGCTTCTAAAGGTCTCACTGTGGTTTTGGAATTCATTGCTTATTTAAAACTCACTGTATTTTTAGAACCCACCCTATTGGTTACAGTGGCTCCACAGACATATAACGAACTCTTACTGTGGTTCTAGAGCACTCACTCATGGTTACATAACTCTGTCACTGTCATTCTACAGCTGTCATTATGGTTATATATACATCTCCCTGCCATTCTAGAACCCTCAGTATGCTTATATAACTCTCACTGTAGCTCTAGAACCTGTGGTATGTTTATGTAACTCTCAAGGGTTCTAGAACCCTTGGTATGGTTACATAACTTTCAGTGACATTCTAGAACCCTCTGTTATGTAACTCTTGCTGTGGTTCTAGAATCTTCAGTATTATTATAGAACTCTTGTTGTGACTCTGAAATCTTCAGTATGGTTAGATAACTCTTGCTGTGGTTCTAGAACCCAGAGATAGAAATAAAATAATAAAATTATGAGGAACCAAATGCAAACACAATCGGTTTCTTTCATGTGACACATACACACGTAATCAGACCTGTTCCAGTCTCACATCTAGAACACTACAGTTTCAGACTTTCTCTCTCTCTCTATCTCTCTGTAGTGTAGTGTATTTGAGTTTTTTAATCACAGCAGTGTGTTTTCTGGTGTGTGATATTAAGGTCTCTGGAGTCCTGAAGGTTCTGCTGTACTAATGAGATTCAGTCTGTGTGATATAAAGTGAGCATTGCATTGGTTCTGAACATGAGGCTATAAAACATTTATCTCTTTTATACTCCTCAGGATTCTCTTTCATCTGCCACCTGAATTTATGTGCAGATGAAATGATCAGATTCATCTGGATGGAAAGATAGTTCCAGCTTTAGCATAATGCCTCCATCTAATAGAACATAAAGAACAGAGAGTGTGGAACATCTGTAAACTCCTCACTCAACCACACAGTCGGATAAATACAAAAACAGATTCCCACTTTTATTTGTTAATATATTTTGTTGTATAAACAGGTGAGTGATGAACTTTATTCAAATGTGTGGTTCCAATCCAATCTTACTGTGGTACTAGAACTTTTGCTGGAGTTTTAAAATTTTTGCTGTGGTTCTAGAATCCTCTGTATGGTTACATAACTCTTGCTGTAGATCTGAAGCCCTTGGTATGGTTACATAAATCTTACTGTGGTTCTAGTATCCTTGATATGGTTATATAACCATCATCCTACTTCTAGAACCCCTTAGTACCACAACTCTCACTGTGGTTTCAAAATTCATTATATGTTTACTCAATTATCCCTGTGGTTCTAGAATCCTTGGTATTGTTACATAACTGTCAGTGTGGTTCTAGATCTATCAGTATGGTTACAAAATCCTTGTTGTCATTTTCTGGCCCTTATTATGGTTACATAACTCTCACTGTGGTTCTAGATCCATCAGTATGGTTACAAAACCCTTGTTGTCATTTTCGGGCCCTTATTATGTTACATAATTCTCACTGTGGTTCTAGATCAACCAGTATGGTAAAAAAAACCTTGTTGTCATTTTCGGGCCCTTAATATGGTTACATAACTCTCACTGTGGTTCTAGATCCATCAGTATGGTTACAAAATCCTTGTTGTCATTTTCTGGCCCTTATTATGGTTACATAACGCTCAGTGTGGTTCTAGATCCATCAATATGGTTATAAAATCCTTGTTTTCATTCTAGGGCCCTTATTATGGTTATATAACTCTCACTGTGGTTCTAGATCAATCAGTATGGTTACAAAATCCTTGTTGTCATTTTCGGGCCCTTATTATGGTTACATAACTCTCACTGTGGTTCTAGATCCATCAGTATGGTTACAAAACCCTTGTTGTCATTCTAGGGACCTTATTATGATTACACAACTGTCACTGTGGTTCTAGAAGCATTGGAAGGGTTACATAACTATTACATAGCTCTTCCAGTGGTTCTAGAACCTGTATATATGTAAATGTATCACTGTTTTAGAACCTGTATAAATTTACATCTATCATGGTCCTAAAGTCTCAATGGAATGAGTGGTCCTAGAATGAGTGGTCCTAGAACACTCATCATAGTACTACTTATCTTGCCATAACTGTAGATTGCTAAATATGATTTTAGAACTTACATAGTGGTTCTAGAACCGCTACTAGATGTCTTACTGTGGTTTTCGATTTCTCCCTGTTATACAACAATGCTATAGTCCTGACAATCTCAATATGGTTCTGGAATTTCTTACTATGATCCTAGAACCCTTGATGCGGTTCTAGATATCTATATATGTGATTTTAGATTTATGATTTTCACTTTAGTCCTAGATGTACTATGTTTATACATAGTCTCTATGTTTATACAAACTCTCACTGTGGTTCTAGAACAGTCCATCTGGTTCTAGCATGATCTTATTATATGCACTGTGTTGTTCTGGACAACTCTAAATGTGTTGTGAACATGGTAAGAACTTCGAGTAAATGAATAAATGTCCAGGGGATAAGCAAGCTGGTTAGGAGAACACACTCAGTGCCGGACACCAGGTTCCACCAGGTTCCTCCAGGTTCCACCAGGTTCCACCAGGGCCCAGTGAGTAGGTTTATAACCCAACCTGAGTGATGCACAAGACACTGAGACAATCTGTTATCTCAGTCTCCATTTCTCCACAGAATTCCAATTCATGTCTAAAATGGGCTTTAATATGCGGCTCTAAAGAGGAACCGGAGTTCTCCCGCTAGTCACTTGATGGTGATAGCATGTGATATGAGGTGGTTATTAATGGATGTGTTTCTGATTTGCATATTCATGAATATTTATAGAGAGTTAATGAGGGCAAATGTGCAGAAAACAGATTGAAGCAATTTACTTATTTATTCAACATAGATTATTTAACACTTTCTATAAAGGTCATATGTATAATGACATATAAATACATTCATAACACGTAATAATACATTCCTAAGACATTATAGACAATGTTATAATTATGTATGAAAAGACTCAATTACAGTTTATAGCAATGTTTATAATGCATTTATGCAGGTGGTGTTTGTAATAAATTTATAGCACTAATAATAAACAAACTGTCGATTATTCACTGTTTATTGCTGTATGTCTGTTAATAAGTGCAATAAGTCAGCTGTTTATTATTCAGTGTTTATTGCTCTATGACTGTTAATAACTGCAGTAAGTCAGTTGTTTATAATTCAAAACTACACTACACTTAGTTCAGAGGCTGTAAAGTGTTATTGATCATCTCTCTGTCTATAATTCATTTAAATAAAGTAATTTAAAAACTAAGTAATTTAAAAATTTAATAAACATTTTGTTTAAAATGTCTCACTTCACTTGTAAGTTATTATATTTCAGTTATAATATAATATTCTTTTTCTGTTAATATTCAGATCCACTTGTTGTCTACAACTAAACATAATGCACACGTGCTATAATGCATTCATAAGGCATAATACACATAATGTTATAATTATCTATGAAAAGGCATTACAGTTTATAGCAATGTTTATAATGCATTTATATACTGTTAACAGAATGTGTTAGTAGTTCTAATACTACATAACATAATGTGTTCTGCTAACAGTGTATGAATACTTTATTAACATTACTACTATAAACTGTAATTCCTTACCATAAATAATTATAACACTGTGTCTAATGCCTTATGAATGCATGATAACATGTTATGGATGTACACATAGGCCATACGACCTTCATAGAATGGGTTACCAAGGTGGGCTTGGTGATATAAGGTGTTATAAACACTACTTATAAAGCATCATATTAACAATACATAATGCAGAATATATAATAAAGAATTCTAACACTGTGTATAATGCCTTATAATGTTTTATTAGAAGACTTTAAGCATAATCTTCATAGATAGAGTGACAAGATCTGTTTTAAGCTGCTTATGTATGTAGAGAAAGAAATCCAGATGTGTTCTGCAGTCTTGAATGAACACCTACAGCTGGATGCAAAAACAGCTGGATGTTTTTTTTTTTGCTACTTTGAGGATTAAAATAATGTGTAATAAAATCAGTTCATGATTAAGTCCACCTCTGTCCCTTTGATAGTCAGTGGTAGAGGTGGTAGAGGTGTTCAAGGAAAGCATTAACATGTG
>CM040471.1:3735638-3750638 GCA_022758105.1 Pangasianodon gigas | reverse complement strand
TAGCGAGGGAAAGCTAACACTGGGTGTAGTAGGAGATGCACTTAATCACTTTAGGGGGACAAAGAGAGTTTGATTCCATTACAGGTCTATACAAATCCTGTGTGTGTGTTGTGAGTGTGTGTGAGTGTGTGTGTGAGTGTGTGTGTTGTGTGTGTTTTGTGTGTGTTGTGAGTGTGTGTGAGTGTGTGTGTTTTGTGTGTGTGTGTGTGTGTGTGTGTGTGAAGGGAAGCCCAGACTCTCCCTCTCTCTGAATAATTTATTGATTGGCATATGGCAGATCTGTACAGGCACACTCTTCTTCTTATTCATTCATCCCTTCATCCATCCCTCTAATCTCTGTTCAGTCTCTGTTCACTCTCCATTCATCCCATTTTTTCCATTCATTGATCCATCCATCTTTTCATTCATTCCTCCGTTTATTTCCCCATTTATCAACCCATTGATTCCTCCATTAATTCCTCTATTCATCCATCCATTCATTCCTCCATTTAATCTTTTATTCACTCTCCATTCATCCCTTCTTGCATCCTTTCCTCCATTGCCCATTTGCAATCCCTCCTTTCATACCTCTATTAATCCCTTCCATGTTAATCCCTCCTTTCATCCCTCAATTCATCGTTCATTCATTTCTCTCATATTTATTCCTTCTTTCATTTATCCCTTCATTTCATGCATCCATCTCTCCATTTATTCCTCTGTTCATACCTCTATTAATCCCTTCTTTCAGCCTTGTTTCCTCCCTCCTTTCATCTCTCCATGCATCCATCTCTCCATTTATCCCTCCTTCTGTTCATGCATCCCTCCATTCATTCCTCCCACATTTATCCCATCTTTCAACCCTCCATTCATCCCTGCCTTTACCTCTCGGTTCATCTTCCATTCATCCCTCCATGCATCTATTCCTCCATTTATCCCTTCTTATATTCATGCATCCCTCCATTCACCCATCCCTCCATTCATCCCTGCCTTTACCTCTGCATTCATCTTCCATTCATCCCTCCATGCATCCATCCCTCCATTTATCCCTGTTTCTATTCATGCAGCCCTCCATTCATCCCTTCCACATTTATCCCTTCTTTCATTTCTCCAGTCATTTTCTATTCATCCATCTCTTCATCCCTTCACCCATACCTCCATTCATCCCTCCATTAATCCCTCCCATATTAATCCCTTCATTCAGCCTTGTTTTCTCCCTCCTTTCATCCCTCAATTCATTGTTCATTCATCCCTCCCACATTCATCTCTGCCTTTACCTCTCCATTCATCTTCCATTCATCCCTCCCTCCATTTATCCCTCCTTCTATTCATGCATCCCTCCATTAATCCCTCCATTAATCCCTCCCACATCCATCCCTTCTTTCATCCCTCCATTCATTCTCTATTCATCCATCTATTCCTCTCTGCCTTTACCTCTCTATTCATCTTCCATTCATCCCTCCATGAATCCATCCCTCCATTTATCCCTCCCACATTCATCCCTTCTTTCCTCCCTCCAATCAATCTTTATTTATCCCTTCATTCATTCCTCCATTCAATTGTATCTACATCCCTATAAACGATTCACTATTAGTGGTTATTAACTGTTTTTTTTTTTTTCATTCATGCCTCTTCCTACCAGAGTTCCAAGAGAACCAATCAGATGTGTGGGGGCGGAGCTAAAAACTTGTAACCCATGATCCACGTTAAAAAAATTCTCTGTCATCACGTTTGGCCAAAAACGCTCCGCGTTCACTATATATGCGCACTACATAGGGTGTGATGTCACTGTAGACTGTGTGATGTTCACTAAGTCGATTCTTTCTAACCGTCCATTTTAACAAATCGAAAGAAATGATTCGATTGTCTCACCAGTCTCCACCCACAGCCTCCAGATAAACCCCGCCCATATTTTAATACTAATTAGCCAATTTATCAGGTCTACCGTATAGGTCACTTTGCCTATTTATTGTGCTGCGTAAAGTATTGGCACCCCGTTACCCTGTCCATCAATGAAAAGGGACCACTATAGGAGCTCCTATGAGCAGATCGGATGTGGGTGGTGGTTTATCCTCAGTGCAGTAGTGTCACTGACGTGGTGTTTTGTATGTGTGTGTGTGTGTGTGTGTGTATGGTGCTGGTTCGAGTGAATCAGCTACAACAGTGTTGCTTTAATGATAATAATAATAATCATAATACTGTTGGTAAGTCTTCCTCTATTTCAGCACAGTTTTAAATAAAGATATTGTGTATCTATTGTGAATGCAGTCAGATTGCAGGAGACAGATGGAGAGACAGACAGAGATGGCTGCTGTCCAGACGAAACAGTTTGGGGACAAATTGTTAGCGTTTAGCAGCTAGCTGAGGACCCCTGTGGATCTCTGCCGGCCTGTCCAGACAGAGAGACCTAGACAGAGAGAGAGAGAGAGAGAGAGAGATAGAGAGAGAGAAGAACTGAACCAGGCACACAAAGTCTCATGATTGAGAAAAGGTTTTTGCTATTTTTCCATTTTAAGGAAATATTTACAATGAAACAATTTGTGTAGGACAGGACGGTTTACAATTTATCTTGTCATTTTTTGTCCAGTTGCCGAAATGCTCCAAACCAACATTTTCAATCAAATACCAGCAAAAATCAAACACCAACATTCTCCATCAAACACCAACAAACACCAACATTCACCATCAAACACCAACATTCTCCATCAAACACCTAAATTCTCCATCAATCACCAACATTCACCATCAAACACCAACATTCTCCATCAAACACCTAAATTCTCCATCAATCACCAACATTCACCATCAAACACCAACATTCTCCATCATACATCAACATTCTCCATCAAACACCAACATTCACTGTCAAACATTAACATTCTCCATCAAACACTAACATTCTCCATCAAACACCTAAAATGCAAACATTCTTCATGCACAGAAATATTTTCAAACACCAAAGTTATCCATCAGATATCATCATTCTCTGTTAAATTTCCACATTCTACAGCATGCACCAACATTCTCCATCAAACACCTAACCACTAACTTCACTCCAGCAAACACTAACATCCTTCATCAAACTCCTTCAAACACCAACACTTACCATCACCACCAACATCCTTAAGTAAAAGAATTGTGAAGCACTGACACAGTGAGGAGATCTGGACTGAACATTGGTGGTGTTTGGTCTCCAGGTGAAGATGATGTGCGAGGTGATGCCCACGATCAGCGAGGACACGGCCATGAGCCAGCGAGGTTCTCAGAGCAGTTCCTCGGACCCGGACTCGCACTTTGAGCAGCTGATGGTGAACATGCTGGACGAGCGAGACCGTCTCCTGGACACGCTCCGAGAGACGCAGGAGAGCCTCGCCCTCGCCCAGCAGCACCTGCAGGACGTCATGTACGACCGGGACTCGCTACAGCGCCAACTCAGCTCTGCACTGCCACAGGTACACACACACCACACACACACTCATAGCCATCACACACGTACACACAGTCATTTCGGATCAACAAGGGCGGAGCTTAAGTTGCATTTGATCGGCCAATTAGAAACTTCGTCACGTGACAACACTAGCCTTAACATAGCATCTATAATAAAATACTGGTTTTAAGTACACAATCTAATAATTAGTTTGCTTAACTATCTTTATTGTTAACTCTCTACTGTGACACTACAAAGCTAGCCAAATTTGCTAGCAAGCTAGCAAACATTAACTAAACTACTGTATTCTGTAGTACAGATATCTATGTTCGATCGTAAGCTAGATAAACAATTTAAATGCAAACATTCTTATTGTACAGCTGCTTAAAGCTAGTAGCCACATTTGCTATCAAGCTAATATTCAGTTAGCTCTTTTGTGTACCTAATGTTATTATTATATTGTGAAGCTAAAGTAAACTAGTAGCAAAGGTTGCTAGAAACTAGCTAAATGTATCATGTACCCAATTAAAATGAGTAACTAACTAGATTTGCTAGTAGGCTAGCTATTATTTTATGTAGCTAATTTATACCAGTAGCCAATTGTAACAACTAGTGTTAGTTAAATGACTATATTGTGTACCTAATTAAAATGAGTAGTAATGTTTACAAGCAAGCTAGCTACCATCAAGCAAACTGTATTATGTAGCTATTTTAAATCAATAGTCAAGCTTATTAGAAAGCTCTCTAATGTTTGGTAAACAGTTTTTAATCTACTTGAAACTACTACTAGTCAAGTTAGAAAACGTCAGGTAAACAATTTCTTTGTGTAGCTAAAACCAGTCAAGTTTAATAGCAAGGTACCAAACTTTTGTTGGAAAAACACTGCTAGAAAAAAAAATGCTAAAAACTAGCTAATATTAGGTAACTGATCATATATGGTACCCAAGCTAGCTAACATTGAGTAATCTATATTGTAACTTAAACCAGTAGCCAGGTTTACTAGAAAGATAGCAAACATAAGCAAACTACCAAACATTTATTCTCCTTACGCTAGTAGCTAGTTAGCTAATCTAGCTAATGTTGAGTACGTTATTTTATTGTATAGCAAATTAAAACCAGTAGCCATGTTTGCTGTGAAGCTAGCTAAGTTTTAACGTGTAGCTGTTTAATACCGGTAATCAGAAGTGTTAGTAAGCTATAGCTAGTATTATGTAAGTTATTATACGCTAGCTAACATTAGATAAAGAGTTTTAACATGTAGCTGTTTAATACCAGTAATTAGACATGTTAGTAAGCTATAGCTTGCGTTATATAAGTTGTTTTAAGCTAGCTAATGTTAGATAAAGAGTTTTAAGGTGTAGTTGCTTAATACCATAATCAGGTGGGTTAGTAAGCTATAGCTAGCGTTATGTAGGTTATTTTAAGCTAGCATTATATAAGTTGTTTTAAGCTAGCTAACATTAGTTAAAGAGTTTTAATGTGTGGCTGTTTAATACCAGTAATCAGACATTTTAGTAAGCTATAGCTAGCGTTATGTAAATTATTTTAAGCTAGCATTATGTAAGATAAGCAATTTATTTTCTAGCTGCTTAAAACTAGTAACCAGGTTCACTAGCGAGTTCAGAGGTGCAGTCGTCCGATTCTACAAATTTTACAAATTTGGAGTTTAAGCTCCACCCCAGTCATTCAGTGAAATTAGGACACTTTGGGATGAAGTGAAACACTCATGGTGTGTGTGTGAGTGTGTGAGTTTGTGTGTTGTATTTTTCACCACAGTGTCGTGTGATGTGAAACCTCAATGATTTATGTGTTGGTGTTTTTTTCTCCTCGCACTCGTAATGACACACTCGGCCCGTTGTAGCGGCTCAGATTTTCCTCCTGGCTGTAATTCAACATCACAGTCTTTTACATATCGTCACATGGAGTTCAAATCAGCTGAGGCTTTTTTATTTTTCAGTCGCTCAGAGATGTGAGGTTTTTATGTAATCTCTGCCACCTCACGCCCTGTCTCAGCTCTGCGCTGGCTGTAAAAGTGTGTCAGTGTGTGTGTTTAGTCCTCTCAGCTCTCCTTCATCCACACTGAAGGAGAAATACACTTCAGTCACGGGTGCTGAAAAATTAAAAACATGAATTAATAACATTTGGGTAAGCAGTAAAGTAGATACGAATAAAAGAGAAAGTAGAAATAGTTTCTCCTAGGAAAGAAAAAAGAAATAAAATTAAAACTAAAAACAAAATTGTGTGTATGTTCCATTTTCAAACACCGACATACATTGGCATCCTCCGTTAGCTATTAACACACACACACACGCACACACACACACACATTTAGACCTTAATGCAATCAACGACCAATTTTAATACCAACATTTTCCGCTAAACTATTAACCATCTTCTCCATCAAACACCACTTTTCATTCATCAAACACCACCGAATACCATTAAACACTAACGTTAATTATCAGCAACATTAATCATTTTCCATCAAACACCAATGATTAACTTTAAACACTATATATTTTAATAAATAAAAGAAAAATAATAATAATACTAGTAATACAATGAATAATAAATAACTAAAAAATAAAATAAAATGCTCAAAAAAGGAAAAAGATTTCTAACCTAAGAAGGATAAATGCGAAAAAATTTTTTAAATAAAGACAAAATAAAATAAATAATACATGTGAAATAAAATTAATTGTTACAAAATACTTAATTCAAATACATAACAAAAAATACATAAATTATATATGCAAATAATGTATAAAACACTATACAAAAAATACTGTGTATTAATAATAGGATAACAAACTGCAAATCAAAAACCTGCCAGTTTATTAGGCACACCAATCTAATACCTGGTAAACAGGTGACTGAGTGTTTATTCAAGTATCTTTACTTATATATATTCATGGACTGTGTCAATATAGAGAGGGAAGATGGGAGATGATAAAAAGGAGGAAGAGCAGGGAAAAAGCAACACAGGGAATGAAAGACAGAATGAGAGACAGAGATGAAAAGAGAGAGAGAGCGAGAGAGAGAAACTTTAACACCGTTTGACACTCAGCTGTATTTTATCTCTTCCCAGTAAATGTGGATCAGTGAACGAGGCCACTTTCTTTTCACATCTCTCTCTCTCCCCCTCTCTCTCTCCGTCTCTCTCCCTCTCTCTATCCCCACTCCTCCTCCTCCTCTTCCACCAGCTCCACCCTGCAGCCATAATTTAGCCTATTTCTCATCTCTGTGATCAGATTTAATGTTAAAAACACAGACATCACAACACATCGAAAAAGCAGGAGATTTCAGTCTAATAGAGTGATGTCACTCACACAGTTAAGGTGTGTGTGTGTGTGTGTGTGTGTGTGAGAGAGAGAGAGAGAGAGAGAGAATGACAGAGAAAGATAGAATGATGTTCTCTAAAGACATCTACCTGATCTCTGGTTAATGGCCACTAAATCTTTAATAAAGATGTTAGCATGGGCAGAGCTAGCATCACAAGGATAGCAGCGGTTACTAAGCAGTGATTGGACAGAGTCAGAGTGGATAGCAGTGTTTGCTAAGCAGTGATTGGACAGCCAACATGATTGAAATGTCTAAGAAGATCTGGCCACTCAGTGTATACACACACGCACACACACACACACACACACACACATGTACACTCTCCATCTCTTCTTCTCCTTCCCTAAACCTGATCTCTGTGACGTGTCACGTTCCTTTCCTATCATGCTGCTTGGTTACAGCATGACCACACCCTCACCTCTACTGTCTAACACAAACACACACTGACATCCTCCATTAAACATCACCACACACCAGCATTTTGCACAGAACACCACCAAAAACCAACACTATCCATCACACACACCAATACTCACATTAAATACCAATATTCTCCATCAAACACCAATATTCTCTATCAAACACCAACATTCACCAACAATCACCAACATTCACCATCAAACACCAACATTTAAATTCAAACACCAACATTCACCATCACACACCAACATTCACCATTGATTGTTGATACTTCATGGTAAATATTGGTATTGATTTAGGATGTTGGTATTTGATAGCAAATGTTGATGTATAGTGGAGAATGATGATGTCTGCTGAAGAACTATAGTGTTTATTGATGTCAGAGTATGTTGGTATTTAATGGAGACAGTTGGTGTTTTATGGAATATGTTGATGTCTGAGGGTGTCAGATGGAAAATATTGGTGTTTGATGAAGACAGTTGGTGTTTAATGGAAAATGTTGATGTTTAATGGTGATTGATAAAGAATGTTGGTGTGTAATGGCATCTGGAGAATGCTAGTGTTTGATGCTGAATCTTGGTATTTGATGAAGACAGTTGGTGTTTAACAAAAATGCTGATAATTAATTGTCTTTGATGGTATATGCTGGTGTTTGGTGGTGAATGTTGGTGTTTGATAGAAAATGTTGGTATTTGCTGGTGAATATTGGTGTTTGCTGGTGTATGTTGGTGTTTGGTGGTGTATGTTGGTGTTTTAGTGGTGAATGTTGGTGTTTGGTGGTGTATGTTGGTGTTTTAGTGGTGAATGTTGGTGTTTGATTCTGAACTACATCACAGCTGAAGGTATATTAGGTTTTGTCTCAGGCTGATGAATGGTTGAGTGTCTACGTCTATGAGATCATTGTCTCTTAGCTCCATTGGTGATGAATGTAATGGGATTGTGTCATGTGTATGCAGTGTTCGTGTGTGTGTGTGTGTTCCAGTCAGCTGCCTCCTTCCTCCTCAGCATCACATGATGATTCTGTGTGATTGAATGTTATTGTCCGTGTCCTACTTCAGTGAGCCTCCTCCAGGCCAGATTAACCCTTTATATAAAGATAGAGAGAGACAGAAGAAATATATAACAGGAAACAAACATTACAATTCCGATGTGGTTATTGAGCCAATGAGAGCGCACTCAGACAGTCATGTGATCTATAAACGTGGCTGATATTTGAGTGCTGTTCAGTTTATGAACTTCTCAGCTTCCTCGTGAGTGCTTTAGGCATCAGTGAAGCTGTTAATCCATTTACAGTACATTCTCCATTTCTGTTCAGGACCAACACCAACTATTAACTTTTTACTATTTAAAGAAATAGCAGAAATTCATGTGTTTATCACGGAAAGCCCTGAACCACAAGTTTGTCATTATTTTGACTTATATCTTGGTATTTCAAGATATTTTATATTATATATAATATTGTAATTTGGATTTAATATTTAGTTATTTAAACATATAGTATAATTCAGCTGACACATGTCTATACATCTAATGATGGTAATGGTCTACTTGCTAGTTCTCATATCTCTGGTAGCACTGTTTACATTCATCAGTACTGTTTTACTTCGTAACGCAATCAAAATAAGTGTCCACTGTAAGGTATTTAAGAATTAATATTTTCAAAGACAACTGAAGAAATATCATGAGCACTGCTGTGACACTCTTCGAAATGTAACTGCTTTGGTGTTTAATGGTGAATGTCGGTGTTTGATGGTGAATGTTGGTTTTTGAAGGTGTTTAATGGTGTTTGATGGTGAATGTTGGTGTTTGATGATGTTTGATGGAGAATGTCAGTGTTTGATGGTGGATGTTGGTTTTTGAAGGTGTTTAATGGTGTTTGATGGAGAATGTTGGTGTTTGATGGTGGATGTTGGTTTTTGAAGGTGTTTAATGGTGTTTGATGGAGAAGGTTGGTGTTTGATGGAGAAGGTTGGTGTTTGATGGTGAATGTTGGTGTTTGATGGAGAATGTTGTTGAAATTTTAAATAATGAGACATTATGTCAAAAAACAACATATCTTGAAGTTATTTACTGAAAGAAATGAAATAATTAAGTCAAAATAATGACATAACACTTTAATTTTTTCACAACTCACAGTTCAGAGCTTAGTTTATTATCATAGAATATAAAAGGGATCTGCAGAAAAAAGTGAACATCTCACTGATTCCTCCTTTATTTCGCATAAATTCTACACTGATCGGATTTCAAATTCAGCTTTAATAACTACTGAAAATATTTAAGAAAATTTTATGAAACCTCAACATGTGACATGCTTTTATTATTGAACTCTTAACTAGATATTTACTCTTATACTATTTTTTTCTTGGACATCAGTAAAGCCCAGTGAGAGATCTGTGTTCTGTTTCGGATAAACCACTTTAATGAATGTATTAGGTTTATAGTTTGGCAAATTTGGCAAAAAAAATAAAAAATACTTGTGTCTGTGGCTTTAATATAACAATGTATAATTATTCATCTCTTTAACAGCTCAGTGCTACTGGATGTGTGTTCAGATGGAGAGCTGCTATTCTGCTCTCACAGCTGCTCTCTAATGACCACATTTTAATGTCTCAATGCCTTACTTCCGTGTTATAAATACACCGATGACGTCCGAGTGACGAGAGCCGAAGGGTCTCAGAGAAATTCACTAGCTCTTAGAAAGGATGCTCTCTGTGTTTCAGTTATATCAGGCCTTAATTGTTTGAAAAACAGCTCTGATGAGGGTCAGTGGAACGCGGGAGTGTTTTTTTAGGGGAAAAGTGTTAGTGTATTATGTGTGATGTGTGTGAACAGATTTGTGTTAATTAACAAAGATTTTGTAATATATTCATATTCGTTGTGTATCATGAGGTGTATCGTGGTGTGACACTTCAGGTCATGTATGTTGTGATGACGCAGAGTCACTGTTACTAACCTGAAGGTGATTATTTTTGTATAAAAACACATTTTATGCCTCTTATACCACAGGAATTTACCAACGAATATATATTTTTTATTTATTAAAGAACAACATCATTGTTTTATCTGTTTATAGCTGCATTTAATGCTCGTGAAACAAGTTAGTTCCTGTTGTCACTTACGTTATAGCAGCTATAAACAGTCTTTCCCTCACCAGCCTCTCTTTTTTCTCGCTTTTAAAGTTAATAAGATAAAAAAAACAAAACGCAGCTTGTCATGTTACCGAGAAACCACAAAGAAGCGTAAACTCCTCTGTCCTGAAGATGTCGGAAAACTCAAAGTTACAGCTTTACCTCTGTTATGAAGCAGTGACACTGGAGACTCCTTCCATACATGTTAAATAAACGTCTCCTCAACATATCAATGACTTTTAAAATCTGTTTAATATTAGCACGTCCCTGTGAATGAGCTGTTGCTATAGAAACGATAACGTATTAGAACGAGCGCATATAGAAAATTATACCTTAAACACCTTCTTCTGACCAATCACAATCCAGAATTCATGGCAGGAAATGGGTATGGTGTAAAATTACACTTTAACATTAAAGTCGACTGTGCCATCAGTAGATTTGACCAGTTTTGAAGCATTGCTGCTTGTCATGTTTTCAGTATTATCTCCCGGCTGAGATGGTCGACGTGAGTTTAATCAGCTCGCTGGTTATTGTTCAGCCACTTGGATATCAGTAAGAAGCTACAGCCGGATCAGATTTTATTCTGCAGTTATTAAAATGCCCACGTGGACGTCTCTGCAGATTAGCCGGATGTTGATGTGAGTGATTGTAACTCAGCGAGAGGGAATCAGTTGTTCTTCTGCCAATCGAGGCTGCATTTGGCCCATCATTATCCTCCTCATCCCACACACACTCTGTATTTAGATCAGCAGCAGCTGGAGACGTGTGTGTGTGGAGACGTTTGTGTGTGTGTAGAGAGGTGTGTGTGTTTGTGTGTGTGGAGACGTGTGTGTGGGGACAAGTGTGTGTGTGTGGAGACGTGTGTGTCCGTACGCATGTTTGTGTGTGTGTGGAGACGTGTGTGTGGGGATATGTGTGTGTGTGTGTGTGGAGACGTGTGTGTGGGGATGTGTGTGTGTTTGTGTGTGTGTTTGTGTGTGTGTAGAGACGTGTGTGTGGGGACAAGTGTGTGTGTGTGGAGACGTGTGTGTCCGTACGCATGTGTGTGTGTCTGTGTGGAGACGTGTGTGTGGGGATGTGTGTGTGTGTGTGTGTGGAGACGTGTGTGTGGGGATGTGTGTGTGTTTGTGTGTGTGGAGATGTGTGTGTGTGGTGGTGTGTGGAGACGTGTGTATGCACTCGAGCGTGTGTGTGTGGAGACTGTTCCTAGGTTTTAAACCTTAATGTAACTTTTTAAAATTATATTTATGCATAAAAAAGTTTAATAAAATAACATTAATAATAATAATTGTACTGGGCCAACAAAGAGTCTGAGCATTAAAGAAGATTTACAGTAAATATTATATTTAATGATTACATATATAATTAATGTGTTCAGCATTTCAGAACAAACATATATGTTTTATTGCCTGTAGCATTCACTGAATTTCAGAATCTTGCTGCTGCGAATTGTTTTTGAAACTTTCAGTCCGTCTGCATTTTAATCACAGCTGCATTAGCATTAGCATCAGAATTTACACTGAAGCGGTGCTAATATCTTCACTGCTAATCATTAGCTTCAGGCCTCAGCGAGCCTCTTGATTGTGGCTCATTAACAGAAGTAAGGAGCAGCATAAAGAGTCAAGGAAGAGTGTGTGTGTGTGTGTGTGTGCTGCCTGTTGATTATGTATACCGATTTAGTAAGTAATAAATCCTGAGACACCAAGCTATGTGCTAATCACAGCCTCTGATTCTGGAGATTAATTACTAGTTTTTTCCCCCTATCTCTTTAACACACACGCACACACACACACACACACACACACACACACAGTTCCTTTCATTAGTTCATTAACACTGGAGCAACGAGGAAAATGTAGCTAATACATAAAGGAAAGTTTAGCATCATGCAAATAGCACGGCTAAATCATCACATCCTTCACCTCAAAACAAACGGATTCTCTCAGTAACTCAGTAACGGTTTATACTTTTCATAAAATATCCCAAAAGTCAGTTTGTTTAAAATACATTAATACATTATACAAATGAAGTACATACTCTATTAACATCTAAATTATTTATAATGTACCTTATACCTTCAAACTTTAGGCCACGTCCAAAATAACGAGGATATTTTACGTGTGCAATCTACAGTTTGTATACATTTTGTGCATAGTTAGTGGGCGTGTCACATGTAAATTAGTGGGCGGAGACAGTGTTTAAATAAGGCTGTTCCATGTGTTTTACACTTTTAGGTAGAAACTAGGCTTTAAGCTACCAGTACTTGTTAGCTACATTGTACGGAGCTCTCCAGGTGACATCATAGCGAAAGTTAATTGAAACTGAGCTTTTCAGAACTGACTCAATATTAAAGAACTGTAGCGTAAAGCTCTTACCACTGACACATCATCCATTTTATCTAGATAATGTAAATGAAAGAACTAAGATGTTGATTATTTTGTAGATTGTACACTATTTACATTACATTACTATTTACATACTTGTTTTAACTGAACAAATTATGCAAATTGAACATTCGGTTCAAGAAAGAAGATATAAATTGTTAATAATAAATTGTGCATGTAAACTTCTCTAGTGTCTACATCCCCGTATGTACCAGCACATCAGTTTGTAGACACACAATGAACACACCTTATTAATACATGGCCACATTTATCTCGTTGTCTCGCCAGCCTTACTTGGGCAGTGGTAGCTCAGTGGTTAATTCAATTCAATTCAATTTTATTTGTATAGTGCTTTTAATAATGGACATTGTCACAAAGCAGCTTTACAGAAATAAATGGATTCACAAAAAATATATTGTAAATGTGTGAATTTATCCCTAATGAGGAAGCCAGAGGCGATGGTGGCAAGGAAAAACTCCCTGAGACATCATGAGGAAGAAACTTTGAGAGGAACCAGATTCAGAAGGGAACCCATCCTCATCTGGGTGACACTGGATAGTGCCATTATAAATAAATCCCTTCTATTATTGTGTACTATAAGGACAAATAGTGCAAATGTGCAACCAGTAAATTCATCACAGTTTTCACAAGAAGTCCGGTTGGTTAAAATCTATCCACTGTCCACTGATGGAGTCCTGAGTACGAAGGTGCTCGTGGCAACTGCAGCCCCAAAGCCACTACAGCAATCGCAGTCCCAAGCCATTACAGTTAAGATGTTGGACTAGTAATCAGAAGGTTGTGAGTTTAAATCCCAAGCTACCACTGCTGGGTTCTTGAGCAAAGCCCTTAACCCTCAGTTGTATAAATGAGATAAATGTAAATTGTCAAATGTCATACATATATACTTAACTGTCTCATTCTCTTCCCTTACTAAGGCCCCATTCACACCTGGTGATAACTTGTGTCCTGCGCGACCAAAGTCTACAGTTGAGATTCCTGGCTGTTCATACCTGGCATTATGAAAAGCAGCTGCTTTCGTCTCTGCTGTTTTATCATCTCCTTTATCCATTAGCCTAGCGGCAGAGAGCTGTTCCGCTCAGCGCCGTTTCCAAACAGTCTCACAACTTTTACATATTTTCTGGCCAGGGCGATGATGCAGTCGAGTAGTTGGTCTTTTGTTGCTGTCCGGGACGCATTGAGACTCTTTTAGGTTCACACTACAAATGTGATGTGGCCATATGCGTCCCACTTTGAGACACATTTGACCCTGTTCACACGTGTACCTACAGCTGTCCACTTACAGTCCGATCCCCCAGGACACATGTTAATGCCAGGTGTGAACAGGGCCACAGCCATGACTTAATTATCTCATTCCCACGACTTAATTATATTGTTCCCTTTCCTTACTGTGTCATGGCCACAACTTAATTATCTTGTTGCCACAACTTATTTATCTCATTCTCTTCCCCTACTAAGTTCTGACCATGCCTTAATTATCTTATTCACATTACTTTATTATCTTGTTCTTGCCACTTGCTAATGACTTAATGATCTTGATCCCTCCCCTTATAAGTGTTCACTAGGACTTAATTATCTCATCCCTATGTATTACTTATATTGTGGCCATGACTTAATTATCTTGTTCCCTCATGTTAATAATTCATAGGCAGGAAGTATTTTTTATTAAGTAGACATGTCACCAGCGGGGGTCTGTAACATTCGCCCTATAGCTCTTGCTACATGTGTGGTATGGAAAACACTGAGTACATGTAATCTTTTCATCAAACTATCACTATTACTTATAGGTTCTTGAGGTCCCATTTAATGTTCAAATGGAGTTAAAGATTTATTGCCCTTAAAAGTGCCCTAGTCCCTGCAGCAGAACTGGTCAGTGGCAGTGATGAGTCACCACCGGAGCTCTGATGTCACCTTTCTGTACACTTACTTAATACTGTGAGCAAGGAGAATGAGTCATCTTATAGACAACACGCACACACACACACACGCAAATGGGATTTATCCTTGCAAGGTGAGCATTCCCATGGCAACCGTCAACCTGTTCTGAAGCAGAAGTGTGTGTGTGTGTGTGTGTGTGTTTAAAAGTGCAAGAGGAAAAAAGAAACTTAAGAATTTGTACATACTCAGGTGTATTTCTTTATAGCATTTAGTCTCAGTCCTTTGAGTTCTAGATTATTGTTAGTCCCAGTATTTAGAGCTCTGACTCTGAGTTAGTCCCAGTATTTAGAGCTCTGGCTCCTTGTTAGTCCCGGTATTTAGAGCTCTGGCTCTTGGTTAGTCCCAGTATTTAGAGCTCTGACTCTTG
>CM040471.1:3703116-3717775 GCA_022758105.1 Pangasianodon gigas | reverse complement strand
TTTGATTTGTCCATAAGGAGACAGAGGTTTGATTTGTCCATAAGGAGACAGTGTTTTGATTTGTCCATAAGGAGACAGCGTTTTTGATTTGTCCATAAGGAGACAGAGTTTTAGTTTTTGATTTGTCCATAAGGAGACAGAGTTTTGATTTGTCCATAAGGAGACAGCGTTTTAGTTTTTGATTTGTCCATAAGGAGACAGTGTTTTGATTTGTCCATAAGGAGACAGCATTTTGTTTTGTCCATAAGGAGACAGTGTTTTGATTTGTCCATAAGGAGACAGAGTTTTAGTTTTTGATTTGTCCATAAGGAGTCAGTGTTTTGATTTGTCCATAAGGAGACAGCGTTTTGTTTTGTCCATAAGGAGACAGTGTTTTGTTTTGTCCATCAGGAGACAGTGTTTTGATTTGTCCATAAGGAGTCAGTGTTTTGTTTTGTCCATAAGGAGACAGTGTTTTGTTTTGTCCATCAGGAGACAGTGTTTTGATTTGTCCATAAGGAGTCAGTGTTTTGTTTTGTCCATAAGGAGACAGTGTTTTGTTTTGTCCATCAGGAGACAGTGTTTTGATTTGTCCATCAGGAGACAGCGTTTTGTTTTGTCCATAAGGAGACAGCATTTTGTTTTGTCCATAAGGAGACAGTGTTTTGATTTGTCCATAAGGAGACAGTGTTTGATTGAATAACCGCTGCTGTATCGACTCTGCGGGACTCGCTCAGCACAGATCTGATTATCGTCCCCAACATTGAGTGTTTTTGTGTTGAGAAAAACCACAGTGAAGAGGAATGGACTGAGAGCAGCGTGACCTTTACTTTCACTGGAAATGGATGCGAGAGACAGGACACTGAATGAACCTTTGAGATTGAGTTGAATATGATGATCAGGGTGTGGTCAGACTTCACACACACACACACACACACACACACACACACACTGGTACACACTCCATTCATCTGCAGCTCTAGTGGAAAGTGTGGATCAGTGACTCTATTTCATCTGTAGTCATTAGAGCATGTTTCATCAAAGTGGCCTAAGAGACCTTGATATTTAAGGCCACTTAAAACAGTACAGCACATTCAGAGAGAGAGAGAGAGAGAGAGAGAGAGAGAGAGAGAGAGAGTGTGTGTAAAAGTGTAAAAGTGTGTGTGAGTATGTGTGTGTATGTTGAAGTGTATGTTACCTCTCTGCTGTGATTTTACGTTAGCGTACGTTCTGCTCATTCACTAACACTCATTTCTCTGCTCTTATACGTTGTTCTAATTAAACACACAGCAGGTGTTAATTATTCGTTAAGGATCATTAATTACCTGTCATCTGTTTTGGATTGTGATCAACATGTTCTGGTGTTAGACTTGTTCAAACACGAGCATTTCATTTTGTTTAATTTCTCGTGATGGTACTGGATTTGTTTCCCTACACACACACACACACACACACACACACACACACCATAAACACCACCATCAGGCCGGTGTTCAGTTCTGGATTCTGATTGGTCAGAATGTGTTGATTAAGTTTTTATAGCAGCAGGTTTATATCAATGCGCTTGTTCTAATACGTTATCGTTTCTATAGTAACAGCTCATTCACAGGGACTCGTACAGATGAACGGATTACGAATTATGTGGAATCGTTGATGTGGTGAAGTTTTCTTAAAGTAAGGAGATGTTTATTTAACATTGATGGAAGGAGTCTCCAGTGTCAGCGCTCTGTAACAGTCAGAGGTAAAGCTGGAACTTTCCAGCGTCTTCAGGACAGAGTGACACAGTAACTCCTCTTCATCCAACACGTTGTAAGCTGTAAGTTATTAGACGTTATTACGCCTATAAATGATGTTTATGACAATTTGAATTAAAAAGCGTTCTATTGGTGAAAGGTTAAGAAAGTTAAAAGAACTCCCTGACCCCACTGACTAGACAAAATATTACTGCACACATTTATATAATGTTTTATTAATAGTAAGTTTGTAAAATAAATCTGTACTGAAGGGTGTGTGATTTTTTTTTACAGTGTACTGCAAAGCATTACATTAATTATGTAGCACTAAGCGTTGAATATTTATGCCTGGAGGTTGTTCAGAGTTCAGAAAACAATTGTTCAGCTCGGTGAAAAATCACCCATCCTCTGGTTTAATATTTTCTGTACTTATTTATAACTAAAGACAGAACTGTATAATGTATGTTCTTCTGTTGTTGCTGTTGTTGCTGTTAAGAGGAAGTATTATTATTATTATGCCTCAAATGCAAATGAATAATGTATTATTCATGCCTGGGGGTCAGTCTGGGTTTGTAAATGTTTCGGTTTGTTATTGTTCTGTAAACAGGAGAAAAAACAGCTGAAGCATGAGGGAGGTTACTATTATTTTTTTTTTAGCATAGGCCTTGCTGCAGAACCAAAAGTCCAGGGGGTGGAGCTGGACCTGATCGAGCTCCTCCTATAACCCCTAACCGTATTTCATGTGATGCTCCACAACAGGAAATAACGCACTTAACACACTTTATTAACACATGGAGTTACCTCCACCCCCTGGACTTTTAGTTTGAGTCCGTCCAGTTAGGCGGAGCTGGATCAGGTCAGACTCCACCCCCTGGACTTTTAGTTTGAGTCCTTCCAGGTAGGCGGAGCTGGATCAGGTCAGACTCCACCCCCTGGACTTTTAGTTTGAGTCCGTCCAGGTAGGCGGAGCTGGATCAGGTCAGACTCCACCCCCTGGACTTTTAGTTCTGCAGCGAGGGATAATGTGTTTTGTTCCTGTGTAGTGTTGGGGCGTGTCTAATTGGCATTTTCTCCATGAAGTTTCTCCATGAAGTTAAAAGTTTTTGCACTTCTGTGTGTCAGATGATGTTTTTTATATATTTTTTTGAACTGCCATGTTATTAATCTCTCCAGAAAGAATGCAGGTCTAGAAAGAAAGTTTGCGAGCCCATGCTCTTATATGAAGTGTGTTTATTGTGTAGAGATAGAGAGCAGTACACTGACCAATCCCAGCGAGTCAGAACTCCTTCCCGAGCGCTGGACACTGACCAATCCCAGCGCGAGGAGGGCGTGGTTTTCTGGGGGAACAACAACAACAACAACAATAACAACAACAACAACATCAAAAAGAGATCAAAAGAAAGTGTAAGGGTTAGAAGCGCTGTCTGTGCTCCTGGAGCGCGTGCTGTCGCGCACTGGGAGCAGATGAGAGGAGGGATGGCGCGGTCGCGCGCTGCTCGTGCACAGCATCATCCTCAGCTCAGTGGGAAGATGAGGAGAGAGACACGGTGCTGACGCGGTGGCTGGAAGAGCGCGTGTCCTCCCTCTCTCTCTCTCTCTCTCTCTGTCTCTCTGTCTCTGTCTCTATCCCGCGTTTCCCCCGCATCAGTGTGCGGGATTCTAATCACCGCGCAGGATTACTCAACTCTCCCCGGACCCTGTCCAACTCCTCGGTAATCCTCGGCTATGATTTTCGCGGACATGAGCGCGGGGACGAGCTCCCCGAAGATGCATCCGCCCAACGGCACGCGCTTTTATACCTATCAGGTAAGCCCGGCTGCCTTTCCCAGCGTTCTACAGGCGTTATAACGCTTCACTGCGTGCTGTGCATTGAACTCTGAGTGACATATCAGACCGGAAGTGCACACTATCGTAGAATGACAGCAATTTTCTTTTGCTTTTCTTTTTTTGGTCATGCATGATGAACTTCCTCCTGTGATGATCCTGCTCGTGCATCTGTGCACATCACTTCATCCATCTCTCTCTCTCTCTCACACACACACACACACACAGCTCATTGGTAATGCCTCTGAGTCCCAGGGAGATCTGACTCAGAATTGTATGTGTGTATGTGTGTGTGTGTGTGTGTGTGAGAGAGAGAGAGAGAGAGAGAGAGAGAGAGAGAGAGAGATCTGGACTCTTTCAGTGTTTATATAAGCTACACACAGCAAATAAACAATGCACCTCAATACAGAAACACATTGTGCAAGAAAGTTGCCGGGTTGCCAGATTGAACATTTTAAAACATTTCCCTCCATTAACAGTAACTTTTAATGGCTGTTTTTTTTAATTGCTACATTTACATTTTTGAGTGTGACACAATAGTGCTCGGGTCTGTAGATCTTATGGTATATATTTATATAGTTATATATTTATATAGTTATATATTTGTTGTTGTTTTGGGTTGTGTATATTAATAAAGTAAGAAACTCAGGGTTGCCAGATTGGCAGGTTTCCTGTCATTACGGTTTGCCAGATTAGGAGGTTATCCTACATTAGGAATAACTTTATTATTATTATTATTATTATTATTTTTTTTTATTATTATTATTATTTTAGATTTTTTTGGCTCATGTATATTTCCTTGTAGCACAGGAAATGGGTAACTCAAGCCGGGGTCAGAGTGCGACAGGCAGTTGCTCAGGTGTGTGGAAGTTTTTGTAGTATAGACATGTAAAAATGAAACCCTCTCAGGTTATGTTGTGTGTTGTATGTGTGATTTTTGGGGTCTGTGCATGCAGAACACTTTTAGTCATGAGGAAGAGAGAGTTTATCCCCCATTAGGCGTCTTCTCTCAAAGCTAATTTCATTGCTAAATATAGATTTCGGCTCCTTTTCTATTATTTTGTCTTGTTTATGTAGCACGAAAATAAAGACATGAATTATTCCAGTGGAAACAAACAATTATTCAGACCTGTGGTTAAAAAAAAAAAAGTTAGACTATGTTGTTGTTGTTGTTATTTGGGATTCTGTATATTCATAAATTGCATAATATACTACTGGGTTGCCAGATTGTTTATTCCAGAGAGGTTTTCACCCTTGCAGATTGGCAGTTTGAGAGTTAATCCCTCAATAAGTGTATTTTGAAGGTTATTTTCATAGTTAAATTTTAATTTCAGCTCATTTAGCTAATTTCTTATTTCTTGGAGTGTGACAAAAAATGTTTTTGTAGCATATAGATAAAAAAAACCATGAAATTCTTAGGTTATGTTGTTGTTGATGATGATGATGTATTTGTTGTTGTTTTGTTGTTGCTGTTTATTATAAATAATAAATTGTGTGTGTACTAGAGGGTTGCCAGATGTCCATTGAAATCAGGGCTGTATATATATATATATATATATAATTTTATTTTTTCATTTTTCAAGGTTATTTTACTGCAGAACACGGCTGGTTTTCTTGTTCATTAATTATGTAGCACTAAGCGTTGAATATTTATGCCTGGAGGTTGTTCAGGGTTCAGAAATGAATTGTTCAGCACTTTAAAAAAAACCCACACATCTCCTGGTTTAATATTTTCTGTACTAAATTATAATTAAACACAGCAGTGTATAGTGTATATTGCTCTGTTCATGTGAGGAGGGAGGGGTCATAAGCGTCATATGCAGATGAATAATTGATTATTCATGTCTGGGGGTCAGTCGGGGGTTTGTAAACGTTTCGCTTTGTGAAGGGTCTGTATACAGGAGAAACCGAACAGCTGAAGCATGGGGAGGGTTTTTTCTTTAACACAGATGTAGATGTTTTGGAGGGCGTGGCCCTGTGTAGTGTTGGGGGTGTGTCTAATTTGCATATTCATAGAATCAGGATTTGTAGATGAAGTTTTGTGCATTATACTGCCATGTGTTTGGGACAAAAACACTCACATTGTCCTCTGAGTTGGGATTTTGGGAGCGTTCTGACAGCATGGACTTCAACACTACTGCCTTCATTCCATGATAATAAAATTGTAAATTCAGTTTATCATGAATTGTAACTGATAAATTTTCCTTTTTTGTCTTTAAATTTGCTGCAGTCTCACCCTCTTATTTGACCTATGAGGCAGGAGTAAAGTGACATGTGACATAGCTAACATTAGCTAGCTAATCATGTTGCGAATGTTACGTTGCATCACAGATTAAGAGCATAACAAATGATGCTAATTTAGAGTCTATCATGCTAAAACACAGCGTAAGATTGTAAATAACGTGTAAAATAACTGACAGGCAGGAAGTGTCACCTTACTGCAGAAAACCTTCCTCACTGGTTAACGTTAAAACGTTTATAAGTTGATTACAGAGCTCTGAATAGTCACAGAGACACGGTTATTTGTCAGAACATCTGTTTTAGTGACAGCTGTCAGGATGTAAATTCAGTTTGTGTTCTTAAATATGCTTTAAAAATCACTTATAGACGCTTTAATATTAACATTCATTTTAATGGTGTTGCTGTATCGCTCTCGGTGTAATCTTCGAAGGACAAAGGACAAAGAAAGCTCTTTGATTATTAATTAAGTCACACACACACCCACACACACCCACACACACGCACACACACACACACCCACACACACACACACACACACAAGCCTATCGATTTTTTTCCTCTTGTAAAATTGCTTAGCTCTAAACCGCATACGTGGGAAAGAAGCCGTCTTCTCACTGGATATTGATCCGTGCTCAAGCTTGGCTAACCAACAGCATCGTTTTCATCCTTCAAGGCGAATAAAGCACAGGATGAGTTCCTGCCATCATCCCTGACGTGAACACTAACAACACAAAGAGCAGCAAGATGACATCATAATCCTCATTCTAACAGTTTTCGACGCTAAGCTAATGAAGGTGACGATGCTCATGTACTTGGTGCTAATCGCTTTGACATTATTCCAATTAGCCCCATGCAGCTTGCTAACCCACATGACTTTACCACTGTGCGCTGTGAGCAGACACACACACACACACACACACACACACACCATGCATGATTTTCATGTTTAAACATGAAACCTTTAATGTCTTAATGCTGTGATTTTGTCTGTGTTCTCTGCTTTGTGGAAAATGTGTGTGTATATGTATGTGTGTGTGTGTGTGTGTGTAAGAGAGAGAGAGAGAGAGAGAGAGAGAGAGATGTGTTACAAAGTTGGTGAGTGTAAAAAGTTATTAAAAGCGACACCAGAGTGATTCACTAAATGACTCTAAACGACTCCTCTGAGCGACACTTTGATTCACCGTGTGTGATGTTCACTCTGGTCGCTGAACAGAATTATGGGATTGATTTACAGTGAGATTGATGCGGTGCTGTGGAAAGAGCGGTCACTAGAATTCATGTTCATAAAATATGAGGAGAGAAATTTGAAAAAAAAAAAAGAAAAGAAAAGACAATCTGCAAACATGACCTTCAAACTAAAGTTGCTAGCTCTGTTAGCAAAACGTTAAATTACGAAGCAGCAGCTGATGTTCTCATCTCGCCTCATCTTGTCTCATCTCCTTTTGTCTCATTTTGTTCATCTCGTCCCATCTTATCTCATCTCATCCCGTCTCGTCTCAGCCTGCTCCATCTCATCTTATCTTGTCTCGTCTTGTTTAATCCTGTTCCATCACATTTCATCTCATCCTGCCTCATCTTGTCTCATTTTGTTTCTTATCTTGTCCTATCTCGTCTTGTCTCATTTTGTTGCCTCGTTCTGTCTCATCTCATTTTGTCTCCTCCCACAATTGTCTCATCTTTTACTCTCTTGTAAAATGTTGTTTTGTTTGGTTCATCTCATCTTATCTTGTCCTATCTCATCTTGTCTCATCTCATTTTTTTGTCTCATCTTGTCTCTTCCTGTTTTATCTCATTTCGTCTCCCCCCAACCCATCTTGTCTCCTCTCGTATCATACCATCTTGTCTTGTCTACTCTCTTACTGTTTCATCCCATCTTGTCCCATCTTGTCTCATCTTATTTTCTTTTATCTCATCACATTCCACACTATCTCATCTCATCTCGTCTCGTCTTGTCTCCTCTTGTCCTGTCTTGACCAGTCCCCTCTCGTTATTCACTCATTCACACTTCTGAACATATTCTTTTAGATTCACTCCTTATTTATAATTAATGCAGTAGCGTTGTGTTTCAATGCCTACGGAAAGCCATAACACACACATGCCCACACACACACACACACACACACTTTGTCCTCTCATTACTTCATTGTCTGGGCCTGTCACGCTCACTTTGGTGTTTTTATCAGGAGTGTGTGGTGTGGTTATGCAACGCCAATCATTCTGAAGAGAGACGCATGGAAACAGCCCTGTCACACACACACCTACACACACACACACACAAACACACACACATACAGGGGTGGAAAATTGACTAAACCAATTAGGTAACAATGAAATTAGATCAGGCTTGTCAGCCATTAAAGGGTGTGTTCTGATTGAATTAACGTTTCATAACCTTGTGAATAAATGTGGTTTCTCTCCTCTGAGACAATTTAACTCACAATAACGTTCTGTAATGTCGTATTTTTGCGACTGTAAGTCTCTGGGGGTGAGTCAGACCTCCTAATTTCATTCAAATGTAGCAGGAGTAATGCTAATTACTGAATTATGAATGTTATGCTAGCATGAACTCCAGACATGTATATGGCTCGATGTTTATTTATATGTTACAGTTCAACAGGTAAAGGTGTGGCCTCTGTGTGTGTCCTGTCAGTCTCAGTGAAGGAGGCGTGGCCTCTGTGTGTGTCCTGTCAGTCTCAGTGAAGGAGGCGTGGCCTCTGTGTGTGTCCTGTCAGTCTCAGTGAAGGAGGTGTGGCCTCTGTGTGTGTCCTGTCAGTCTCAGTGAAGGAGGCGTGGCCTCTGTGTGTGTCCTGTCACTCTCAGTGAAGGAGGCGTGGCCTCTGTGTGTGTCCTGTCAGTCTCAGTGAAGGAGGCGTGGCCTCTGTGTGTGTCCTGTCAGTCTCAGTGAAGGAGGCGTGGCCTCTGTGTGTGTCCTGTCAGTCTCAGTGAAGTAGTTGTGACCGCTTTGTGTGTCCTGTCAGTCTCAGTGAAGGAGGCGTGGCCTCTGGGTGTCTCTGTCAATCTCAGTGAAGGAGGCGTGGCCTCTTTGTGTCTTTTGAATCCTAGTGAAGGAAGCATGGCCTCTGTGTGTGTTCTGTCAATCCTAGTGAAGGAGGCATGGTTCAATTTTTTTCTGATTTGCCCTTTCTGACAATCTCAAAAGTGAATCTCCAGATTCAGCATGTCAGGTGTGTGTTGAGTGTGTGTTGAGTGTTTTGTTGAGTGTGTGTTGAGTGTGCCCGGTTTTCTGCATGTTTAATCAGTGCTGATGTGTGTAAATCTCCGAGGGGCAGATGGCCGACAGTCCTGACCCACTTTGATGGATTTCACACTGATTAAACCAAAGAGAGAGTGAGGCGTTCCGACAGTGTGTGTGTGTGTGTAAGGCTTTATACCTCGTGTATGATTCTATCGCTCTGTTTTTCTGTGTATTACTTTTCTCTCTATCTTTGTATCGCTCTGTGTTGTCTTGGCAGCTCAGACTGTAGAAAATCGCCCGCTGTTCACCAACACACTCTTAGCCACGTTCACATGCAGCTGAATAATCCAGTAATAATCAGTTAAATAATCAGTGTTGATATTTTAATCGAGATATTTGACTTTCACAATCATGAGTTTGCTGTTTTGGTCAAATTCGAAAATCAAAATTGAGTCAAATTGATACTTTTGGTTTGTTTGCTGTTTGGATTTACACTGCACAAAATGAAACAAACCAAACCGAAAGGAGTGGCCGGGGCTATAAATGTCCTCGTTAAACTGTTTTAATTGGTCAGAAACTCAACAACCTTTCCAAAATATAAAGCCTTGGCAAGTGTGTGCATAAATCACGGAAATCAGCCGAACACTGAGAACACTGAGAACACAGAGTCAATGCTAAATAAAAGTGTAGCAGTTTGGGGGTGTGGTTTAGCACAAGTTTGCTGCAGGAGGCAGGATTTAAGGAGAAGTGGGAGGGATAACAGCTGATGTGGCAGACCTGAACCTAGTTATCTAACTCATATCTGTGTGCTCCTTTTTAACTTTCCCTTTCTGTAGGTGTGTGCAAAATAATACCATATAAAAAATATCATATCACAGTACTTATATTTATATGAAGATATTTATGCGAAACACAATATTTAGGACATACTTGTCAAAACTTCTCCGATACCAACATCTGATACCAGGTAATAGTGAAATATCATGAGAAGGAACTACAGAATCTTCCTACAGTACAAGAAACCTGATTAAACACCGTAAACATTTAAGTCAGCATGACAAGTTCATTGCTAGCAGCAAACACTGGCTAGGTGAGAAAAATGTCTCCAGATGACCCTATTTGAGTGAAAATAACAGCTCTTATGTTCCAGTATGTTGTTTCAGCCACTGTCTGTCAGGGATTCGAACAAAAAGAAAGAGTTGTACGGAAGCATTTTTTTTTCCAAAGTGAAACAAAACCCATCAGTGCAACTGTATTTAAGATCATTTAAGGCTTGTTAAAGATTTGGCTAAAATGCTGAACCAACAACACCAACGACTCATGTTCTATCAGCACCCTGTTCCTGTTGTTATTGTAAGAAAGCAGAATGGCACTATATGCATATGAGTTGATAGACGAGGCATTTCATGTGAAGGAGAATCTGTGATCAGAATGAACTCATTCACATTCAGTAAACACACAAATGAGTTTCAGAATAAACCCTGCACATGAACATGAACTGCACTAGTGTGTAAATGTTCAGTTGTTGTACAATGTGATTTGAGACATGGCCTCTGTCTAGGGGGAAATGAAATCCAAGTCTGTCCCTCTCTGGGTGCGGTGTCTGGAAAACGTCGTGGTTAATGGAAGTGCCTGAGGATGAACATTCAGCTGAGAGACTGCATGAGTCAATAATGCTGTAAAACTCTGGCTGTGAGACAGCTTTACTGCCCTCGAAGCATCAGTGAAGGAGGCATGGCCTCTGTGCTTGTCCTTTACGTCCTAGTGAAGGAGGCGTGGACTCTGTCTCTGTGTATTTGTCCTAGTGAAGGAGGTATGGCCTCTCTCTCTGTGTCTGTTAGTCCTTGTGAAGGAGGCATGACCTCTGTGACTGTTCTGTTGGTCCTAGTGAAGGAGGCGTGGCTTTTGTCTCTGTCTGATAGTCCTTATGTAGGAGACATGGCCACTGTGTGTCCTGTCAGTCTCAGTAAAGTAGGTATGGCCTCTGTGAAGGTTGGCATGGGCTGTGTCTGAGTGTCTGTCAGTCCTATTGAAGGAGACATGGCCTCTGTATTTGTCCTGTTTGTCCTATTGAAGAAGGCGTGGCTTCTGTATTTGTCCTGTTTGTCTTAGTGAAGGAGGCGTGGCCTCTGCGTCTGTCAGTCATAGTGAAGAAGGTGTGGCTTTGGTTGTCATTCAGAGATAACACTTTTTAAACATACATAATTGCATTGTACACTATATGGCCAAAAGTTTGTGCACCCCTGACCATCACACCCGTATGTGCTTGTTGAACATCTCATTCCAGATTTATTCCTCTTTTGCTGTTATAATAAGCTCCACTCTTCTGGGAAGCTTTCCACTAGATTTTGGAGCGTGGCTGTGGGGATTTGTGTTCATTCAGCTAAAAGAGCATTAGTGAGGTCAGGCACTGATGTTGGGATGTCGAGGAGGTCTGGGGTGCAGTCAGTGTTCCAGTTCATCCCAAAGGTGTTCAGTGGGGTTGAGGTCAGGGCTCTGTGCAGGACACTCGAGTTCTTCCACTCCAACCTTCACACACCATGTCTTCATGGAGCTCACTTTGTGCACAGGGGCATTGTCATGCTGGAACAGGTTTGGGCCTCTTAGTTCCAGTGAAGGGAAATTGTAATCCTACAGCATACAAAGACATTCTGTACAATTGTGTGTCTCCAACTATGTAGCAACAGTTTGGAGAAGTCCCCTATACTGTATGGATGTGATGGTGAGGTGTCCACATACTTTTGGCCATATAGTGTATTTCACAGTTTATCAAATAATTGACTGTTTTGTTAAATGCCAGAAGGCCAGACAAGCCCCTTATACTTTGTTGAGTGTAATGAAAATAATGACAATAATGACAAGAAATCTCCTCAAAATTAAAAAACAAGGCTAAAATCCAAAATGAAAGGCAACCAGGTCTCCTCTGGATGTCGACGGATCATGACATTATCAACTCTGTGTGTGTGTCTGTGTGTCTGTGTGTAGGATTAAGGAGGAAGTGTGTTTGGCTCTGCTAAAGGGCACAAGGGACCCTCGGCATTGGTGCACTTCAGGCGAAAGCAATTACTGTGGAGAGAGATTGGATTAGCAGTCTTTCTTCAGCTCACTCTTTGTGACTGTCCTTTCCTCCTTTTGTTTTTCACCAAAGCTGAAACAATCGTCAGCAACCAAAAGTGGAAAATGGAACTGATCCGTCTCTAATCACTGAGAGACTCACTGTGCTTGGTGATTCCATTCAGGGGAAGGAAACCACTCCATAGAATTTAAAGCTTTAAAGAAATAGTTCAGAAGAACATTAGGTCACTGTACCTTTAAGACTTTAGAGTCCTGTATGAGCAAAATAATTCAGACTGAGGCAGGTGGACTTTACAGACCTTCATCCAGGAGTTACTGTCATAATGCACAGCCAAATACAAGCAGAAAGGGTTAAAACATGGTGATGATGTTAACACGTGACTGCACTTTACTTAGACTGTATTTAGACTGAAAATAGTGGCGCATTACCACAGAGACTTAGAATGAGAGAAACTAGAAAAACTACAACAAAGGGGAAGGAACTAGAAAAGTTAATGAATCTAGGAGAACTTCAACAACAACAACAACCATGGAACAAGCGATGATAGAGCTAGGGAAGATAGGAACACTACAACAATGATCGAAAAACTAGAGAAGCTAGGGGCTACTGTAGGATCTAGTGAAGCGAGAGCTAAGTAAAATAGCACTAACACGCCTACAGGAAATAGGGAATTTATTGAAAGACATTAAAGACAGAAAGACAGGAACTAGAGTAACTAGGAACACTACCACAAAAAGAGGAACTAGGGAACCTAGGAACACAACCACAAACACAGGAACTAGGGGAACTAGGAACACTACCACAAAAAGAGGAACTATGGAACCTAAGAACACCACCACAAAGACAAGAACTTTGGTACCTAAGAACACTACCACAAAGATGGGAACTAGGAACACTACCACAAAAAGAGAAACTAGGGAACCTAAGAACACTACCACAAAGACAAGAACTAGGGGAACTAGGAACACTACCAGAAAGACAGGAACTAGGGGACCTAGGAACACTACCACAAAAAGAGGAAGTAGGGTACCTAGGAACACTACTACAAAGACAGAAACTAGAGAACCTAGGAACACCATCACAAACACAAGGACTAGGGTAGCTAAGAACACTACGACAAAGATGGGAACTAGGAACACTACCACAAAGACAGGATCTAGGGAGCCTAAGAACACTACCTAACTAGGGAATACAATAGGAACAGTACAAAAAAAAGACAGGAAGTAGGGAAGCTAGGGCATCTAGGAACACAACAAAAGAGGAACTAGGAATGCGAAAAAATACTAAACAACCCTCACAACACATAAGGCCAAACACAGGAATAGAAACAGGAAGTAGACCAGAGAAATACAGGAAGTAAAACAGAATGTGATCCTCTGTGACACTGTGTTTAACATCAAGAGATCAAACACTGAACTCTTCACATCAGACGGATCATTGCTGTTTGATCTGCACTCAAACAGATACCTCACATTAGCTTCTCTTTGACACAGGATATGTGTGTGTGTGTGTGTGTGGTGCCTTGTGTTAACACCGCTAACAGGAGCTGACAGTACACTTGCTGTGTGACCCTCTGTGGCTTTAAGTTTAAGGTTGTAAAGATTTCTGTTGCAGAATAAATACTGAATTATAGAATTATGGAACTTTGATTTGGGCTAGTTCTGGTAATCTAATAATTGTGTGTGTGTGTGTGTGAGATTGTTGGTTGTTGGTTTGGTTGTTGGTTTGGTTCGGCGCTATAAACTCATTTTTAGGCCGATGTAAAAGTCAGACATGTTAGAAATCGGATTACGTGTGTTTGATGAATGGGATTGTGTATCTGTTATAGCTATGTCCTTTGTCCCACTGTGAACAGTAAGATTTAAGAGAATTGATTCAGCTGATGAACACTGAACATTCAGCAGTATTGACTTGAAAGGTAAAACAATAAATCCGCTCATGCACTGACGGAGGAAATTCCCTCCGCTGTGATGATGTTCAATACTGACATCAAAGACGAATCACAGGAAGGGAAAAACCCTTTGATAGACTCATCAGGCGAGTGTTCAATACAACACAGCCATGTTAATGGATTCCATTTCAGGTTCAGCTCTGATCGTCTCTCAGTACTGAATGTCCCAGTGATATCCTGTCGAGTCTGGAACATTCTCTACGTCATGCTGCTGCTGCATTTAGAAGAGGTTTTTAATGTGTTCTTTTAGTTTTCTTTGTTTTGTTTTTATTTCCGTTACTAGTCGTGTTTTGTAATAAGTGATAAATTACTGCTCCCTAAACACCTAACACATGATATTGATAAAACATCTGGCAGCTGAAGGGAAACTGTAAACCTGTTGGTTTTGCCATAATCTAGTATTTATGTGAATTTCAATAATTTTGCTTGCAGCATGTACTAAACTATAGATTTTATAGTTTTTTTTTCTTAATTCAGGATTATATGCAGTCTTCTGAAGCCCATAAATACCAATATTCTCCATCAAACACCAGCATTCTCCAGTTAACAGCATTCTTCATCACACACAACACCAAAATTCACCATCAAACACCAACATTCTTCATCACACACCATCAAACACCAACATTCACCATCAAACACCAAAATTCACCATCAAA